>JAMPIV010001186.1:0-286778 GCA_024509875.1 Oreohelix idahoensis
GATCTATCCCGTCTTTACCACTGTCGGTTTGATCTTCGGGAGTCTGCTTGCTTTTGTTCTTGATCTGTAGTTTTAGTTTTATTTCTTTGACTTCCGCGGTCAGCTGATGCAGCTGTCTTCTATCTGTTGTTCGCTGTCTGTTCCCGACATCCGCAGCCACTCTGTGTTTTGCATCTCTGAAGGGGATGTTTTTGGATACCGCTTCCTTCAGTATGCTCTTGGTTTCCTGGAACACAGGGCAGCCTCGGTATCTTGCCCCATGGTTTCCGAGGCAGTTTGCACAGGTACGGTTTGTGTTAATCGCTTTGTAATTGTGGTCCTCCTTCGCCCTGGGGCAGTCGCCATATTGATGGTTTCCCGCGCAATATCGGCAGACTGTATCTCTCCTGCGTGTTTTCTTGGTGTGTGAAAACTGCTGGCAGTTAGAGCACTGCATGACCGGAGGGATATATGGTTCTGTCTTTTTTGTTGTTGTTTGGAGCGTCAGTCTCTCGGGTCTTGTCGATCCTTCAACCGTTACTACCATCAGATTTGTGTCTTTCCTGACCCAGGTTTTTAGCCTTTCGACCTGCATGATTTTTACATCTGCGTTTTCGGTTTGTAGGTGGCTGTGTATCTCGCTTGCGGGCCATCTGCGGACTGTCTACAGAGTTGTGAGTAAATTAAAAGCAGGTAATGGAATCGAGCGATAGGAAGGTAGTGGGAGGCCAAGAATTTTGCACACAAAGGACTATCGGCGTCTCGCCCAAATCGTTCGGGCTGGGCCAATGAAGAGTGTAGAAAACATACGGCAGCGCATGATCGAGTTGGGAAGCACAGAGGTATCTAATGCTACTGTCAACCGGGAGCTACACAGGATGAATTACACAAAAAAGCGGGTAATTTCGTCACCATTGCTCACAGAGACTCACAAACAGATGCGCTTGAACTGGTGCCACGAAAACAAAAATTTGTCATGGGACAATGTGATTTTTTCAGATAAATGTTCTGTTTGGTCTTATCCTGCTCAAATAAATATTTGGACGAAAGACTCTGTAACTCCTGTGTACCAGCGACCGAAACATACCCAGAAATTCCATCTTTGGGGAGGGGTGTCAGCAAGAGGTGCCACCCCACTGTGTGTTTTCACAGGAATTCTCACGAAAGAAAGGTACATCGACATACTAGAGGGACACCTTCTGCCATTTATGCAGGTCATGTACCCCGATGGGTGCACATTTCAACATGACAATGACCCAAAGCATACAGCTCATACCACCAATGCATGGCTGCAAGAGAAGGATGTGATAGTGCTGAAGTGGCCCAGCAACAGTCCCGACCTAAACCCAATTGAAAAATCATTTTTAAAAGAGTGGACTCAGAGACGTTGAACAATTGAAGAAGGAAGCTGAAAAATACTGGGACAGTCTGACTCACAATTACCTACAAACACTTGTGGGAAGTATGCCTCGCCGCATCCAGGCTTGCCTTGCTGGAGAAGGCAACATTATATTGTACTGAAACCACTGTTAATAGATAGGGGAGATACCAAGCTTCCTCTGGACATACAGTTTTTATTATTATTTGCTTCTATGAGTGTGCTGCGTTGCGAAAATATGACTGCCATTTTTTTTTTTGCAAAGTACTGTGTGTGTGTATATATATATATATATATATATATATATATATATATATATATATATATATAGAGAGAGAGAGAGAGAGAGAGAGAGAGAGATATTTGGACGAAAGACTCTGTAATATATGTAGAGAGAGAGAGAGAGAGAGAGAGAGAGAGAGAGAGAGAGAGAGAGAGAGAGAGAGAGAGAGAGAGAGAGAGAGAGAGAGCATCGATGCTGTTTTCGATCGTGTGTTTGGAAAGGAATTGCAGCGGCAAGGGATATCACATGATTATAGAGAACGTCTTAAAAACCACGTGACTTAGAGTAGCCAATGGGCGTTCTTGTTTAGTGTAGAAGCGATCAGGTACATCGATAACACAGTATCACCTTCCTGGAGATCTGTACGGACTCAGACATGCCCAATAAACCCAAGAAAGAAAAGGTTTAGTAATTTGTTAAATAAACCAGCTGTTCGGTACATGTGTTTGGATTACAATTAAAGTACACGGTTTGGATTTCTTTCATCATTTCTTCCCAACAGAATATGAGTGTTTTAAAATGAGAGATTCGTGCAGTTTCAATTTGAGTTGTCAGGCACATTAGTGCCAAAACACAGTAGGCTACACACATAGGCTATTCATCTTACGATTCTTTTATTTGTTTCAGCCGACAACAAAAACATCAGCAAGTGTTAAAACTACTGGTAAAGAGACTATTGACAATGGGGATTCCGATGTAAGTCTTATAAATTAGCCTAGTTGAATTGTAATGTCCCGAGAAAAGGCGGCCATAGGCCTAACACTACATTAAATTGCAAACATGGCGGAAAATGACAACTTCACGATAAACTCTGCATTGCTAGTCAAATACGGTTAAGTGGCTTTAGTGATTATAGATTTGCTAACATGAATCAGTTGCAGAATGTTACATAGACTTGCATAGAAAATACAGTGTATCAGCTGTTGTTTTTCAGAAATGAGTTATGCAATTCAGCACTCTATTAGTCCTAGTTAAAATTTCATAATCACCTTAGAAGTTACTATTGATTAGGCCCCCTAGCCTATATGATGTAAATATTATTTGCGTAACCTGTTTAGAAGAATAATAAAATGCAGATAAGTCTAATTTGAGTAAGGCTTTAAGCATCTCATTGTGGGTGAAGTAAAAGCAATTTAGATAACCAGGATGCTAATTTCAAGAAAGTGAATTTTGGTTAAAATAAATTGTGACTCGAATAATCATTTTCTGTCTCATCTGCTACCATCGCTACTTGTTGTCATAGCATATGCTAAAACTCCTCTTATCAGAAAACATCCAGTGAAAGTGAGCTACCTCTTTTAGATCTGTATAATTTTCCATTGCATGCTGGCTTATTCCAGGACACGGTTGTAATTCATTTTAGCTTTTCGTGGAATCCGCATCATAATTCTCTGCATCTTAGTGACCTCCACATATCTTACTGATTGTCCATTTAGTGTCAGAGTACTTTTTTTTTATTTTACTGACTCAGTAAACATTGGGGAATTCTTATTATTTCTATTAAAAAAGATTTCAATTGATGTATAGATTGTGTCAAGAACTATATTGTGGGTGTATCGTGTGTAGATGGTAAGCAACACTTGGGGTATGAATAACACAACGCCACTTGTACAGTTCCATGACATTTAATTGAACATTTACATAAGTCTTAAACATCAGTAATATCGTCACGCATGCTGACATCACACTCAGGCTGACACTGCCTGTAGGAATTAACTATATGTGACAAAATGGGGCGGCCCCTGTCGATCTTTGTTTTACTCCAACAGTATCGGTACATTTGTGGTACTGATTTTTATTATGTGCTCTCAATTATAGCATTTTTCTTTCTTCGTTATTTTTCTGCTAAGTTGCAGATATTTGAGTATTGTCGAATTGCTTGACACTCCATGTAGGTGATAATAATCACATTTGCTTGACGCTACCCAGATTTGCTGAGATAATTACTCGCAGTCACAAGGGAGTGGCACAGCTTGGCTAAGATTAGCACAAGATCTTGTGTACACGGTGGAAACTTATGACATAAGCGTTTCCTGTCCTACTTGTTATGACAAGAGTACTTTTTGTTAAAGTAATACTTACTTACTTACTTACTTAGTCGTTCCCCTTCTACCGTGAGGTGTAGAGGTTTGGAAGAGAGAGCGCCAGACTATTGTTAAAGTAATAAAGGTTACATTTTGAGTACGCTGTTGTATGAGTTTACCGATCTGTCTATAAGTTTGTACACAAGGGCATCAGACATCTTATTACCATATATGGGAGAGTTGACCTCTGCCTTACGTTCAAAATTATCCAATGTCGGAATATTTTGAAATTACCCCATAACCCGCCTGTTTGAATATGATTGGAGTTTTTTGATAGCTCATAACAAACGAAGGTGTGGGAAGGCAGGGAATATAATCTGACCATTTTCTCAAGCTATTTCACTTGAGAAATCACTTGCCAAGACACCAGACTGCTATAGTGAAGAATTAGAATTCAGAATTTCTTCTTAAAATACCGGACACCTTTTATTGGAGTATTCATCAGGACTTACTATATAGCCCAGGAAATTTCTAACATTTTAAATAAGGACTGAGGAAACTGAAGGACCACACATGAAGTCAGAGAGGGAACTTATTAAATTAACGACACCCCAGACATGTGTAAGAGGCCGTTTCAAGTCTCTTTCATTCATCAGAGCAAAAAGTCTGTGAGTCAGGATTGGTGTAAGTTGTGATTTACATTTCATTTTTTTTCTTTTTTTTTTTTTTTTTTTTTTTTTTTTTTTTTTCATATTTTTATACTCGAGGCGAAATCTCTGAGGTTATTACTAATGTCTAACCACACGTGAGTATCCCCTTTTTTTCTTGTCAGGATTCAGGCAATTTAACTCTCCGATTTCGGAGGTTACCCAAGTTCTGCTACGTTTCAAACAGGTCTCGAGTTAATCCATATTCCCGGTATTATCACCCGATATGTAAGTTGTGATTTACATTTCATATTTATTACTAATATGTGAACTAACATATATATATGTATATATTCTTCTTCTTCTTCTTCTTTGATCCATAACCGCCAACCGTCAAAGCAGTCAGCGGCCATCACGCCTGGTGGCGTCTTGTAGGGCAGCAACAAATTGATTCCACTTTGCTCGGTCGGCGGCCATCCTTCGTACAGTGCCCCAACTGTGGTTCATTCTTTGCATCTCAGCTTCCACAGTTCTCCGCCAAGTTGTTTTTGGTCGGCCTCTCTTTCGCTTTCCCTCGGGGGTCCATAGCATAGCTGTTCTTGCGATGGTATCAGGGTCCCTTCTGAGGACATGGCCAACCCAACTCCAGCGTCTGCCAGCTATGATGGTGTGCATGTCCTCCTGGTTACTCCGAATAAGTAGTTCTTGGTTGCTGATGGTGTTTGGCCAAAAGATTCGGAGAATTTTCCTTAGGCAGATTGTGTGGAAGGAGGATAGTTTCGACATTTCCTTCTCTGTTACTCTCCAACATTCCGCACCATAGAGAAGCACAGAAAGTACGCAGCTCTCATACAGTCTTAATTTGGTGTTTGTGCTGTACTGGGAAGACTTCCAAATGTTGTTGAGAATAGCAAAGGCTGTTCTCGCTTTATTCATTCTGTTGTTAATGTCCTTGCTTGTTCCGCCGTCAGGTGTTACTATGCTTCCTAGGTAAGTAAATGTGTCTGTCTGTTCTAACTTCTGGTTCCTTACTGTTATTGGCTCAGGATTGCCCACATTTAGTGTCATGACCTCTGTCTTCTTCAGATTGATGTTCAGGCCAACCTGCTGGCCATACTTATTCAGTCTATCAGTTTTGTCTTGAATGTGTTGGTGTGAATGCGCGAGCAGTGCAATGTCATCTGCATATTCCAAATCTTCCAGTGTAGAAAACGTTGTCCATCTAATTCCTCTTGGACTGCCCTCTGTTGTCTGGCGCATCACCCAATCTATGACTGTCAAAAATAATGTTGTTGATAAGGGGCATCCCTGTCGTACTCCTGTTTTCACTTCGAAAGTTACATTACTCGATCCAACACTGCACGTAAAGTTAGAATAGAGGCTTTTTATAATGGAAACAATGCGGCTGGGAATTCCATAAGCCCTCAGAATTTTCCATAGGCTGTCCCTGTGTATGCTGTCGAAAGCCTTTTCAAAATCAACAAAGTTAATGTACAGCTGTCTCTGCCATTCTGAGCACTGCTCTATAATGTTCCTGAGGGCAAATATATGATCTGCACATCTTCTGTTCTTTCTGAAGCCCGCTTGTTCTTTCCTCAGTTTATGGTCAACTGCTTTTGAAATTCTCTGGATGATTATCCTGCCTAGTATTTTGCTGGGAACTGAGAGGAGGGTAATTCCTCTCCAGTTGTTGCAGTCTGCAAGGTCGCCCTTCTTGGGCAATTTGACAATTGTTCCTTTACTCCACTCTGTTGGTGTTGTCTCAGTTTCCCAGACTTGTGCAAATAGTGGTTCTAATAGTTCTGCTGCTAGTTCAGGGTCTGTCTTGAATAGCTCAGCATTCAGATTGTCGTGACCAGGCGCTTTTCCATTTTTTAGCCCTTTGATAGCTGTGATAATTTCTTCTTTTCGTGGAATGTCTGTATTTACGTCTAAGTCACTTTCAGCCTCAGGAACATTCAGCTGAGTCTCTGGTGGTTCCTTATTCAGTGTTTCTCTGAAGTGCTCTGCCCACCTTGTTTCCTGCCCCTGTGCTGTGGTGATGAGATTTCCTTGCTTGTCTCTTACTAACGTTATGTTGTTTGCACCTCGTTTTCCACTGATAGCTTTAGTTATTTTATAAACTGTGCTTTGTTCATTTCTCAGTGCTGCCTCTTCTGCCTGTCTTGCAAGGTCATCCAGAAATGTCCTTTTGTTAGCACGGGTTTGACGTTTTACTTCCTTGTCCAGCTGACTGTACTGTTCACTATATATTGCCTTTAACCTGGGAGACTTAGCTTCTGTTTTCTTCCTTTTCATTTCCTTTCTCTTCGCTATGGTGTTTAGCGTTTCTGGTGTTATCCAGTCTTGGCTCTTTCTTTCCTGGAATCCCAAGCATGACTTGCTGCTTTCTTTATATATTGTTGAGATGGTGTTGAATTTCTGGTCCACATCGTCGGTCTCTGTTCTTTCCTGGCTTTTGGTAATCAGATATCGTCTCTTTACGTCGACCACAAACGCTTTTCTGGTGAGGGGGTCCTTAAGTTTCGTGATGTTGTATCTTTTCTGTTTGACTGCAACTGGTCCAGCAGCTCTGAGTTTCACCTTCAGTCTTGCTACTACTAGGTGATGATCACTTCCCACATCTGCGCCTCTTCTTACTTTCACGTCTTGTAGTGCATGTCTCCATCTGCCATTGATCATTATGTGATCTATCTGGTTTTTGTCTCGTCCGTTTGGTGATTCCCATGTTAACTTGTGCACTTCTTTGTGTTGAAAAAGTGTTCCTCCGATGACCAGGTTGTTAATACTGCAGAAGCTTATTAATTTGTCCCCATTCTCATTTACTGTTCCACTGCCGCATTTCCCCATTACTCTTTCGTTATAATTATTGTGTGTTCCAACTTTCGCATTTAGGTCTCCCATTACTATAATAAGATCGTACCTGGGTACAGTTTCCATTTCCTTTTGTACCTGTTGATAGAACTCGTCCTTGATCTCTTCGTCGCTGTCATTTGTTGGTGCATAACATTGTATAATTGTGGTGTTGGTGAATCTCCCTCTCAGTCTTGCTCTTATTAGTCTGTTGTTAATGGGTTTCCATTCCAGTAGAGACCTTTCCATTCCTTTCTTAAGGATAATGGCTACACCTTCGTTGTGCTGACCGTCCTCTCTTCCAGAATAAAGTACTGTTTCCCCTGTAGCTGTTTTTATTCTCCCCATCCCTGTCCATCTGCTCTCGCTTATTCCCAGGATATGTAGTTTGTAGTTCCTCATCTCTGCTGTAATCTGTCTCAGCTTTCCTGCCTCGTTCATAGTTCTGACATTCCAAAAACCAATTCTGGTTTCGTGTTTTGCGGTCTGGGCATCCGTTTTCATGCCAGTGGCTTCCTTTCGGCTTTCACCACTGTCAGTCATACGAGCCTGAGACTCCGGATGTCCGTCCCGCATCAAAGTATTTCCATTTATTGCTGTTTCCGTAACGTGTGTGATTTTTTACACAGACAGGGGTGTCGGCCCTGTGCTAAAACCCCCAACCTGGAGGACCAGGGTACCAGCTTTTGTCTGACCCCTACCCACGCAGACCAGTCCAGCATGGTTGAACCTACCAGGAGTAAAACTCCCACTGGCATAGCTCTGGGGATTGTCAGGGTACACAAGCTGCCATACCGCTACAAGGTATAGGTACCATTGATGGCAGATGTATATATTACCATGTGAATTTTAATATGTGAAACTCGCTTGTGGATGTCAAAGTCATTTGAGGCTGGCAACCTCAGCGTATAGAATGATGATTCATGAACCACTACTGCACGGGCTGGTGATTGCTTTATTGATAGTTTCGTAAAGAGAACTAAAAGCATAAAGTAGTTCCAGGTTCCCTATGGAGCAGGGAGGGAAAGATGAAAGAAATGATGGACATTCTAAGTATAATGCGGTTCTTGTGCGTTTATTCACCGGTTAAATCAAATTCTGGAAATTTATTACCAAAACTGAGAACCGTACTTTTTCTTGACTGGAAAATGTTGATTTCACATTGTGATTTGGGAGGCAAGTTAAAAAAAAAAGCGTTTCTCTTGCATTCATAGTTGACACGCTTACGACAGACCCGCCCTCCCACCCCCCCCCCCCCCCCCCCCCCCCCCCCCCCCCCCCCACCCCACACCCCCCCCCCCCCCACCCCCCCCCCCCCCCCCCCCCCCCCCGTATTTAAAAAAAAAAGTTTATAAACCAATAGAACGGAATTGAATCAGTTCTACAAGTTAACGGTACAAAGAAAACAAGGGAAATCGCTGCCGTTGCCTTCTCTAACTCAAGATCAGAATCAGGCACCCTTTTACAGCTGGTTTGACTGATGCGTGACACCTGTTCCCTTCCTCGCTGCCGTTGCCTTCTCTAACTCAAGATCAGAGTCAGGCACCCTTTTACAGCTGGTTTGACTGATGCGTGACACCTGTTCCCTTCCTCGCTGCCGTTGCCTTCTCTAACTCAGGATCAGAGTCAGGTACCCATTTACAGCTGGTTATGGAGTGTTAGAGACTTCACCATACTAGGTCCAGCATCGAGAGGTGGGGAGACCAGTTTCCTTCCTCGCTGTCTTTTCCTTCCCTAACTCAAAGTTAAGTACCCATTTATAGCTAGGTAGACCCCATCTCTCGATGCTGGACCTAGTATGGTGAAGTCTCTAACACTCCATAACAGCTGTAAATGGGTACCTTACTCTGATCCTGAGTTAGAGAAGGCAACGGCAGCGAGGAAGGGAACAGGTGTCACGCATCAGTCAAACCAGCTGTAAAAGGGTACCTGCCTCTGATCTTGAGTTAGAGAAGGCAACGGCAGCGAGAAAGGGAGCAGGTGTCACGCATCAGTCAAACCAGCTGTAAAAGGGTACCTGCCTCTGATCTTGAGTTAGAGAAGGCAACGGCAGCGAGGAAGGGAACAGGTGTCACGCATCAGTCTAACCAGCTGTAAAAGGGTACCTGCCTCTGATCTTGAGTTAGAGAAGGCAACGGCAGCGAGAAAGGGAGCAGGTGTCACGCATCAGTCAAACCAGCTGTAAAAGGGTACCTGCCTCTGATCTTGAGTTAGAGAAGGCAACGGCAGCGAGGAAGGGAACAGGTGTCACGCATCAGTCTAACCAGCTGTAAAAGGGTACCTGCCTCTGATCTTGAGTTAGAGAAGGCAACGGCAGCGAGGAAGGGAACAGGCCACCCCACCTCATGAAGCTGGGACCCAGTACATCGAAGTCTATAACAACTTCACTCCCCTACGGCAGAATGTGCTACGTGACTACAACCTTACGAACGGCAGGCGTGTTTTAAAAAAAATTCTAAGCAACGGGGGAGGGGGGAGAGGACAATGACACTTTTTTCAGTCAAGAAAGAGTACGGTGATCGGTTTGGGTAATAAATATCCAGAATTTGATTTAACCGGTGAATAAACGCACAAGAACCTATAATGCTTACGTTTTCAAAGCAATGTAAATGTCCCTATAAACTTAGTCACTTTAAAATTAATGTAAGTTTTCAAGCTTAAACCAGTGTAAATGTCTATGTGAAAATATTCATTTTAAAGTAATGGAAGTTTCAAACTTTTCAATCAGTGTAAAACATAAATGAAAACATATTCAATTTATATTGTGAACACTTTTCAATCAGTGGAGATTTATATGTAAACAGACTCTATCTGTGTTATTAACCTTTTCATTTAAATATAAAATAACTATGAAAGCTATTCTATTTAAATGTAAAGAAAGTTTTATCCCAAGGGATTAAATTTAATTCTCATCAAGGGTAAAGTCTGAGTAATTGGGATGGTGGTATGGGAAGATAGGAACCCATAACAATGGGGTGGAAAATGCCATACTCAGAAGAACGTTTCATTCTATTCTTTTACTATAGTTATTGGTGGTACCAGCAGAAAGTACCATCTCTGGAACAAGAAGGGAACCGTGGCCTAAGCTTTAAGACGAAGGACCCACGTGGTAGACTCTCCTTGACATTTCTGGGAAACGAGCTACCCCCGACAACCTTGATCGGAGACGAGCGTGAGCAGAGTGAAAAGAACCAACCCATAAGAAGGAGCAGAACCGTCATTGGCAGCTAAGTTCAAATCTATGCTGCTACTTGAACTTCTTGTAACATCTCACATTCCATAAAGACTGTGATGATAACTTTTCTTGATCCATAACTATTCAAATTATTTTCCAACTGTTAAAACCTAAAGTGATTATTAAATTTTGTTATTTGTAATGTTACAAATTTAACTTCAATTTAATCATTTTAAAGTTACTGCATGTTTGTCTCAGTCAAATTACTACACACACTCTAATCAGAGCTATTCTAGAATAATAGAATTCCACTGAGTAAATCAGGGGTGGGGGCTTAAACGAGCTGAAATTAATAAGTGCTTAAATCCTTCACAAAAGCGTCGGCAGAATTACAGAGTTAACATACTCAGCCAAAGCAGTATTGTTCTCGCTTATTCTGAATATCTTGTGAAGACTCCTTTTGTAATAGAAGTGTCATCACCCTTCTATCTACATCTCTGCCAAGAGTAATCTTGTGCGAAGGTAGATACCTTTGAAGCCCATATTAGATACTCTTGAGTTTTGGCCACTGTTGGACCACTACTGCAAAGCAGGGGAGGCAATACCGTCACACTGTATTTCCACGGTAGCATAGTGGTTAGTGCACTGGCTTCCTAGCTCAGTGGTCTATGGTTCGATCCCCAGATGAGGTGGGATTTTTTTAGGCCGCAAACGGCTCCTGGGTCGACCCAGCCCCAACTGGGTACCAGAGCAACTTCTGGGAAGGTTAAGGCGGCCGGCGTGATGCTGACTACATCACCCCTAGTGTGCCGATGGTCAAGAAAATATGGGCCTAACACCAGATTCCCAGTATGCCTCAATGGGCGTGTAACAGGATCCTTTACCTTTACCTTTTATACTTCCACGGACTGGCTATCCGGCCTCACACTAACAATACACACAACGCATTTCTATGTGCGGCATTCAGTCCTCGCACGAATCTATTCACCATCCAGATGTATATCACTTATCCCAAGTGATTGGCGGCATGCAACATCGCCATATAAATTCTACTTCATTATAGCTACAAGGCGGACAATACACAACACCTTACTCCACAGTAGCTCCAAAGGCGGGACCAACTCATCGCCTTAATATGTTCTCCATGAACATTACCAACATTCCACCAGAAACACTCCTAGGCGGGAAGACATCGTCTAAACAACAATATGTAAGACATAATCACTATATTCAGAATCTTACTTACTTAGTCGTTCCCCTTCTACCGTGAGGTGTAGAGGTTTGGAAGAGAGAGCGCCAGACTATTCTATCAGCTGTCTTCTTCCTGGCCTGGTTCCATTCTAGTCCTCGGTCCTTCAAAGATTGTCTAATGTTGTCCTCCCAGCGGACTCTGGGTCGTCCTGGAGGTCTGGATCCCTGGCTCTTTGTTTCCCATGCTTGTCGTGGTAGCCGATCTTCTCCCATTCTGCAGACATGGCCAAACCATCTTAGTTGGGACTGTTCTATTTGGGTCTGCAGCGGGATATTCAGAATCACTATATCATATCCCAACTGTCACATAATACGAGCACCCAGCTCGACCACAAATCACAGACTTGAGCGCACAGCTCAGCTATCAAACACAGACTCCCACTAGTCACATTCGAGTACTCTTTCAGCCATCCAGACTTGTTCACCAAACACGCTTTATCCATGTGTACGCCCAAGTCACAACATGCTGACATGAAGTCAGACATAAACTCAATCCCTGAGTTAAACTTAACAAATATTGACATCCTCAGTGACCCTTACTTCCTCTCACTCCATCATCCACCCATATGAAACTGCTCTGTGACAGATAGCATTTAATTTTTTTGTAGTGCTCATTATTTAGTTTCTGTGGAGAGATGGATGATCCTGGATGAAAGCCCAGTGTGGCAAGATGGATGTTGGATAGAAATAATAGATATAATTCCCAGGGTTAGAGAAGAAAACTGGCAAACAAGATGTAAGGATGGCACAGGATAAGTCAGGAAATTAATTGAACAGTCTAGATGGTAGCTGTAGAAGAGAGCTGTGAAGTAAGTCACCTTCTCACTAGACCTGTCCAATGCTGCAAGGGTGTCTTTTAATAGTTGATGTGAAATGTAGCTCGTATTTTATCTCTACCAATTTAACATATTAATTGATGCTCTTAATTTCCACACAGTAACAAAATTTCTAACAGAAACTGGAATTTAACAAAATCAATCAACTGTGAAAAACATATCTGTACATTTGTTAATTTAAAATAGAAGGTTTCTAAGGGTTGCAGATATGTATTTACAAAATCACAGGCTGAAAATAATAGATTGTTATTGCCTTTGTCATCATTATGGCCATTGGTGACTTGTGTTTCTTCAAGGTAACTACTACTTATCTCGTTCAGGTCGTTCCATTGCAGACACTTGTTGTCATTAATCAGGTGTTGATTTCCAAGATCTTTATGCTACTGTTCAGCAAATTGTAGAGATGGTCCTTTGAACACCCACCCTGCAGTCTGTTATGCTTCAGCTCGGCGCCTCGGAAACTTTTGTTGTGACTCTCACCCGGATAAGAAACCTGGAACAACATATGCACTGATTATAGTATCTATTTCCTACGCCAAAGGCAATCCTCCGATGATGACGGGCCATTACACATCATAACCCTCCTTTTGACAACATAGTCCATGAAGGCATGTCAGTCAAAGAAGCACTGTCAATAAAATACATTAGTAGACTATAGACATCAATGAAGAAATGAATGAATAGGAAGACAAACTCTTTGGCATCCAGCATTTAAAAGTCAAGTCCTGAAAAGGACTATAAGCTAGTATTGCGCAGTCCTGACAAGGACTTCTAGCTGCATCATGCTGATCAGGATTGTGCAGGTTATTCGACAAGTGTGTGTCAGTCCACTGGACGTCTTTTCAGCTATTAGTGAAATTCTGAGAGTCCGGAATTGAATCTGAGCACGCTTATATACCCATCCTAAATCGAACCTTTCACTCTTGGAGGTTCGTACTTGAGTTCACTTTTCCGCTGGTTGCTTTTTGTGGGATTTTGAGGCTGTTGTGCTAATTTTCAGACAAACTCCTTATTTCCTCGTCCATTACCAAAGATAATGATTTTCCACTGATAATTACATTTTTTTCATAGTTGCTGTTCAATTCACAAAAAGAATTGTCACATTTGAAGCATTAATCATACGGTTATAGTAGAATTACTGGTGTGCAATGCATAATTTATCATTAGTTAACGTGGCAATTCTAGAGTGTCTTGCTCGTGTCACTACAGATTCGCCAAGCATTTCTTCTTCTTTGTCATTTGCTGTCATATAGGCACATTCGTTTTTGAAAGTTGGCAGTCTGTCATCACCATATAGTTTCTCCCTGAGAAGGGTTGGTGAAGACTGCTGCCAGTCTACTTCTTTCATGGAGCCGATATTATTGGAAGACCTCTACTGTTTACTTGTCTTCCTCACATGGACTTATCTAAGTTTCAATTGGCTGAACAAATGGTATTTAAGTCTGCAGTAACTGGTTCTCAGAAAATTATCCCTTAATCTCCTCTTAGTAAGGAGCATTATTCTTCTGTTGTGTATGACTGAGTGTTCAGGTTAAAATGATGAACAGTAAGAGGTTTGTTCCATATGGCCTTAAAGAATAATTCTGAGATGCAGTAATAAGGGATATGGGTTAGGGTCTGGTTTATGAATCACCTAACCTTAATTCTAAACCTATCAGTGTGGCGACTTATTTGGAAGGCTTTCTTTATTTCAGCCGAGTGTTTAGAATGCCAATTACCTTTGAAGCTGTTGTTTATTTTTGCTATGATCTCGTCATAAGTTGACATTTTGTCCTTTTTAATTTTACTTCCTCCTTCATTGGCACAACTATCCGCCTTCTCACTTATATATATATTGCAGTGGGCAAGAATTTACTATCACTTTGTTGAATTTGTAGCTGGTTGCCATTAGTGTTTCGTGAGGCCTTCTTATTCAATGTTTGTATGGTTTTTTAATACAGTTATGACTGATAGGGAATCTGTGATAACTCACCTGATGTCTGTCTTAAAAAATGTTTCAAAATTAAAGTTAGAAATTACTACGTCATTGCAGGCATCAAAAAAGAAGGCTGCACAGAATGTAAGTGAATCTCACCCACCTCCAACAGCAATAGCAAAGATCAAATACCAGGGACCACCTCATATAAAGAGAGACAAAAGACAAAACTCCTCACGTTTTAATGTATCCAAAAACAGAGAACTTCAGAAACTCCCATTTCTCAAAGGTATGTTGTCCATGCCTTTTTAAATTGGTTATTAATTTTGTCATTGAAGTACGATAAAACCATGTCCACTACGTCTTGTTTGTGCATTGTTTATTGTCCACTCAATTTATCTTCGTTTTTTTCCCTCCTTATGCCCCTCATAGAGCATTTGACCACAGCTGCAACTATCCTCTTAGAGCATTTGACCACAGCTGCAACTATCCTCTTGCAAGAAACCTACATTAAAGCAATCATGTGCTCTTGCAATGATGGTTTCTGCAGCAGTTTGTTCTTTTAGAGTATGAGATTGCCAGACTCATTCACAACCTCATATTAGTCACTCCATATGCCTGAGGGAGCAGGAGTTGTATTTTTGCATTGTATCCTCAGAGACCCTGGTAGCTACACATGGCCACATTTTATCTTAGTCATTATAATTTTGTAAGTTATTTAATTATTAAAACACAAGATTAAGACAGTGTACAGTTTTTTTTTTTAATTTTAAACTTTGTACCTGCCATTGCTCTATTTATGCAGCCTAGAGGTTAAAAAATAAAAAAATAATTAAATTGGGAATTATCAGCAGAGATTTAGAGCAAGATGTGCCTAAGACAGGAATGAAGAGTGCTATTGCAGACCTTCAGTCAGTACCGATTCATCAAGACAAAGGATGGAGGAAAGGGAAATCTTAAGCAGATTTATGCTTTATCTGTCAACAGATGCAGCTCCTGCAGAAAGAGAAGAGCTGTTTATACAGAAAATACGCCAGTGCTCGGTGTTGTTTGACTTTGTGCAAGACCCACTGAGTGACTTAAAATGGAAAGAGGTCAAGAGGGCAGCCTTGAATGAAATGGTGGAGTACGTCACACAGAACAGAGGAGTTATAACAGAGGCCATTTACCCAGAAACTATCTACATGGTAAGTACATCTGTGTAGTTTTAAAATGTGATGTGGCACAATAAAATTTGTGGCATGTTGTCATTTTGCCCCGTGTAGCTCCCAAGGGGGGGGGGGCTCTGATGAGACAAAGAAAGAACATGACTACTGCTCCCCTCATGCATGTCCTACAAGGCAACTAATACAAGATTGTGCATGAGGCTGGCAGCTTCATCATGTAAAACAAGTTGGTGCAGAAACCACCATTACACGAGCATGTGGACGCTTGAGGCAGGCTTCCTGCAAGGAGACCAGCTGCAGTGGTGGCTCCATACTCTATTAGGAGTGAAAAGGAAATGATGATGATATTGGTATTTAGAGATATTTGCTATCACAAGAAACATCTTTCTAAGACGTGTAATTGTGGGGAAAAAAATTGGAAAATAAAATGAAAAGTCAATTTTGCACGTCAAGACACTTTACTGGAGATGTCAAATTTTGAGAACATTTGGTTCTATTGCTATATTGAACAGGTCTGTGCCTTTAAATGCATATTAAATTCATCTGAGATCATTTTGACTACTGTAATCTTCACTATTTAATAGCAGAGAATTTGATGTTTCATAAAGTGTAAACACCCCAAATAGTTCCCTTGGTTCTCTGATGAGGTCTTACATTGGCTAATTAATGAACTATGTAATGGCTTATGCTGTTAACCCTTGGCTAACAAGATGGATAGCAGCTGCCTTAACTGAGAGATCAATGGCATTTAGCTTGGGAACATGGGCTTCAGACCTAATGTGCATTTGCCTGGGACTACCCTAGGGTTCTCAACTGTCACCAGCGCTGTTTAATATCTGTACAGCAAAAGTAGCTACCATTCAGCCAACTGGGTTGGGACAAATACTGACTTTTGCTGATGACATACTGATTTACAGAACTGGCTCTGACCGACAGGAAATGATTAATAGCTTACATGGGACATTACAGGAGGTGTTTAAATGGTGCAAGGAAACTGGCTCCAAAGTCAGTCCCAACAAGGCCTGCATGATGTGGTGCTTTACAACTTCATAGTGAAAACACACCTTCTAGATATTACTCTCAATGGACAGAAAATTGAAAGGCAAGAAAAGCTGAAATACCTTGGAGTTACATTTGATTGTGGGCTATTGTATAAGTACCATCTTGATCACATCATACAGAAAAGCAGGAGAGGTCTGGCAGCCCTGAAAATAATGGCTGCAGCACATCTGGAGCAGAGATTTCTTCTTTATCATCAGCTAATCATATCGGTCTTTGATCATGGGCTGGGAATATTCATGTATGTCAGTAACACAATGTGAACGACTAGAACACATTCAAAATGAAAGGATGAATATAGTCTTGGGCTGTACGTGAGATACCCCCATTGTGACAATGAGGTACCTGCTTGGAGTGCTGTTGATTAGATCCTGATATGCGATGGCCCAGGCAAAAGCCTGTATGCGAGTAACCACAGACAAATGGCACCCCCTGCACGGAAACATAGCTGACATTTAGGGAGCAAGAATAAAGGGGGGGGGGAGGAGATGTCATGGATGGCACTGGCAGAGACAATGATCAAGCAGGTGACCACAGTTGAAAACTGAAACTTCATTAACAAAGGCCGTCAATGTGTCAGACTCTCAGACAATACTTCGAAAGGTTTAAAATGGTTGGTTCCAGCATGAATGGAAAACATTCATTGAAGCTTCAAATCTGCAGTAGCTGGTGTGGATCTACTGTCCTGGTCATGCGGAGGTATGCGGTAATGAAGAGCTGACAGATTAGCATCAAGAGCGTCCATAGTGGGGATACTGGATATGGATAAGGGAGATATACTGAGAAAATTAATGATCGCCTGTTAGAGATTGACACTGCAATAGATGAATCATCAAGGTTTAAGACTGTTGGAATTAGGCATCAAATGTAAATCTAGCAGAGATGGACATGTGAGATGATGCGTCCACCATGTATACAACCTGTGAGCTACAGGAACAGTTAGCATTCACACTCTTCGACATATACTGAGGGAGACAGAGCACCTATGGGTTTGCCCAGAGTGCAGTGATGTCTATTCTGTTCAACAATAACTATGAGTATTGGCTAACAGAATACTGTAAACCTTCAGCACATTTGTTATATCATGTGTGGTTTGCTTAAATTTGGAAAATAAAAAGTACCATTAGTTTTGCCATTTTTGCAACCTTGTTTAGATACGAGAAAGTTGTATACATTTAATACAGAACAATGTATCCAAATGAAAATGTATCCAAAGGGGAAGAGTGGAGTAAGTCATCATTAGCCTTGGCAGAGAGTGCAGGTCTTGGGGCAGTGGAAAAGCAGAGCTGGAGATTAATCAGCTGATAAGTGATCATGCTGGGGATGCAGCTGATAAGTGATCATGCTGGGGATGATGCCGCCATTGTGTACACTGATGGGTCTGTAGTGCGTGGTGAGAAATCAGGATGGGGCTTCTCTGCGAGAATAAAGGGCAGGGTCGTCGCTGAACAGAGTGGAGCATACGTGACAACAACCACCAGCATGAGAATGGAGGTAGAGGCAGCTACTGCAGCACTGAAGTGGCTGTCTGAAACTCCATCAACTAGGGCAGTTATATTGTCAGACTCTCAAGCCATGCTTCGGAAAGTTCAGAATGGATGGCTGCAGCAGGAATGGAAAACATCAATAGAATCCTCAAGTCTTGAAGAACTGGTGTGGATCTGCTGTCCTGGTAAGAGAGCTGACAGACTGGCCTCGAGAGCACCCGTAGTGGGGACACTGGACATGGATAAGGGAGAGATACTAAGGGCTATTAATGATCGCCTGCTGGATAATGACACTGTAATGGATGAATCAACAAGGCTGAGGCTGTTGGAGTTTGGCATCAAACCTGGGACTAGCAGAAATGGACGTGAGAGGATGCATCCGTCGTATGTACAACCAGCGTGTTCCAGGTACGATTAGCATTCATACTCTTCGACATTTGCTGAGGGAGACTGAGCACCTATGGGTTTGCCCGGACTGCAGTGAGGTCAATTCTGATTAACAATAATACAGAATAAGTGTTCAAATTGAAGAATCAATCGACAAGACTTTAGTATTTAAAGTAGGGGAAAGACATTGAGCTTCGTTCTCGAAACATGATTACCCCTTTGTTGGAATATTGTTCCCTGGCACATTGCTGAAAAGCTTTTTTTTATATATGTTTAATTTTTTTCTTATTAGCGGTTCTTTTTCACATAAAATAAATGTTTGGAAATATCTTTATTATGCTTAGACAAATTATTGATTATTAAATATCACCTTCTGTAAACAGTCAGACCTTTATTAGCATCATGACTAGTGTTTATATTAAAAAAAACTGTCACAGTAATTGTTCTATGGCCTATTAAATTTCAGTAACACTTAAGCACCTGATAAGTGACGATACAGAAGAGTACTAATGCACTCTGCGGTTTACCAATGTTTATAGCCAAGATCAGTTAATAAAGCTTGGCTGATGATGTCCTTACATATGATAAAGTAGTGGCAGGGATCTTACGCATCCTTGTCTTGCTCCAGATCTTTTTTCAAACTCCTTTGAAAGTTTGTCCTTTGTTCTTACGGCACTGTTGCATTCTTTATACAGTGCTCTATACCGTCTATAGCAGGGTTTCTCAACCGGGGTTCCGCAAGAGATCGTGATGGAAAAAAATAAACGGCATTATTTTAACTTTGCGTGCCGGGTGATATTAGCGCTCACAATGGTGGGCGGTGACTGAGCATCTCCATATGGCTGTGTGCAATAAGACCATGTTCAGTCTTGCACATACCATATTTCATTAGCATCTTGTAGAGTACAAATTTGTGATAAGACATTTAGGCCTACTTGGATAAAGTAACAAAACCCCAAAAAAAAAATTCAAGGAGGAAATTTTAAAAAAATTAGGGAAAAACAGAAGTTTCTTCTACCTAGACTACTGACTTGCATTAGAGTTGACATCCTTTGTGGGGAGGGGAATCACACAAAAAGAGTAGGCTAATAAGTTAACCAAAATAAACAGATCCACAGAAAAATCATTCTCTACTCAAAAGAACATTGACAATGTTTATTGGATAATTATATTTACAACTTACTGATCACTCTAAGGTACCATGAGCTGTAGATATAATTTTTTATGCTGGGGTTCCCTAAGACCTGAAAATTATTTCAAGGATTCCTCCAGGATAAAAAGTGTGAGAATGGCTGGTCTAGAAGCATTATTATTTCACTTATTATCATTGTTAATGTATGTAAGGAAATCAGATATACTGACGACACAGTCCTCCTATCAACCAACCCAGAAGGACTTGAACAATTAATTCTGTCCACCAAAAAACACAGCGAGGCCCAGAATCTATACCTAAACACCAAGAAGACCAAAGTATTGACAACAGACAAAGTAAAGACCAAACCAGAAATTGAAATTGATAACGAAGAACTAGAAAGTGTTAATGAATTCGAATACTTAGAATCAATCATCAACAGCTCTGGCGACTGTGCAGTAGAAATTAAAAGAAGACTTGCAATTGCTTCACATAAACTAATACAGATGAAAAACCTATGGCAAGACACAAGCAAAGAAACAAAGTTACAACTGATCAGAGCATGTATATTCCCAGTAGCAACATACGGCTGCGAGACTTGGATACTCAGTAAAACAGTTGCAAAAAAGATTACATCATTCAAAATGAAATGCTACAGAAAGATGTTGAGAATACCCTGGACAGAAAAAAAGATCAACAGAGAAGTACTGCACTCACTAAACGTACAGGAACATTGGCTCCTAAATACCATCGCAATAAGGAAGCTGAAATTTTTCGGTCATATAAAAAGACATAATAGTCTGGAAAAAACAGTGATGGAAGGCATGGTCCCTGGAAAAGGGGGAAGGGGTCGACCTAGACGACGGTGGACCCAGGACATCACAGAGAGTCTGATCTTGTCTTTGGCTGATGCAGGTCGACTTGCCCAGAATCGTGATGCGTTCAGAGCAGCTGTAATGGAGACAACGTTCTGGAAAGAATATGTCACATGATGATGAATGTATGTAAAGATTAGAAGGATGATTAATTAACATTCAGTACTCTGGCGATGAGCATCAGACTGGCTAAGCGGTTAAAGCACTGTCCTTTTATGGCACAGTTACAGGATTACAGGTTTGAAACATTGTAGCGTTCCGCTAAAGCCTACACAGCTGTAAATGGATACCTGACGGCTCTAGAGATGGGGAAGGCACAGGCAGCGAGGAAGATAACTTATCACCCCACCTAAAAAAAAAAGCTGGACCTAATATGTGAAGTCGCTAACACTTCGCCCATCTATGGCAGTATCTGCATTGGGACTACCTTGACCCTTTTCTTAAACTCTAGTGATATTGCTTTTATTATTGCAGCATAGAATGAAGATCTTCAGACTAAAAGATAATTGACGTGGTACTGCAGATGACTTTTAACACTAGTACTTCTGTGTTTGGTTCTTGGGAGTCTCTGAAGAGACAAAGAAAGAATTGGTCTACTGCACCCATGTCATACAAGGCAACTAATAATGAGGTTGTGCATGGCTGGAAATCTCATCATGTAAAGCAAATTGCCACAGAAACCACCACTGCTAGAGCATGTGACTGCTTAGTGCAGACTTTGTGCAAGGGGACCAGCTACAGTGTTTCATTAAGGCAACAGTCTTTGGGGGTGTCTGTTTGTTTGTTTGTTTTTTTTGTCTTCCCCACATGGACAATTCTGTCAGCCTGATTTTTAATTTGTTGACCAAATGGTGTTTGAGCCAGCAGCGGCTGATTCTTAGTCATTTTTCTTCTACTGTGAGGTGTACAAGTTTGGAAGAGAGAGTGCCATACTATCCTATCGGTTGTCTTCCTATTGGCCTGGTTCCATTCTAGTCCTCGGTCCTTCAAAGATTGTCTAATGTTGTCCTCCCAGCGGACTCTGGGTCATCCTGGAGGTCTGGATCCCTGGCTGTTAGCTTCCGTGCTTGTCGTGGTAGCCGATCTTCTCTCATTCTGCAGACATGGCCAAACCATCTTAGTTGGGACTGTTCTACTTGGGTCTGCAGGGGTTGGGTTTTTAGGCCTCGACGTATCGTTTGGTTGGAGACCATGTCTCTTCTTACTTCAGCCTTCGAGCGGCTGATTCTCGGTCTGAAAATTATCATTTGATCTCTTCTTGGTAGAGAGTAGTATGCTTCTGTTATATCCAAGTCTGGGTGGTCTCTGCAATTTTTCTTTGAAGTTATTTTTTATATTATTGTTTTTATTTCTTCACATCTTGCCTTGCTTCAGTTTGAATTATGCTTCATCCTTTTATTTCAAGTCAATCTGCCTTCTCATTTCTGTACATCTTGTGATGAACAGGAATCAACTGTACTTTCACTTAGCTTAATTTATAACTAGCTTCCACTAGTGTTTCTGAATGACTGCCTAATTCGTTGCATTTATGGTTTATAAGTGTAGTTATGACTACTAGGGAATCTGTGAAGGACACTTTCTTGTCTTTAGCATAATTTTTTTTCAACGATGACTTGTATTTAGCGGTTTTTAAAAATAGCTATTCTGCCTCAGCAATGAAGTTGTTCAAGATTTTTCTGGTGGTCACTGATATATGGATTTCCTTTCCATTATGTAATTTCGTGTATACACCGTCACCACTATTTTAAAAAGATTTTACTGTAACACTTGTTGCTGATCTGTCTTTATATATATATATGTGGTCCTGTTTTGTAGTTGACCAATGAGTTGATAAGTGTTGAATATAACTGAAAAAGTGTCATACTATTGACCGTACATGAGGGGAATATTATAGACTAACAATACTGTTAGTAGCCATTTTGCAACTCATGTAGGAAATATACATTCAGGTTGCAGTACATTCTCTTTTACTCCTAAGGGACACAACTGCTGGCCATTTTGATACTACTGTAACATGTCCTGGGGGGGGGGGGGGGGGGGGGGGGGGTGGTGTCGCAGGTGAAGGAGCATTTCCTTCTACCAGTCTCATCAGTCAGTTGGATATTTGGGGGTTGAATGGCTTCTAGATGTAGAGGTTAGCTGTGAGTACTTGTCGTGTTTTGGTCTGTCTTATACCATGGTCATATTTACCGCTCACAATAATAGGATAAAACGCACCTATATAACAGCCATGAGAACGCTCCTTTTTCTGGTGTGTATAAGGAAACCTTTTATGCTTAACATAGAGGCCTATTTTGTGTAACTGAAAATACGAAGATATTTAATTTCTCAAAGACTAAAGATATTTAAACGAAAGTTAAAACTAATTTAAACAACGGGGATATTACTTAAGAGGTATGTGTAAAGACTTCCTCAAATAATATGTTATTCTAAGAGAAAAATCGTTTTAATTGACATTTCTACATCAGGGTAGTCCCCAATATAGTTAGTTAAAGGCTGCATAGATTTAAATGCATTTTGCTAACTAAACAAATTTTAGCTAGTCTGATAGAGATAAATTACCAGTATAATACTAACTTTAAATGAGTAAAATCGATCCACAATTAAGAAAGATAATAGAGTTTACAATTTCTACACATTGAACGCGAAGGCAAAAAGACGCATTGTTTTGGGATTCCTAAACACCGCTTTTGCCCCAACCATCCGCGAGGTATGCTGAGACCCTATATAAGACCTTGAACTTGGGCTGAATTGAGGCCACAACATTTTCAAAATACAGTACTAACAGAAGAGAGCGGCAAACGCTTGCTGTCAAATATTTTGTAGCTGTATCTACGTAGCAAACCTAGATACCCATTTGCAGCCTGTTATAGCTATTGTATTCTACCTGAGGGTTTTATCCTGAAATGACTATCAGTCTTCGAGACATTCAATACTGAGGAACTCTGTTGGTGCGAGACATTCTCAATATACTTAGAGCGAGTCACCGGAGTGTTTCCTAGCCTGGAGATCCAGACACTGTGCACTTCAAACTATACAAGATAGGTGGACATATAACTCCACTGGTTGGCACATCCAGCCTTATTTTATTAAGAATTAACCACACAATAAACAAACACTTGCATGATGAGGAATGAAGATTTTAATGAACTTCTACCTACTTTACAATCCAGGGAAACTAACAACTGTATATAAATATATATATATATATATATATAATAATATGAGTGACATTTTAAATATAACTTTTATATTTAACTAGTGTGGAAATCAAAATTCCTTACTTATTTATTTCCATTTTGTAAAAAGCATTTGAATTTTATTATCATTTTCCTAACTGAAAAGAGAAACGGTATAGGATCAATAAATTGTAAATATTTACACTCAGTCTTACTTAATCATTGAAGTTGAGTTAAATTCTGTTTGTATGCATATTACCTATCCATTACATTAATTAATCCCCTAGACAAGTAGCCATAATACAATAAAAATAAATATAATAACCATTATTCAGGGTGTGATCTGGAGAGGTAGCACTTAGACCTTAAGTAACATTTACTATCATCATACTTGAAGGTTTATACAGCTTGACCCTACCTTGATTGTCGATACACCCTTACTCTTTTCAGAGAAGGGGGTATTTCTAATAAGACCAGTCTCTTTTCTGGCGCTATACTGGTATCCTTTGATACATCTTTTTGTCTGGGATATCATATATTTTAATAACATCTGAACCCCTCGAGCCAGTACTGAATAAGCATGCCTAGACCAAAACAGGTGGTTACCTTTGAGGGCAAGGTGCGGCAGTTGTAGTGAAGGTTGCTACCTGTATAAAACATCTTAAGTTGTACGACATTACAGCAGACGAGATGGAGAAGCCTTAACGTCTCCCTTTCTCACCGCCTTGTGGGTTAGACTTTGTGGTCAAAGGCAAGCGGAGATTCCCGTACACAAACGACAGAAGGCAAAAACAAACCACTGTCATAATCATCCCTTTTACACGCATGAATTAAAGTATCTTCTGCGAGAAATTCCTTGAATTCGTAGAGGTGAAGTTTTACAGAAGAATGTTAATAGAGGGCTGCTGAAAAGGTAACGGGAATATCCTGAAGGAAGCCAGTGTACAAAGCAAGTTTATTATTCATATTAGAAGGAAGCAATCGGGGGGGGACATTTATGAGAAGAGGAAAGCTGGAATACATTGTGACAACAGAAATGATTAAAGACACAAATGAGACAGGATGACAGAGAAGATAGACTGGACAGTTTTGACATCAGGGCATGCAAGGATGTCCACTACAAAATTGCTAAGCAACACTTGAGAAAGGAAGTTGTTGAGAGTCTCGATCATCTACGCCAGCCGGCATGGTGCATGAAGAAATACTGTAACTTGTCAATACCAACAGAAATAGATGTATGTTTTGTAAGCCGTGCGTGTTCACATATGCTGGTAATAATACTGTGAACACGATACCATCTGTTTTCTCTTAATGCCTGTTTCAACATAGTGGAAGCCAGTATATCATAGTAAGCTGCTTTCCTGAGATACGACCTTGTTTATTTCACGAAATGGTTAGCAAAACAATGTATACAAGTTATCCCTTATGAAGACTATTGTGTGTGTGGGGGGAGGTAGTAGTAGCCCCATAGCAGATACTGCCTTAGGGAAGTGAAATGTTAGAGACTTCACAATACTAGGTCTCATCTAAATGAGGTGGAGTGACCAGTTCCTTTCCTTGCTACATTTTTTTTTTTTTTAAGTAGGAGTTTTGGCGAGGTGCATGCCACTTAACCTAGATGCAAGGTTATTACATTAGAGCGCATGTCCAAATATAACAGACCTTATGATCTGGTATAATATCAATATTATTTTTAATTGCTGCCTTTCAATACTGATATATTTTAAACTGCTTTGGCTTTGCTTTCCTAACTCAAGAGTAAAGACAGGTACCCACTTACAGCTGGGTGGACGAGCGTGACTCAAATCTAGTAATTGTGCCTCGAAAAGCAAGCGCCCTGACAACTGCCCAACTTGACTTTTTTCGGGGTGGGGGGTGGATGATTTACGTTGTTTTGGTAAGTTTATTGGGGCAAGGGGGGAGAGGGGCTCTCCCTCAGTTGAATGGGGAAAATAACTGTTAATGTCAGTGAAGGGATCTGAATATTATTGTGACTTTAGTCTCTGCTGCTACACCACAAAAGTCTGTCTGTAGTCTCTACTGCTATACCACAACAGTCTGTCAGTAGTCTCCGTTGCTTTACCACAAAAGTCTGTCAGTAGTCTCTGCTGCTACACCACAAAAGTCTGTCAGTAGTCTCTGCTGCTACACCACAAAAGTCTGTCAGTAGTCTCTGCTGCTACACCACAAAAGTCTGTCAGTAGTCTCTGCTGCTACACCACAAAAGTCTGTCAGTAGTCTCTGCTGCTACACCACAAAAGTCTGTCAGTAGTCTCTGCTGCTTTACCACAAAAGTCTGTCTGTAGTCTCTGCTGCTATACCACAACAGTCTGTCAGTAGTCTCTGTTGCTTTACCACAAAAGTCTGTCAGTAGTCTTTGCTGCTATACCACAAAAGTCTGTCAGTAGTCTCTGCTGCTACACCACAAAAGTCTGTCAGTAGTCTCTGCTGCTACACCACAAAAGTCTGTCAGTAGTCTCTGCTGCTATACCACAAAAGTCTGTCAGAGTAGTCTCTGCTGCTACACCACAAAAGTCTGTCAGTAGTCTCTGCTGCTACACCACAAAAGTATGTCAGTAGTCTCTGCTGCTATACCACAAAAGTCTGTCAGAGTAGTCTCTGCTGCTACACCACAAAAGTCTGTAACATGAAATAAGAAGACTTTACAGCCATTCTTGTCTTTAAAGACATTTTAGGCTGGGCAGTAGAAATATGGACAAGAGGATTTTAAAGTATGGACATATACACAGAGATAACCTCGGCTTATTTTTGTGCAGTGCTGTGAATAAAAAGGTAAAGGATCCCGTTACACGCCCATTTAGACATATTGGGAATATGGTGTTAGGCCCATATTTTCTTGACCATCGGCACACTAGGGGTGATGTGGTCAGCATCACGCCAGCCGCCTTAACCTTCACAGAATTACTCTGGTACCCAGTTCGTGAGGCTGGGTCGACCCCGGAGCCGTTTGCGGTCTAAAAAATCCCACCTCAACTGAGGATCGAACCATGTACCACCGAGTTAGGAAGCCAGTGCACTAACCGCTGCGCTACCGCGGCTCCACAGTGCTGTGAATATTGGTTAAAAAATATCAGATGTGTGTTTTAATTGTTGGTAATTTCACAATATATTTAGGATTTAAATGATATGACAAGATCAAGACAGGTGCAAGTTGAACAGGAGAAGACGTTACTGGCGATGGAGAGGACACACATTGAAGAAACCTGTTGATAGCATTACACGGCAATCCTTGTTCTGAAATCCTTACGATAATGGAGGTTGAGGGAAACAGAAAAAATACGAGAAGGGAACTGTAGATACAAATAGAAGGGACGAAGCAGGCATGGAAAGACCTTGAGTAGATGGCTCGGCCAGGAATTTGTTGACGGCTGATACTCCTTATGATGAAACCTTAACAGTGTTAAGAATGTTCAGGTTAAAGTATTGGATGTTATGAGCGAAAGACTGACAGAACACTTAACCATATGTTGAGGAGGTAGAACAAGCAGGTGCAGTTAACACATTAACTACCGAATTGAAAAACACACTGTGGCCGAATTAAATTTTTTTCCTATTTTCATCCTGTAGGTGTTTGCACAAAGTAAGCTGTAGTTTTCGTAATTGTTTACAGATTTTTATGAATTACATGTCATTTTAAAGATAAATGAATGTGCTATTACAATAAATACCAGTTGTAACTCTAACAGAGGTTGTTGCTATTTCAAGGCCCTCCGATGTCCGAGGACTTGCAATATTTTCAAAATTATAACTGCTTGCGCCCCATCTCTATCAAAATTACAATTTCAATCAATGTGTACACCGTTTTCACTCTTGTCCTCATCGCTAGATCTATCATTCAATTGTTGAAACACGTTTCTATCCTATTCAGCCGTTAGATGGGATGTACACGCATTTTTTGTAGACCTATCAATAGTTGCCACGGTAATCAGTTTTACACGATTTGGTAACTAACCCAAAACGCTGAAAAAAAATGAACATAATATCAATTTTCCAGTGTTCTACAACAACCATGCTTTGGGAATTTGTTTTCCGGTGGCAACTTAAAATCTCGAACCAGATCAGAAAGTGTTTCAGTACATTTTTCATTCGTTTTATTACTAAAATTAGATTGGCGCTCTGAGCGGCTTGCGGTCCAAATGTGATTATTTTGTGAGCCGCTGACAGCGGCTTGCGGTAGTTAATGTGTTAAAAGAAACAAAAAATAATGGTGAAAGCAGAGTTGGCAATTTACGAAAATACTAGTATGTACTACTACTTGAGCGCCCGATTGGCAGAGTGGTTTAGAGCGCTGGTCTCTCGCGGCAAAGGTGCCCGGTTTGAATCACGGTACTGACACGCTCCAGTCTATGCAGCTGTAAATGGGTACCTGACTGAGTTAGGGAAAGAAGAGGCAGCGAGGAAGGCAACTGGTTACCCCACCTCTCGGTGCTGGACCTAGTATGGTGAAGTCTCTAACACTTCACTCCCCTACGGCAGTATCTGCCATGGGGGGGGGGGTGGGGGGGGGGGGCTACCTTTATTACTACTTAGTCGTTCCTCTTCTGTCCTGGGGTGTAGACATTTGCCAAAGAGCGCGCCATACTATCCTATAGGCTGTCTTCCACCTGGCCTGGTTCCTGTCTAGTCCTCAGTCTTTCAGAGATTGTCTAATGTTCTCCTGCCAGCGAACTCTGGGTCGGCCTGGAGACCTGGCTCTTGGTTTTCCTATAATTGTCGTGGTAACCGATCTTCTCCCATTCAATACATACTTGTATGTTTTAAAATGTTAAAACTAATCTCATATACTAGTTTGTTTGTTTGTTTTAAAAAAAAATTAATTCTGAACGCCAGTGGCACACAATGTTTGCTACGCTATTTGACATATTTTCAAATTTGGCGTGCTATTTCCGCTGATATGGAATGTTATGAAAAACACGTCAGCAAAGACAGTGTGTTCTGACTTCAGAAAAATGTGATTTTATGTTTAATACAACAGCGAGGTGTTACTGCTGTCGAGTCGTCAGAATGTGGGGTAACGTAAAATACGGACATTTATGCAGTTAATGTGTCCGTTAATTTTAATTGGATTGTAGTACAGAGGG
Organism: Oreohelix idahoensis; assembly: GCA_024509875.1. Lineage (NCBI taxonomy): Eukaryota > Metazoa > Mollusca > Gastropoda > Stylommatophora > Oreohelicidae > Oreohelix > Oreohelix idahoensis. The sequence continues at coordinate 28,729 of JAMPIV010001186.1, forward strand.
TGTTGTCGTTTAGTGCAAACCCGGATCATTTCAAGTGACCATGTTATGCACGCCGGCATGTGGTGACAGCGACATCGAATATTTCCATTTTCAAGTTATTTCAGTTTTATGCATGTGTTTGTGTATTGAGCGCATGTGCTTTTCTCTTCTGTTTTCGTTTGTTTGTCACTGACGAAGGCATTGTGTCCGTAATGTAGGCACTTTTCTTTGTCCTAGTATAAACGTATTCCGTATTTTCGTTTATCCTGCTGCTTAGTGCAAACCACAACACGTTTTCTGAATAGCTTTTCGTTGTTTGCTTTCTTTGAGTGTATCTGTGTGCTTGACTTTGAAACAGGAAATGAATAACCGCCGTAATAATCGTTACTTGATGTGCAGACAAACAAAAACGTTATCATGATGTGTCCTTGAAAGAATTTTTCTGAAGCCTTTATTTATTTAAAAAAAAGCGGGATATGGTTGTGGCCTTCCTTAGTTGCTTGTTCCCCATGTGGCATATCGAAGCATATTGATCCAGCCTTTTCCGCCCATACTCAGCAGTAATACATTTCCGGGAAAATGCGGAAGAGCAGTGGCGGTAATCACAGATACTTATTATTTTATCCGGAGTGTAGGAGCCAGCTCTTTCATGATTAAACCTGAAAATGAATAGATCCTATCCTTTTAACTGGTTGTTTTTTTGTTTGTTTTTTTTTTTTGGAAAGGGGGGCATATGTTATCGAGAAATAATTCTCAGCGCGTTGATGGATTTAGCAACCACAATGTTATAAAAAGAATGGACGCAAATTTCAGTAGATGGAGGCATTGCTTTCCAGAGGCATACATCTGTCAAGTAATATCCATACATGTTATGTCTCATGGTTAACTTGTATGTAAGGAACGGCAGCTGAAAAGTAAATATATTACAGCAGTGGGGAAAAATATCACTGTTCGAAACTAAAAGAATGGTCTCTTCTATTCTAAATAAAATCGGTGGAAACTTTCGGAAAAACTGTATAATCTGGAAGACTTCTTCTCTTAAGTAAGGAACGCCAGTAACACATCAGTACATGACGCTGCAAAGCCATTTAGGTGCTCGAAGACACAAGAATTGATCACTGGATGTGGAGAAGAGATGGTTGACATAACGATGAAGGCTTGGTATAGAAGTTGATACAACCAAGGGTCGTACAATTTTAGGCAGAGATTTTCAGTTGCGAACAGAGAAGACTGATATCCTGATATCCATAGTTGACAGCATGCAGAAACAACGCTTTAATTAGTAAGTGACACAGAAACAGTTCATTAATAATGCGACATCACAGAAAATGTGACACTATTTTTTATCCATTTCGTAATTTCACAATTGGTTGATCGTATTTCACGATGTTAGTAGTATATCATGCACGTTTCGAGTAGTATTCTGCAGGTGGCCCGTGACTTTTATATAGTAAAATATACCGATTGATAGTGCAGGTGGCGCGTGACTTTTTATATAGTAAAATATTAGATCAATAATGGCGGCGTGGGTTAGTAAGTAGTTATTGTGATGGTATTTTAAGTAAATTAATATGAAACAAATATAAAGGTATGTTATCAGGCACTCACAGGAAATAAAGAAGTAGAACACCAGACAACAGAAAAACAACAGACATGAGTGGCTTACCCAGGATTTGAACACTGGACCTTCCGTGCGACAACCCCGCCTAGCCATGCAAGCGAATCACACTATCTGCCCTGCCATCTACGCATCATCAAAAAAATGATGTTTCAATGGCAGGTCAACAGTGCGAACCACAATACATGACACCAGAAGTCCACCATGGGCAGTTCAGCCTATTAATGACGCAATCACTTCTGTTGTATTTCTATCAAGCAGTATAGGCCGAATCCAACAAGACAAGGACCTTAATACTGTGTCCAGTAAATGATAGTAGACTAGAACAGTGAGAACAGGATAGTGGGTAGGTTTGGTATTGTATAAACATTTATTACACATAAGGGAGAGAAACCCAAGGCCTGTAAACAGTAAATTAATATGAAACAAATATAAAGGTATGTTATCAGGCACTCGCAGGAAATAAAGAAGTAGAACACCAGACAACAGAAAAACAACAGACATGAGTGGCTTACCCAGGATTTGAACACTGGACCTTCCGTGCGACAACCCCCCCTAGCCATGCAAGCGAATCACACTATCTGCCCTGCCATCTACGCATCATCAAAAAAATGATGTTTCAATGGCAGGTCAACAGTGCGAACCACAATACATGACACCTGAAGTCCACCATGGGCAGTTCAGCCTATTAATGACGCAATCACTTCTGTTGTATTTCTATCAAGCAGTATAGGCCGAATCCAACAAGACAAGACTATCATTTACTGGACACAGTATTAAGGTCCTTGTCTTGTTGGATTCGGCCTATACTGCTTGATAGAAATACAACAGAAGTGATTGCGTCATTAATAGGCTGAACTGCCCATGGTGGACTTCTGGTGTCATGTATTGTGGTTCACACTGTTGACCTGCCATTGAAACATCATTTTTTTGATGATGCGTAGATGGCAGGGCGGATAGTGTGATTCGCTTGCATGGCTAGGCAGGGTTGTCGCACGGAAGGTCAAGTGTTCAAATCCTGGGTAAGCCACTCATGTCTGTTGTTTTTCTGTTGTCTGGTGTTCTACTTCTTTATTTCCTGTGAGTGCCTGATAACATACCTTTATATTTGTTTCATATTAATTTACTGTTTACAGGCCTCGGGTTTCCCTCCCTTAGGTATTTTAAGTGTTGTGTATGACTCAGCAGTGTGTTGTTATGTTTCTTTATTCAGGTGTTACAACATATATACAACATATATATACATATATACAACATACATACAATATATACAACATATATATATACATATATACAACATACATACAATATATATTTTACAACATAGATAAATATAACAAACCCCCAGTTTATAAATAGAAGTATATATTTAATATCAGAGTGTTTTATTACAGCTTCTGCCCAGAACAAATACGAGGCGCGTTTTTTTAAGTAATTCCTGGTATAAAATAATTTTAAAAAAAACCATATATAAAAATGATTTATTGCAGCCAAAAGTGAACCACACATTTACATTATTTCTCAACATAGTCACCATTGACTTCAACACATTTTTGGTATCGTGGCACCAGGTTCTTAATTCCAGTGTCAAAGAAGTCTGCCGCAAGTGTCTTGAACCATTCTCTCTGTACCTCTTCATCGGACCTGAAAGTCTTTCCTCCCAATGCCTCTTTGAGTCGTCCAAACGGGAAAATCACTTGGGGCTAGGTCTGGCGATGTGGGAGACACTGAAAGTGCAGGGCCTCGAGGGTTTCAGTCATTGCATGGGCTGTATGGGTCGAGCATTGTCATGTTGCAAAAGGACACCTTTACTCAAAAGTCCACGTCGTTTGGATTTGATTGCGGGTCAAAGATGATTCCTGAGAAGCTCTGTATACGTGGCACTGGTGACAGTGTTGCCCCTTGGCATGTAGTGCTCTAAAATACTGCCTCGTTCATCCCAAAAGAGAGTCAGCATTACCTTCCCTGCAGATGGCTGCGTGCGGAACTTCGTAGGTTTCGACGAGGAGGGATGGCGCCATTCCTTGCTCACTCGCTTTGTTTCAGGTTCGTGGTAGTGAACCCGAGTTTCGTCTTACTTACTTAGTCGTTCCCCTTCTACCGTGAGGTGTAGAGGTTTGGAAGAGAGAGCGCCAGACTATCCTATCGGCTGTCTTCCTCCTGGCCTGGTTCCATTCTAGTCCTCGGTCCTTCAAAGATTGTCTAATGTTGTCCTCCCAGCGGACTCTGGGTCGTCCTGGGGGTCTGGATCCCTGGCTCTTTGTTTCCCATGCTTGTCGTGGTAGCCGATCTTCTCCCATTCTGCAGACGTGGCCAAACCATCTTAGTTGGGACTGTTCTACTTGGGTCTGCAGGGGGTGGCATTTTAGGCCTTGACGTATCGTCTGGTTGCGGACCATGTCTCTTCTTGTTACTTCAACCACCTTCCTCAGATACCTCATTTCTGAGATTTGGATCTGGCTTTTGTGGGTTGTAGTCATTGCCCATGACTCGCATCCATATGTCAAGACTGGGACATAGGTGGAGCGGTACACAGCCATTTTCGTTTTCTTACCAACCTCTCTCTTGCTGAGGAATCTTCGATTTATGGCCTGAAAAAGTCTACCAGCTGCTGCTTTTCGAGTGGCCAACTCTTCTTTGATGCCTCCCTTTCGGTCTATAATAGCTCCGAGATATTTAAAGTGGTCTATCTGCTCCAGGACCCTACATTTTCTTCCTATTCGTTCACCCAAATTCTCTCTTTTATTATCTCTGTATTTCATTTTTCCCGTATATTTTTCATCCATTCGTTTTGCGAATATTATTTTCATATAATTCGCAAACTTTACCTGTTTCTTTCTCAAAACTGAGAATCGCGCTAGGACGATATTACGTAGATGTCAGGGCTGCAGGGCGTCAGAAGGCGTGATAAGTCGGTTCGCTGAACATAGGACGTAGCAAATCGTCTACATTCTCACCGAGCGCGCGAGCTTCTTCTCGGCATTAGTCCCGGTGAGGTGTGATACTTTACATCTGCACCGGTCAGTATCCAGACATTTGTCTGGAAAATCCCAAACTGACACGGCGCTCACTTGGGCCATGGTCAGCTGTAGTGTGAAAACTGCCCTGCAATGGAGTCAGGCTGTCTGGGATTTGAAACTGACACGCGTACATCGTGGTCAGTAGGTGACAGTTACGACACGCGTTAAGCGGACGTAAATGTTGGGAGTAGGGGAGATAATTTCGCTTGGCGAAGTAAGTTTGGGCCCTTTGTCTGATTTTAAGATATTGGCCAAGTTTGAAACTTTAATTTCATTCTCGCTCATAGACTCCACAGTAGATAGGTCGCTCGAAAACAGAATAGCTGTTAGCGAAGATCTCAGTTTGTTTCGGCAATTTGTCGAACTTCTAGACTTCCAGAAATATTTTCAGCATTTTTATTCTTAAGTTGTGCGACTACCTGTAATTCTGTGGTTGAGGTAATTAATATGATAGATATATAGATTTTGTGAGTGTTAAAGTGTTAAATCGCTTAATTCATTTTAATCTATTTCTTTAGCGCAGAAGAGAAATAAAGTGGTAGGCTATTATATTTTCTAGGGAAGCATTCAGTGGAAAGCAGAATAAAATTAAAATTTCTAGCTTATAACGGCAATTGTAGCTATTTATAAATTTAATTTAACTGCTAATACTCAGTCGAGTGTATTTTTTCTAAACTAACGTATAAACTCTAGAATCCAGCCTCATGAATGGTGACGGAATACGCACGTGTTCTTAATTTATGAGGATTGCTGATTTTTAAATATAACTTACGTCACGGGAAGTTTAAATGATAAGCAAAGCTCTCTGCTTGCAAGTTTAAATGAAGTTTTAACCAGTACAGATTCTGTTTATTATATTATATGTGTTATTTTTCCTCCACACAGTGAAAGTTTTGGGGTGACCCTAACTTTACCAGCACCTAGTAGTAGTTTCCATACTTGTGAAGAAATAGACAGTCCTTATTTTGAACCACGTGGGTTTTCTCAAGTAACACTGATCTGACGGTGCAAGTTAGACAGAAATACTAATATCCCTATAACGGGTTTTCAAAGACTGTAATGATAAATACTGGACCTTGGAGCCAGCACTTAATTTCTTCTAGAAACTCTATATAATTTGCTGCCTGGTGGCGTGAATATTAACAATCATTTCCCGACTAGATTATATCTTGTGGACAAATCTGTGGTGTGACTAAAGTGAATCCTATACTGAGGGAAGGCACCGACCTGACATTCATCATTTTTTAGAAACCTACGCTATTGACACTGTGCTCTGCTAACTCCCGCGCCTGGAATAATTGTTAGGTGACTTAATCAGACATTTGAACAAATTTGCATACCCAAGTAGTCGTTCCCGGAGACTCCAAGTTAAATACGTCTTTTGGAACTGGGGACTTCTTGGCAGAAGACTGCATTTTTTGAGTCTGTGTGAAAATCTAAAATCAATGTGTTCCAAGAGGCAGCAAGCAAAGTCGTGAGTACAAGTATGAGAAGCCATGGCGGAATGAATGAGTGTACGCTGGTTTGAGTGATATTTTTCACTATTTTATCTTTGACACCCTGTTGCTGTCCTATTTTTTTTTTTCAATCTGCATAATTTGTTGCTAAGGCTAGAGTTCTTGTGTTTTTGTCTTAGGTTAAATCAGATTTTTTTCAAACTCTGTGCATATAATTACGAGATAAAACAAAGAAAAACTCTTAGACTCAACCCTATGTATCTGTGACTCGGGCGCCATCATCTGTTCTCTTAACGGGGCCGGGCTAAACCTAGAGTTAACACTATAACGGGGCTATCATCCTTGCAACATTTCCTTGATTTTTTATGACTATGTGTATATGTATTTTCCTTGATGTACTTTCTTTGATGTTGTGAGCCGATTTTTCCTGATAATAAAATCGCTCTTGAACTTAATAATCGTGTTTGGTCAGCTCGTTCTAGATAATATATATATCATTGTTATAGTTTTCCCACGTCTGTGTGTTTACCTGTCGTCACGTGTATGTGCGTGCCTGTGAGTGATAGAAATATACGTAATATGTATATTGGTGTAGTCTGTCTGACGCTGTAACAACTGTTGTAGAAGATAGGTGAGAGAGAGAAGAATTCTTTTCGCTTTCAGAGACAGCCACTATATCAAATCTATCATCTCACGTGTGTGGAAATTCTATTACCTTTCACTAACTCTCACTGAGTCTATCACCTATTCAAACCTATTCAGAAGGGACCAAACCTAGTCTTAATTCTCCTATCGGAAATCTACGACAAATGAGGGCTCGTTTCCGGTCTTTGAACTTAGAATAGGAAGACGAGTACGACAAACGTGGACTCGTCTATCTGGATTTTGAACTTAAGATTCTGTATTCTGATATAGAGTAAGAGTGTGATGTCTTGTGAGTTGTTATATTTTAAAAAAAATTACCCCCTAGACTAGCGATCTGTTTACGGGCGTGCTGACCACACAAACTAATAAGTTTTTTTTTCCACAGCATCTTTGAATAATATACATTTTGGTTACAGGTTGATTTTGTCGGGATATATGTTAACTGCTGATTGTAATACTAAATGCTGGTAAAGTGGTGAGTGTATAACATTCACTGGGTACTGAGGCAGAACGGCGTTTGAACTAAGTTAAGGAGTGTGTTTCGGACTTTTTGTCCAGATTAATTCCCTCCCTTACCCGATCTGACTTCAGGGGCGAACTTATAGTGGATTTTTAAAAATTAAGGGATTATTTTTCTCTTTAATTTTTGCAATATTCTTTTGCTTTTCCACTGTAGCAACTTATTTTTCAGAAGTAATCTTAACTACCATTTATTTGGCGTAGTCGTGTTTTGCATTGAGTGCTTTATTGCCGATAATAGCAGCGATAGTTAGATTTTACTTTGGAGGAGGTATCCCAGGGTTAAGGATATCATCTTTTGAATTTTTTTTTTTTTCTCGTAAGTGGTAGGAACCAGGTTATTCTTTTTCCTATTTTCTATCTCCACGTGTCTCAGTCACTGACATAATATGGCCGAGAGGGCAAAGCTTAGACAACTTCTCAGGGACGAAGCGAGAGAGGAGGGACTGGAAGGAGAGGAAGCGAAAGCTTTTGTCAGAGACGAACTTGAGAGATATGATGCGGAGAGGAAAGCAGCTGAAGCTAAAGAGGAAAAAGAAGAAGCTAGGAGGAAAGAAGAAGCAGCCGAAGCTTTACAGCAGAAGAAAATGGACGAGGAAATGGAAATTCGCAGGATGCAGCATGAGGAAAGAGAGAAGAAAGACAGCAGAGGAAAGAGAGAAGGAAAGACAGCAGGAGGAAGAGAGAAGGAGAGACAGCACGAGAAGGAGAGGGAACAGAGACAGCACGAGTTGGCGCTTAAAACTCTTGAGTTCCAAAGTCGTGGTGCTGCCTCTACCTCCAGCAATGGAGAGTCTTCTCCTCATTCTTCCTTAACTGACCCTGCTAACACTCAATCCTTCAACTAAATGCTATGTCTTTCACTCTTGAATCTTTTCCTTGTCCAAATGAGAAGATTGACACATGGTTAGAAAAATTTGAGAAAATTGCAACTCTGTACGGGTTAGAGAGGTCGCGTTGGAATATGAAACTTTCCCAGGCCCTAAAAGGTTCTGCTTATGATGTTTATTCTAAGCTGGAAAGTAGCCAACAAGACGACTACGATGTGTTGAAGAAAGCGTTACTGGAGCGCTTTGAAATGAACGCTCGCAAGTTTTTGCAACTGTTTCGCAACAGCCGGAAAGAGAATTCTGAAACTTTTCACCAGTTCTCATCTCGTCTTAAGGGATATCTAACAAAGTGCCTTGAGCTTTCGCAGCTCCCCTCTACCTATGAAGGTCTTGAGGAACTTGTTCTAACTGAACAAATAAAGAACACTTTGTCTGCTGATACCCGGAGATTTCTCGCTGAGCAGGGGGCAGAAAAACTTGAAGACATTTTGGAAAAGTCTGAGCGTTATCACAATGCGCTGGCTGAACTACCGGCCACAAAGCGGAAACCGACAGAGGAGCATTTTCGAAAACATAACCTAGAGCAATCTTCTCAGGCTTCTAACCAAAACAACCACAGAGAAACTGGACCTCAAAACCCCCCTCCTGAAAAATCCAAGTTCTACAAGAACAAGTACCCCAACCACCCCAAACAGTCTGATCAACCCGACCGCCCTACATGGCAGCGTAGCCAGAAAGGACAAGGTGGCAAAGGGAGAACCCCTGAGCACGGGACATATGATCAGACCGAGCACACCGAGCCTAAACGCATCGGATGCTTATTAACAGTCTCGCAAGGCGGAATTATTGACCGTGATTCCCAACCTCTTGGGGATAGACCCTCAACGCGAGGTATTGTTATTTTGAACGGTTCTCAAACTTCTTGCTTATTTGACACGGGGCTTTCTTACGATTGCATTGTTGCCAGAAACCTGGTTAAACCCGGTCAAGAGACAGGAGAGACCGTCAAACTTTGTGGAGTTCGTAAGAGTGATGCACCTACAGCGCTTCCCATCGCATTGGTGGAGATACACTCTGACTTTGTCAGAGGTGTGATCAAAGCGGCTGTTATGGATGATCCCATCTACCCAGTCATACTTGGCGGGAGATACGTGTGTATTGGGAAACCGGAAGAGCCGATTGTGGCAGCAGTAACTACAAGAGGGCAAACCAAGAAGGAACGGGAGCCTGCGCCAAATTTGTTACCTATGGAACTTAAAGAAGCGCAATACAAGGACCCTACTTTGGCACCCTGCTTTAGGAAACTGCCCATGGCTAAGGAACCCAAACAGCACGGGGACATTTTTTCTGAGGATGGCGTACTTTATCGGAGAACGGGCAAGCCTGACCAAGGTTACAACCAGCTCCTAGTACCGAAACAGTACAGAAGCCAAATCCTAGAAATGGGGCACTCTCTTCCCTTTAGCGGACATATGGGACAGAACGCCACAAACCAACGTATAACCACTCATTATTGGTGGCCAGGAGTAAATACTGATATTATCAGATATGTCAAATCCTGTGCCCAGTGCCAACGTGTACCACCCAAGCAACGGACACCCCCAGTCCACATGGGTGAAATGCCAATAATGGGAACACCATTCGAACGGGTTGTGATCGACATTTTAGGGCCTTTCGAAAGGACTAAAAGAAGGAACAGGTTCATCCTGACCTTAGTCGATACATGCACTTTATGGGCAGAAGCTATCCCGCTAACATGCGCAGATGCCAAGCATGTCGCAGAAGCCCTCGTGCAGATTTTCACTCGGTTGGGATTCCCTCAGCAAGTGTTGACGGATATGGATCTCCATACCGAAACCTGTTGATGGATGAGATCGTTAAGATCTTGAGGACCCAGCACATCCACACTAAGCCATATACTCCGGCCGGAAATGGGCTCGTGGAACGTGCTAATGGAAACCTCACCATGATGCTAAGTAAGCTGGCACAAGTGAAACCTGAAGATTGGGATCTCTGTATTCCTGCAGCATTATTTGGCTACAGAGAATCTCCTCATACTTCCACAGGATTTCCGCCAGCTACACTCTTATTTGGCAGACCCATTAAGGGCCCGCTTGAAGCCTTACTTCAGTCTCTGACAGACGAGAAGGCGGATGAGACAGTCGTCTCAGCAAGTAAATATGTGTCGGTTTTAAAGGAACGGTTGAAACTAGGGTGGGACCTAGCAACGACTAACTTTAAGCGAGCACGCACAAAGCACGCTAACCGATACAGGAAAGTCGCGGAAGAGAGAGAACTGGAAGCAGGAGAGAAAGTTTTGGTGTTGCTCCCTACCGAGAACAACCAACTGAAGATCGGATGGCAAGGGCCGTTTACCGTCCTGAAAAAGATTTCTAAGGCTAACTACCAGATCTCTATTGAAGGAAAGGAGAAGGTTTTCCATTTAAATCTCTTAAAGAGATACTTGGAAAAACCAGTGCCAACCTCCGACCATCTCCTGACGATCGCCAAAACTGACGAAGATGACGATAGTGGCAGGGATATTCCACCGCTATCACAGGAAATCTTTCAAAAATGTCAGAAGCGGCGACGCTCTTTCAAGCGCGCATGGGAGACATTCCGGGGGAAGGAAACTTTGAGGAGTGGACTTGAGTAGGAATTGGACAGAGATGGAGGGGGAAGATGAGAGGGAGGAAGACAGACACCCCGAAGCTACGGTTATAGGAAATTAAACTCCATAACGTAGACATGGAGTGCTTCCATATCTTAAAGGGGGGAGGCTCTGTCACGTAGGGTTTATATTCATTTAATTTCCTACATTTTCTTCCTATTCGTTCACCCAAATTCTCTCTTTTATTATCTCTGTATTTCATTTTTCCTGTATATTTTTCATCCATTCGTTTTGCGAATATTATTTTCATATAATTCGCAAACTTTACCTGTTTCTTTCTCAAAACTGAGAATCGCGCTAGGACGATATTACGTAGATGTCAGGGCTGCAGGGCGTCAGAAGGCGTGATAAGTCGGTTCGCTGAACATAGGACGTAGCAAATCGTCTACATTCTCACCGAGCGCGCGAGCTTCTTCTCGGCATTAGTCCCGGTGAGGTGTGATACTTTACATCTGCACCGGTCAGTATCCAGACATTTGTCTGGAAAATCCCAAACTGACACGGCGCTCACTTGGGCCATGGTCAGCTGTAGTGTGAAAACTGCCCTGCAATGGAGTCAGGCTGTCTGGGATTTGAAACTGACACGCGTACATCGTGGTCAGTAGGTGACAGTTACGACACGCGTTAAGCGGACGTAAATGTTGGGAGTAGGGGAGATAATTTCGCTTGGCGAAGTAAGTTTGGGCCCTTTGTCTGATTTTAAGATATTGGCCAAGTTTGAAACTTTAATTTCATTCTCGCTCATAGACTCCACAGTAGATAGGTCGCTCGAAAACAGAATAGCTGTTAGCGAAGATCTCAGTTTGTTTCGGCAATTTGTCGAACTTCTAGACTTCCAGAAATATTTTCAGCATTTTTATTCTTAAGTTGTGCGACTACCTGTAATTCTGTGGTTGAGGTAATTAATATGATAGATATATAGATTTTGTGAGTGTTAAAGTGTTAAATCGCTTAATTCATTTTAATCTATTTCTTTAGCGCAGAAGAGAAATAAAGTGGTAGGCTATTATATTTTCTAGGGAAGCATTCAGTGGAAAGCAGAATAAAATTAAAATTTCTAGCTTATAACGGCAATTGTAGCTATTTATAAATTTAATTTAACTGCTAATACTCAGTCGAGTGTATTTTTCTAAACTAACGTATAAACTCTAGAATCCAGCCTCATGAATGGTGACGGAATACGCACGTGTTCTTAATTTATGAGGATTGCTGATTTTTAAATATAACTTACGTCACGGGAAGTTTAAATGATAAGCAAAGCTCTCTGCTTGCAAGTTTAAATGTAAGTTTTAACCAGTACAGATTCTGTTTATTATATTATATGTGTTATTTTTCCTCCACACAGTGAAAGTTTTGGGGTGACCCTAACTTTACCAGCACCTAGTAGTAGTTTCCATACTTGTGAAGAAATAGACAGTCCTTATTTTGAACCACGTGGGTTTTCTCAAGTAACACTGATCTGACGGTGCAAGTTAGACAGAAATACTAATATCCCTATAACGGGTTTTCAAAGACTGTAATGATAAATACTGGACCTTGGAGCCAGCACTTAATTTCTTCTAGAAACTCTATATAATTTGCTGCCTGGTGGCGTGAATATTAACAATCATTTCCCGACTAGATTATATCTTGTGACAAATCTGTGGTGTGACTAAAGTGAATCCTATACTGAGGGAAGGCACCGACCTGACATTCATCATTTTTTAGAAACCTACGCTATTGACACTGTGCTCTGCTAACTCCCGCGCCTGGAATAATTGTTAGGTGACTTAATCAGACATTTGAACAAATTTGCATACCCAAGTAGTCGTTCCCGGAGACTCCAAGTTAAATACGTCTTTTGGAACTGGGGACTTCTTGGCAGAAGACTGCATTTTTTTGAGTCTGTGTGTGAAAATCTAAAATCAATGTGTTCCAAGAGGCAGCAAGCAAAGTCGTGAGTACAAGTATGAGAAGCCATGGCGGAATGAATGAGTGTACGCTGGTTTGAGTGATATTTTTCACTATTTTATCTTTGACACCCTGTTGCTGTCCTATTTTTTTTTTTCAATCTGCATAATTTGTTGCTAAGGCTAGAGTTCTTGTGTTTTTGTCTTAGGTTAAATCAGATTTTTTTTCAAACTCTGTGCATATAATTACGAGATAAAACAAAGAAAAACTCTTAGACTCAAACCCTATGTATCTGTGACTCGGGCGCCATCATCTGTTCTCTTAACGGGGCCGGGCTAAACCTAGAGTTAACACCATAACGGGGCTATCATCCTTGCAACATTTCCTTGATTTTTTTATGACTATGTGTATATGTATTTTCCTTGATGTACTTTCTTTGATGTTGTGAGCCGATTTTTCCTGATAATAAAATCGCTCTTGAACTTAATAATCGTGTTTGGTCAGCTCGTTCTAGATAATATATATATCATTGTTATAGTTTTCCCACGTCTGTGTGTTTACCTGTCGTCACGTGTATGTGCGTGCCTGTGAGTTATCAATATCTATCATCTCACGTGTGTGGAAATTCTATTACCTTTCACTAACTCTCACTGAGTCTATCACCTATTCAAACCTATTCAGAAGGGACCAAACCTAGTCTTAATTCTCCTATCGAAAATCTACGACAGTGGTCCTGAACTCTTCTGACGTATGGTTTGCTGTCCTCACATAATTCCTGCAAGACTTGTAGAAGCTCTGTATAGCATGAATCAGAGGTGCTGGAATGTTCTTCCTTGCCAAACAGTCCCAAAGTTTGCTCCAGGGGACCCTGTCAAACGCCTTTTCCAGATCTATGAAACAAAGATGGATCTCACTCTTATATTCAAGGGCCTTTTCACTCAGCTGTCTGAGTGTGAAGATTAGGTCTTGAGTACTTCGGTTTGCTCGGAATCCGCACTGAACCCGAGTTTCGTCACCAGTAACAATTCTTAATAGGAAACCACCACCTTCTGTTTCGAATCGCCGCAAAAGTTCTTGACAAGCATCAATGCGTCGTTGTTTCAATTCTGGAGTAAGCTGCCATGGCACCCACCTTGCAGACACTTTGTGGTACTGTAGCACATCAGAGATGATGTGGTGTGCTGAACCGTGACTGATGTCAAGATGTGTGGCAATATCATCCACAGTCAATCGGCGGTTTCCCTGTACGAGTCGTTCAACGGTTGCTATCGATTCTGGAGTCACTACTCTGTGTGCCTGACCCGGTCGTGAACAATCTGTCACAGAAATCACGCCGTTTTTGAACTTTGTACACCATTCATACACCTGCGACCTTGATATGCATGCATCACCGTACTTGAGCTTCATTCGCCGATGAATTTCTATTGGTTTCACCCCTTCGCTGATCAAAAATTGAATAACAGAACGCTGCTGCTGTTTGGTGCATTCCACTAGCGGGACGGCCATCTTTAAAACGTCATTATGACGTCACCTTATGCGTCATTACCGCGATGGCGCGTGCATGACACTTGAGACATCCAGGACAACAATATTGGCAAGTTACAATATAATGGCATGATTATTCTTATTGTTATAACATATTTCCGGTTTTCACTTGACTCACCCTCGTATATATATATATATATATATATATATATATATATATATATATATATATATATATATATATATATATATGTATGTATGTATATGTATGTATGTATGTATGTATGTATGTATGTATATGTATGTATGTATGTATGTATGTATGTATGTATGTATGTATGTATGTATGTATGTATGTATGTATGTATGTATGTATGTATGTATGTATGTATGTATGTATGTATGTATGTATGTAGGTAGGTAGGTAGGTAGGTAGGTAGGTAGGTAGGTAGGTAGGTAGGTAGGTAGGTAGGTAGGTAGGTAGGTAGGTAGGTAGGTAGGTAGGTAGGTAGGTAGGTAGGTAGGTAGGTAGGTAGGTAGGTAGGTAGGTAGGTAGGTAGGTAGGTAGGTAGGTAGGTAGGTAGGTAGGTAGGTAGGTAGGTAGGTAGGTAGGTAGGTAGGTAGGTAGGTAGATAGATAGATAGATAGATAGATAGATAGATAGATAGAGTGAGTTTAGCAGACAAAATTATGAACATGTATGGAACAGAAATCTACATGCAATGGATACCTGGCCACATAGACATCACATTGAATGAAGCAGCTAATAAACTAGCAAAGAAGGGAGCAAAAATGCCACAAATTGACTAAGCATTGAGTATGTTAACAATAAAACAAATGATCAAAAACAATCGCAAAGAAGATTGGCTGAACACGTGGGTACAAGCTAAAACAGGAAGAAGACTCTTCATACACCTAACATTCCCAAATAAGGAAGACGCTATCAACCATATTGAACGAAAATATCAAACCAGAATCTTCATATTGAGAACAGGTCACTCTACACTAAATGGTCACAGAAGAAGAATGCGTTCACAAAATATAGCAAAATGTAGACACTGCCCAAACCCGTATGAGACAGTAGAACACCATCTACTACTGTGCCCTGCACTCCAGTGAATGAGACAACACCTACCACACAACCCATCCATAGAAAATACACTTTATGGCAGCCCAAAACAGCTTATACAAACTGCGCAGTACCACATATTGGCATCAAGGTCACCAAGAGCTGACGCTCAGTGACAGTGGATCAAAGTCAAGTCAAGTCTATTTAGCAGACTACCTGGCTGGCACTTGCACCTCCAATTAAAAAAATAAAATAAAAAGATACTCTGCAAAACTCTGCTACCCGTTCTTGATGAAGATAAACCATAGACACAATCATTCAAAGTTCGTCCTGTTTCTTGATATTAATCCTGGGTTCCTCTCTGCCAGTTTGCTTCGCATGATACGCGATCCTCACATGGCAGAGTGGTTAGAGCGCTTGTTTTTCAAGGCAAAGTTACCAGGTTCGAAACCTAGTGGCGTCACGCCCCAAATTACCCAGCTTTAAATGAGCACCCGACTGTGCTTTTGAGTTAGGGGAATGGAAGAAGGGAACAGTTAACCTCACGTCATAACGCTGAGACATAGTATAATGAAGTCTCAGCCGCTTTCCTCCCCTACGGCAGTATCCGCTATGGGACCACCTTTAAGTAATAAGCGGGCAAAGAATTTAGAGAACTAATGATGGCTTATCGGGTGACTAGTAATTGCAAGTTTACACTCCAACAGTCCATTCAGTGTTCTCATCCTCTCCCCTACCCCCAGTTAACATTATGTATCATGTTGATGATTTCTTGCTCTATTGTATGGGTTGTTATTGATTAGTGCTAAAAATAAGCTTTCCAATCTCAGGCACGCACGGTTAGTTTTGTCGGGGAGTTATTATTACCCTTTCGTCTGCCTTAGCTCTTGTGGGAAAAAAATCCAATCCCGATTGGTTCTTGTAACTGTTACGAAATTGCTATATCGTTACGGTATTCCACGATCCACACTCAGCACTGCGGCAGCCAGAGTTCTGGCAGTGTGGGTTTTGTGCGATCTTTATGACCAAAGGTGTATATATATTGATTAAACAATTGTAACGCGTATTGACAAAGTAAGGCAGGCTATTTTTGGTCCTGTATATTTCAACGGTTTCTTTCTTTACAAGTTACTTGTTTTATTTCTTCCTTCTCTTCCTCGGCTTAGTAAGTGCATCTGTGAAACA
This sequence comes from Oreohelix idahoensis, assembly GCA_024509875.1. NCBI lineage: Eukaryota > Metazoa > Mollusca > Gastropoda > Stylommatophora > Oreohelicidae > Oreohelix > Oreohelix idahoensis. Next base: position 45,097 of record JAMPIV010001186.1, read on the forward strand.
TCTATACTAGCTGCCTTTTTTCCCTTAATCAGTGTTGATCGTTACGAGCACATGCTTTAATTTCTGCTTCCAGTTGTTTCCTGTGGGTTCGTCCACATATGACGTCACGCAGTTTTCACCATTTTTAACCCCACTCCCCTCTTTGTCACATTTCGTCACAAAAACCCAGATCCCCTCTTATATGACGTCACAAATCTTCCCCCATCCTATCACCACCTTCCCCCCTGTTCCCCAAGTTTTTTTTTTTTTACTACTGAAAAGAACGAATGTAGTCGCATATAAATTAGTTAACTAGTGCAGACAGAACAACAATCTTATAAGTAAAGTAGTGTTTAAGTAATCAGACTTTAAGAATTACCACAGAAACCATTGCTGCAATAGCATGCGAATTCTTGATACAGGCTTCCTGCAGGGGCCAAGCTACAGTGCTGGCTCGATGTTCTGTACGGGGGAAAAGATAAAAGTAAATGATATTTCAATTCGTTTACTAGGAATTGGATTAAAAAATCAATGGCGCCCATGTGTTACCCGATTCCTAAATGGGAGCAAAAATATTAACACTGTAGGGACTACACACCACAAGGTATGTCGTACGAAACGATTAATGAGGGTTGGGGATATGGCCAGCTACCTCATCTTGTAGAAATGTAAAGCCAGTGTTACAACAAAGTGAACAAGTCATCCAGAAGAAGCAGTTCAGGTCATTCAACTGAAGATCCTCTATTAAGGAGATATATAGCTAGAGAAAACCGACGGACTCCCACCCACCTTTTTTTTCTTCTAGGAACATATGCAAACTGGGCACCTGGAATATTCGAGCGCTAAAGTAACAAAAGTGAAAACTGCACACGAGGGAGTAGAAATTAGAAACAATACAGTTGACGTCCTAGAACTAGTTGAAAAAATTTGGAAGGAAGGAGAAAAGAATAAATTGAGCGCATTATTTATAATATCCACACGATATTGGGGTGCATCTCTGTATGCAACAAATACAAGCAGTTAGACAGCTTGGCAGTAGCACTAATGGAAACCATGTATAAATTCAAAACAGTAAAAGTACAGTGGATTCCTGCCCGCTGCAAGATATATAGAAATGAGAAGCAGATAGACTTGCAGAAGATGAACGTATGAAGAGATAAAATCAATAATAAAAATAACTAAATAAAAAGAGCATAAGGAACACCCAGAGTCTAATGCTGCAGAACCATAATGTACATTACCAAGAATACATCAAGTGATAGTTTCCAGACTAAGAACTTGTCATTGCAGACTCAAATACCATCAATTCAATAAACTGAAGATCAGACAGACAGATATGTGTCCATGCGGCTATGCTGTTAAAGGAAGCACATAACAGCACTAGTAGAATGGGACCCAAGCTAATATCGGCATCACTCAAAACTATGACAAAGGAAAATAAAGATAAACATTATCCAGTGTTACATATGAAACTAATGACAAAGAAGAAAATATGACCGGTTACTTTTATTTTAGACGTGAATGAAAAGAGAAGGTAAAAAAATAATAAATCTTGATGGATGACCTAAATGCAAAGATAGGAACATGCAATCATGGGAAAACGTTGTTTTGGAACAGTGGACGAAAGTTGAGAAATATTCATAAAACGTATGTGCTTCAAATCAACTTGCTAAAGGAGGAAACATGTTTCCACATAAAAGAATACATAAAGCAACGTGGATAACACTATACCACAAGACAAGTATTCTTATGTCAGCTATACCTTGATGCAGTCCCAGAAGTAAGAAGAAATATCACGAGACAAGAGGAAGTGTACAGTGACGAGTCGGCAAACGAGGCAAAGGAAACTGCAGTCAGACGAATTATGAAGGACCTGTACAACAGCACAGTGAAGCTAACAAGAATATATAAGCGATCAAATGGCCTTATTAAAAATAATAGTGGGATATTTTGATGAACAGTGAACAGACCAGCACCACAGGATCTCACAGACATCCAGCCAACAGAAAGGGAGTTTCTAGTTAGCTGTTGTTAAAAAACCAATTAATTTAAAAAAGAATAAATAAACTAAGTCATAAAGCTTCTAAAGAGATGGAAAAGCTGAACAGGGAAGGCGCAGTTGTTGCCTTATACCACGAATGGCCGTGCTTGAGTATGCAGTGATATATGATTTATGATGAACACAGGCAGTATGTACAGAACTCTTGAACATTCTATATTGATCTTTCGTGTTGTTAACAAAACATGTTTTTCGCATTGGAACTGTCAAGCACTGAGTCGCTTATGGGTTTTCTTCACGCATGTTTGTGTTTATGTTGACATATGACACCAGTGTTCGTGACACTACCACATACATTTGGTGTCTTGAAGAGTGAAATAACTCTTTGAAATCTCTGTAACATCTTCCATCTATTTGGCCAATTTTGCCTGTTCTCCAGGATTTATTCTAACCTTTCCTGTCACGAAATTCCGCCATCTCAGAAAGGGAAAAAAACGACAACTGCGTCCTTTTGTGTGTGTAATAAAACTTCCGGTGCACATTGACCTTGTTCCATACACAAGGTCAGTAGTCTTTATAGCTGTCAATAGAATTCTTAACATTCTATGTAAAACTGCTCCCTCTTCACCTTCAGTGATCTTATTGATTGTCCGTGATTCGCTTCCACGTGACAGAATGGGCTCTGTTACACTGAAGATTTATCTTTCTTACTTCTATTGACAATGATTTGTTGCTTATGATGTGTTTGATTATCTAGACCCATTTGTTTAGTTTTGTTTTGTTTTTATAATTTTCGTTTTGCCTTGGTTGCCACTGTCGTGAGACATTCTAAATACACATATATAAATTAAAAAGTAAAATGTAAAGCCTAACACATAAATTAAATAAAAGGGAAAGAAGAATGGTAAAGTACAGTGCTGTCACAATGGCGTACAAAAATCCCCCTTGTTTTCTACTTCGTCTTCAAATTGTAACGTTTCCACGTTGATAGTAAAGCCTATTGCAGCATACACGCGTTTCCACAAAACAATAAAATGTGTACTGCTGTTCTAAGAAAACCTTGAGATACGCAAGCTGATTAATGACCGAAATTAATACTAGCATTAATTTCATTTTATACACGGCGTGATGAAAAGACAGATGAACTTAGGATAGAGAGAGGGAGGGCTGAAAGCAGGAACGCATGCAACACTAACATGCGTCTCGCGATATATAATTAATGCCACCCCAAGCGTAAGGCCAGAAGCACTAACTTTTTTCAAATAGACAGTGATACGAGAGTTAGGTTTAAAAACCTGTAAAATGCTTATTAGGAAACATGACATTATACTGGTTTACGTTTGAAAGCCTGACAGTACAGCAGACACCCTAAAGTTTGGAAGTGAGGAGGTGGTAACAGCACGACTATCCTAGAAGAAAATACATATTTTGAACGCCGCCACTTAGCTCCCTTAAAACTTATATATTTGGGTTCCTTAGAACTTGCTGACAAAGAATATGTTAGGTGCTAAGCAATTAGTCTAATATTTAACAAATTATAGCCAAAAGAAAATAGTGAGGGTGTCAGATAACACCAAATAATAATCGCACAGTGGCATGTTTTGAAACCACCATTGTACGGGAAATAGGTCACCATGTTAAATCCAATTTGATTGGCGGGAATGATATGTAAGGCTAAACACGATTAGTCGGACTACAAATACTAATTTTAGTTGTTAGGGGAAACGTGAGAAGGGTAAAATTTTTTGAAAAGCTGTGTAAACATGGCCCGATTGGTTAGACCCGCTAATATAGTCAATTAGGAGCGTCTGTTCAGTGCCACATTTTAAAATAAACTTACTAAGAAACAGTGCGTTGAAAACCAGATCATATTTTTCTAAATAAAAGTCTGGGACAGAGGCAGATCGGAATTTGTGCCATTATTCATCGCCAGTCAACGTATTTGTTACTATTTCCATGAATTGTGGTAAGCTTGACATATTTGATATCTTTTTAATGAAAATTGAATGTAAATTGATAATTTATGTCTGTATATGTGTGTGGTTCAGTAGCAAACATGAGGCAAAGCCTAGATATTGCTCCAACCTGAACAGGAGGTGTCGGAGAAAAGTAAAACTGCATGGAATTGCCAAACAGTACACTGACACCTATCTTATTGACTAGAAAGAAATAATGCTGGAATTGCAGAGGCGTAGTAACCATTAGGGAGGAGTATACTGGTGTAAATTGTTTCAGATGAAGCTAGCAGTTGGCCTACCACTCTGAACTCAGTGTTTGTTATGTATTGTGTTCAGTGTGGAAATAGATTATAAATTAGTTCTGAAATAGGAGGTACAACCTTCTTGTTTCAGGGACTGTGGTCCTAAGTTATTGAAGCAGCACCTGGTCTGAGTTTTGCTGAATCCAGAGGCTGACAGCATACTCCTTGGTCCAGATAGCGACCAGTGAGGTGTCTCCAGAACACAGGAAGCAATCGAGCAGAGGAGTCTTTTCCTGCCGCCATCACGAAAGATAAGCTTCTGTGGCCAGAGTAGCTCAACATTATCCCCCCCCCCCCCCCCCTCAAAAATTGACATTATATTAAACACAGGGACAATAAATTGTTTCAAAAGACAGGAACTGTGAACTTTTCCCAATACTATTTCCACGATAATCAAACACTTGAAGTCATGATGAAAAACAACAACCAAGCTTGAACAAGCCAGTATTACTTCATAGTACTACTTCACAAATTACACACATAGAATAATAATAATCAAATATTTCAATACAAAGTTCATATATATAAACTGTGTACATACTACTTGTAATTACATTTGATTGTGATTCCTGGTTCACTGTGTAGTTGAATCAGGATACCTATTATTGAAAGAATTAATACATACATTTTTAAACTTAAACACTTGACTCATTTAAGATAGTCTTATAGAGTGTTATATGTGTGTGAGTGTCACAGTGTTGTAAAGTGTTGTGGAATAAATTAAATTGTTTATCTGTCTGTTGTTGTTGTGACTTACACTTCATCATTTTCATAACCCTAGACATGTAACGTAGTCATCACAATATTCCAGAATAATTCTGACTGAGGTATAAATGTGGTAGCAAGTAAGGTCATCTGTAATACACCACACTTATTGGATACAGATACCTTCACAGCTGATCTCAGTCAGTACACTAAGTCCCCTATAAATATTTATATCATCCCACTTTACCACAGCCACTAAATACAAGCAGAACACAGCATAACACGTTTGTGCCAACCTTGCTGCCTTCTCTTTATTGAGAGTGAATATCGCAGAAGACAAATTTGGCCTGGTACAGAGCTTTCTGACTAGAACATTCTAGGCTTTGGGCTTCTATTACATTGATAACACACATGAAACTATCATCATCTACAACGGCACAGCATGCCTACTTTCAGCCGAAGGACGAATCGGATTGCTCTAAGTTATGTCATGACCAGTGTTACTAGTCAAAATTTTGAAAAAAAGCCAAGATAAGACGTCAAGAAAAGCCAAGCATATATATACATGTATGTATGTGTGAAAATGTATATTAATATGTTTAATAAAATAATAATAATTTCAATAAATTGTATTTAACAAAAAAATTACTATTCCAAAGATCTAACAACATTCTGTATCGACACTAAAAACAGTCTCTTTATTGAAAAATGTCCATGCCATTGAATGATTGAAGACAATTAAGTATTATTAAAATATTAAAGTTAATGATGTCAATCTTCCAGAAACAGTTTTAAGCTGCAATCGAATCATAAACATCATCCTCTTCTGGCAGCATGACGAAAGTTGAATGTCTCGATTTCTCTCTCACTCTTTCTAAGTAACGATGATAACAACGTCCTTCTACAACGTCAACAATCAGATATTTTGGTGGTGTCCAGGAGTGACATTCAACACATTTTCTTGATATGGCTTGCTTTGCTAACAACTTATTTGTGACTGACGGCATGCAATCTATTTGTCTGAGCTGTTTTCACAATGTTGACTTGCGAAAATATCCTCTCTACACATGCTGATGAATGTGGCAACGCCATTATACCGCACATAAATTTGGAAAGCAGTCCAAACTTCAAATGATCATTCCCATCCTTGATTAATCTCAACTTAAACCAGAAAGTTCCAGGTTCAAGATTAGCCATGTTTTGAAGAGCCTCTTTTGAATTTGGTAGAAGTTTCCATTGGTCCTGTCAATTGTCTAGTTCACTCTCAGCTACCAATGCAGAGAATTTTGACGCCAGTGGGATTAATGATCTTAAACGCTTGTCACTTGACAAGGACTCCTCGACATCCAGAACTCTCATTTGAGCCAAAATACTATCGTTTGAAAGAGGACAGTGTTTCCTTATCTGATCACATAAATCTGTTAAAAATGCTAAAGCATCTTGGCGAAACTGTGATTCTTTGTTTCCCAGCGTTTGTATTCTTAATAAATTTTTACACCTACCACCAACATCTATGTCTTCCAGTTTTTATGGAAGTTCACATTGAATAGACTATCTCCGATAGTTTGTAAGTCTGCATGACGTCAGGTTTAATAAACATATCCATTATATTTCTGTAGGCCCTACTTCGATGTTATAAACACAGTAAAAGGCAGTGACAATTAGTACGAAAGCCGCATGTATTGAATGTACTGTGCAGTAGGCATAATTTTGTTACAAATAATTGGCTAGTTTGACATATATTTGACTAACTGACACACGATAAGAATGTCAAACCAAAAAAAAACCAAGGTCCTCAGGGAAAAAGCCAAGATCCCAAGATTTGAGCTGAAAACCCAAGATCTTGGAGGGGGGGGGGGGGGGGGCAAGCTGTGGTAACGGTGGTCATGACTCTCCACGTAATGCTATAATTGTCCAGATATTTCTCCACCCTGCCTTTCTTCTCTTCAGACATGTCAGTGTTGCCTCATCCCGCCTTCTCGTTGATTACAGGTGCGTAGTAAAGGTAAATGTAGTTCCACAGCAGATACTGCCGTAAGGGAGTGAAGTGTAAGATTACATTATACTAGGTCCAGCATTGAGAGATGGGGTAACGAGTTCCCTTCCTCGCTGCCTTTTCCTTCCTTAACTCGATCAAAGTCAGATATCCAGCATAAAATTTATGTTTACAACTTACCCCAATAGGGAAGATAGTTTTCTTGCCCAGTAGAATAGTCTTGGCAACTTAACACACATGCCTCGAACACACGTTTGGGGTATTATTTATGTTTCAGAATCCCTCTGTGACTTGGCCTGTAGAATTCCGGGTTCCGTATTAATATTGGCGAGTTTTCTACTGATGTACAGACATGCTCTTAATACGTTTTGTCTGGTCCTATAAAGTCAGAATCCAACTCTGTTCTTATCTGTGGCAAGGTTTGAGCTGTCTACGTTGACGATTTCAGGAATGCAGTGCCGTAGGTCAAACTTTTTCTACGTTATATCGTAGGTTCCCGGCCCACGCTCCCACCTGGCGTTTTCGACAAACTCCCAATCATAGCGATTGTATATGACTCGAATTGCCAAACCAGTGACATTCAAAGTACATGTTATGACAACTTTTCCTCATGTAATATTTTCCATGACTCATGCGTTTGAAAAAATTCAAACAGTCATCGTCCAGATATGGAGTTGTGATATCTGTGACTGTTCAGGTTCCTAGGATTCCAGGTTTTCCTTATTAATTTTTTTTTTTCGTACGCCCGCTAATACTCGAGGCGAAATCTCAGGTTATTGTTAATGTGTAACCTGACATTGGTTTTACGTGAGTATCCCTTTTCTTTGTACAGAGACAGGTGTCCCTCGCCATTCCTTATTAATGAAATTATAGTTTTCCTGGGAAACAAGTCCACAAGATGTTCAAACACGTTGTCCGGTCCTTTAAAGTGGAATCCTGATCCTATTCCTTACTGTCTGTCTTCTTGGTGAGTTGAATTTCACAGCGAGGTAACATCACAAGGCGCTAAATTATAAGGCAACATTCGGCCCACATCCAGATTGCTACTATACAGTTGACATTCAAAAATCCGGCAACCTCCTGACCTGAGGAGTGCCGGATTGTTGAAAATGCCGGATTTTTTTGGGTTATGTATGCTGTATATATTTAACAGAAAATGACTACCTGTACAGTCCTTTAAAGAAAGAAAATTAAATGTTTACGTTTTACACCACTTCTTTTATTTGCTGAATCCATAATGGGGCTATACAGCAGCAAATAAATGATAAAATGAGAAGGAATGAGCAGGAATGCCTGTTAACACGTGCAAGCAAGACCCAAACAGCTGCATCAAAACATAAACGGCTCCAGAAAACAGTGGCGCGCCAACGCGGTAAATTAAAAAATGCGCTCCGAAATCCATTCCGGAAAACTGAAGGAACCGGATTATCGATGGCCGGATTTTTGAATGTCAACTGTATAGTACAAGGCTCCAATCAGAAACGTTGTATTTTTACATTTCAAATGCCAAGCCAATAGCATGCATGATGCATATATTTCCCTTTCTCTGACGAACAAATTCCTGCGTAAGAGACGCACAAATATATGTGTTGTTAATAATCTTCACGAATGGTATGCCAGCTTTCGTCTATTATCGATCATGTTTACACTAATGACTCAAAATTTATCACAGGTAGTCTTTTTCAAGATGGATAATTATTCTTCCGCCAAGTCTTGTCCGGAAACGATTATGTCATTTACCCGGGCGTAGCCAACAATCAACAACAAAACTATTATCAGAGATAATCGACTGTGGTCCTCCCAAGGTTGTTTACTCACTAATCCGGTCTGGCAGGAAAATGTGTTAAACATTAGTAAACCACCCTTCTCTCTACCGATCCCAGGTGTCAGTATGGGTTCAAACGAAAGGGATTGATTACCCTAATCAGCAAAAGGTGGTCGCTGAAGTCCCGATATAACAAGAATGGAGGGAAGGTAGTGTAACAAATGAATCGAAAATACAAAATACTGTCAGAGGTAGGAAAAACTAAAGTGAAGAGCACATAATGAATTATAGAATGGCACAGGTAAATGTGACGTTCGATGTTGTCCTGTCACAGTACCTACAACTTATGTGTTTTTATTTTAATTCACTGGACATCGTTTTTATTTAAAACTTTGTGAAAACTGTGATTTTAAAACTTCCAAACATCGTGGCGTACCAGTAGACGGCGTTTTAGGAGCTGCAAACGAACTTTCACTTACCACCAGTCGAGAAAAAAAACCCTCGTATATAATGTTCTTACTTGGGCTATTGTTTGTAATTCCTCCCAGTATTAATTCTGTGATACATGTTTCAGAATTGCTGCACTTGCTTTCGCCCTGCTTTCTTGAGAACTCTGTTTATTAGAGATGACCGTTACACGTCTCCTTGATGTATGAAAATTCCGTAATTTCTTCTTTCTGTTAATAATCGTACGAGGAATTTCCTGTAGCCTTTCGTCATATTTCACTGTTAAGACAGTGCAGGCCATGTATATTATGCCCACGAATTTATATTCCTGGCATATCTTCTGTTGATCTTAATGATTTCACTGTGCATATAAAACTGATCCGGTGATATTACACAGCTTTGCTTTTGTTTTCTCCGCTGACAGTTTGCCAGTATTTTTATATAGCTGCAGGTTGTGTGTGTATACATGGTCTTGGTCGATCTCAGATCTTGATACAAGCTGTCGTGTAATGTTTTTTTGTTTTTTTTTTTAAAATAAGATCCAGCCTGTGTTTTCTTCTTTGCATAATCACCGTTATGATTGTCTGCCCTGTCTTTTCTTTGTTCCGCCTTTTAATTTTGTAAGAGACATTAGAGATTATAAGGATAGTTTTCTTTGGTTCTGTTTAAAGATAGAACTGCTAAAGCAGGGGTTCTTAACTCCTTGTGCCGTGGACCCCTTTGATTGTTCGGTGAAGGCTACGGACCCCTTAGATTGTCCGGTTGACAGCTACGGACCACTTCGTAGAAAAAAAATATATACCTAGACACATAATTACATTTATTAAACAACAAAAAATCGTTAAGCTTACATATAATCATACTGGTATACAAGAACAATCTGTAAAATATAAATATTTATATATATATAAATATATATATATATATATATTTAAATATATATATATATATATATATATATATATATATATATATATATATATATATATATATATATATATATATATATATATATATATATATATATTTTGAAATATATATATATACACGCACGCACACACACACACACATATATATATATACGAGGGGCGTTCAGAAATTAATGCACCATATCGTTTTTCTCAGGAGCTGTTTAATCAAAAAGCATGAAATTTATACACAATATGCATGGATATGTCATGTAAACATCGGTATTATTCAACATAATCCCCATCAACTTGTACGGCTTTATGCCAGCGCGAAACAAGTGCATGTATTCCTAGCCCGTACCAGATTTTGTCTTGATCATGTAGCCATTTCTTCGCTGCATGAATCACTCCTTCGTCATCTTCAAACCTTGTCCCACGGAGTGCATCTTTAAGTGCACCAAATAGATGAAAATCAGAGGGTGCCAAATCGGGACTATAGGGTGGATGGGGTAGTACAGTCCAACCCAATTAGGTGATTGCTTCCCGTGTTGCCAGACTTGTGTGAGGTCGCGCATTGTCGTAAAGGAGAAGCAGGTCTGCTGGATTCTTGTGCGGCCGAACTCTGCGAAAACGTTGATTGAGTTTTTTCAATGTCTTAATGTAAGCTTGCGAATTGATTGTCTCTCCTCTTGGCATAATGTTCACAAGAATCACACCTTCAATGTCCCAAAAGACAGTGATCATGACCTTTCCAGCTGAAGGAATTGTCTTGAATTTTTTTCTTCTTGGTGATTGCGGATGATGCCACTCCATTGACTGTCTTTTTGTCTCAGGTTCAAAATGATGTGCCCAGGTTTCGTCACTTGTAACGATCTTAGCCAAAAAGTTCTCTCCATCAGCATTGAAACGCTCCAACAATTCAGAAGAAATTGCTTTCCTTTGCAATCGGTGGTCATTTGTGAGACTTCGAGGAACCCATCTTGCGCAAACCTTAGAAAATCCGAGAGTTTTTATAACTGCATTTGCACTACAAATGCTGACTGACAGCTGTAAGGCCAATTGTTGAGTAGTGATTCACCTATCAGTAAGAATAATGCCCTCAGCGCATTTCAACATTTCTGCGTTGGTGGCTGTGGCAGGACGTCCACAGCGCGGCCGATCAAGCAGCTCCGTATCTCCACTACCTGATTCTTTGATTCTCTGAACCCAGCGACTGACTGTACTCCTGTCGACTGCAAAACTTCCATACACATCACATAGACGCTTGTGAATGTTTACAACAGTTTCCTTCTCTGCAACGAGAAATTCTATCACAATTCGCTGCTTATAACGCAAGTTGCTAACACGCTCCATTTCAACGGTTTAGGGCAGCCGTATTATTTGGCCGGTTACGGTGCAATTTGGTGCACACAATATGGCACATGCCATATTTGAAGTGTGCAAAATTTCATGCTTCTATCTTTATTATTAGCTGAGAAAAACGACGTGGTGCATTACTCTCTGAACGTCCCTCGTGTGTGTGTGTGTATATATATATATATATATATATATATATATATATATATATATATATATATATATATATATATATATATATATATATATATATATATATATATTTTTTTTTTTTTCTTTAAATACAAAAATCTTTGATATGTTTTCTGGGTAAAAATGTTGGTGAAAATAACATTCACATTTTTAGGTTATATACACGGACCCCCTATAATCCATTCATGAATCCCAAGGGGTCCGGGGTCCACAGCTTAAGAAAACCCTGTACTAAAGCAGGCATAAGCCATCATCGGTGGGCGTGTTGTTCACAAGTATTCATCTCTCTGTCTCTATATCTGTCTCTCTCTTCTCTTCTTTCGATGACCCTTCAACGAACTGTCCTAATCCGCAGATGTTGATACAGATTATTGATCAGAGTAGGCAGAACAACTATCTACACTGATGACACATCGATGTTTTCATTCGCTGCTTGTGAACAGCCAGATGAGACACCTTCACGCCATTGTTATATACATATGAGTATGTGAGGACGACTGTCGTAAGACGGGGTAGAACTGTAGAATGAAAAAAAAACACAAATAGTGATACGACTTACTGGGATAAAGAACAAGAAAAAACCTACGGTGCGGCCACAAGGCCTTCGTCAGGGACAGACAAACGAAAAACAGAAGGGAAAGAAAGTGAGAATTAAGTAGAGAACATAAAACTATAAAAATAAGAGAAAACACTCCCTGATGTGTGTCACATGTTGGAAATAAAATGATTGATTTAGTCATTTTGAGTGAACTGCACCCATATGTCTCAGTCATTTTAAATACTTATAACATAGCTTTTTAAATATTTTATTGAGTTAAGTCAGTTGGGGGCTTGAACGAGCTAAAATACATAATAATTCTTCATAAAAGGCGGCGGGCAGATACAAATTTAACAATTGCTCAGTTCAGTTCAGCATTGTTCTTGATTTCTGAATTATGTTATGACAATTCCCTCGAGATAGAAGTATCATCATCCTTCTATCTACAACTCTGCCAGGAGTAATCTTGAGCGAAGGTGGATACCTTTGAAGACCCTCATTAGATACTCTAGGTTTTGGCCATTGTTGAATCATCGCTGAAGAGCAAGGGGAGTAAATCCCGTGACAAGCAGCGACATTTTGTTGTAATATAACATAGATAGAAGTGATATCACGTACTGGTACTGCCATTAACAAATTGCCATAATATTACTAATAACAAGATACAGACAGCAGTGATATTTTATACTTGTACTAATAAAGAAATGTTGGTGACATTTTGCTGCTGTTAAAAAAAAAATTGTCAGAAATACAGATAACGTGCGCGGGACGACAGTAGTGGGGATATCGTGTTCTGGTACAGGTAAAGGTAGTCGCATAGCAGAATTGCCATAGGGGGAGGGGGGAGAGACTTCACTGTACTGGATCTCAGCACTATTAGGTGGGTGTGGCCGATTTCCATCCACGCTGCCTTTACCGTCCTTTCCTCAAGAGAAGAGTCAGGTACCTATTTACAGCTGGATATTCTGGGTGAAGCATGACGCTACCGGTTTTTTTTTTTTTTACCCTGTAACTGCCTCTAGAAGCAGGCGCTGTAACCACAATACTGCTCGGCGCTCCTGTTATGGTAACTATCAGCAAAACAGTGCCATTGTTTTCCTGTATGTCTGTAAGTTTGAAACATTGCTGTGCCTTCCACCGCGTACCGTCCTTTACCAGATTTCCGCATGCTGCTGCTCTGTATGTTTCTCGCGCACACTTGTGACCTGGCCCAAATTTCCTGTTAGTGTATTTATTCGTCCATTTATTTATTTTGTCACAACAAAAAAGGTCAGAAGAAGATCACCCATTATAAGAAAGATAGATTGAGAATAGTGAAGAAGCTGCCTTCTCCGTGTCGTGCAGAATCTCGAATTCACATAAAGCCAGTTTGGGCAAGCTGTCTAGCATAGTCCGAACTCTGTTTTAGAAGAGATAAGAAGACATGGAATCCTGCGCCATTTAGGTACATAACCTTATTGAAGTAAATAATTGTAAAATATTACGTCTTAATTTTTAAAAAAACCTGTTCATAAAAGAACACTATACGATTGGGAAAGTGGAGGAAGTGGCCCTCACTACAGTACACATGCTAGGTCTGCAGGTAAAGGTCACTAAAATTGAGGGAATAATCTCCCGAATTGGTTGAGAAGTTTTCTAACATGTCTTACCGGAGTTGTTTCCTGCTTATTGCGAGCCAGTGCATCTTTATGTACTCTAAGATAAGTAATGTATCCGCTAGTCCCCTGCCACAGCCGTGTTTGGTACTCTCAGTCGAGAGTCAATAAAGACTAATCTCGGTCCTTTGCCGCGATCTCCTGTGATTGTTTGCTCCTGAAGTGTGACTGTTGTGTATCGTTTGTTTGTTCAACAGATTATATAAAACAAATGACAGCAATATCCATGGTATTAATTAGCAGCTATACAAGCGCCAAATTAAAGCCAGAGTGTTAGAGAGACATTTTAATATAACAACGGCAGAACAGTCAGTTTAGTTTCGGGAACGGATGGGGATGCACTGATATCTTGTTCACCCAGAGACATATTTGCGAGATGACTTGGATTTAATGAATCATGTAATAACATTTTTGTTAGACTAGGAAAAAAAAAAGCCTTCAGCAGAGCAGGCGAGAACAAACCAACATATTGTGGAGTACAAGGATAAATGTGTTGAATGGTTTTAGAGCATTGTAGCACAAAAATGTAAAACAATTTCAGATTAAGAGTTGTTCACACAAACATGTCTGAGGTAAACACACGAGTACGACAAGAGTGTGTATTATTACCCCTGTCGTTTAACATATACATGGACATGGTAGCGTTGGAAACGAATCCCAGAATCATACGCAATAAACACCATACCTTTTGCAGACCTTAAAACTTCAGTACACAGATTCCACGAAAACAGACGTACTCAGTTCACGTGGAAGATACAGTTTGAAGATTAGCACGTCTAAAACAGTAGCATTGAAGGTCAGGAGAACCCCAACCCTGATCAACGTCCATATCAACAATACATTGCTCGAACAAGTCAGCGAGTTCAAGTACCTAAGAGGTATATTCACATGGGATGGCAGAATGGACATAGAGATATGTACACAATGTGAAAAAGGCTTATCATTGGCTTAGCAACTAAATTCATTACTCAGACACCCACACATCTCTATGGACACAAAGAGGCTGCTGATAAATAGCGTATTCCTACCAACTGTCTGCTGTCAAACATGGCCCCTGTGCAAATTACAGGAGAGGAGGTTCACAGCATGTGACATCGGAAGTCTTGAGAAAAGCTGCAAAGTGTCAACTTATGAGATATACGGTGAATCGATGAGATTTGGAAGTTCATAGGAACAACACTATGCACCAGCTACTTCCTCATCAGAAAAATAGTGCTTAATTATATCAGCAAGCATCGCATGTCTTCTACAACTGAAGATATGCTTAGGCTTACAGGGCAGTGGGACGCCTCTGGCATGACAGTGGCCAAAGCAATACATCTCGCTCAAAAATGAAAACTGATTCTCCCCTCGATACATTGGGCAGCTGATAAGGGTGGAATAAGCTGATAAAGATACTGGTTCAGAGCTGGTTCATTATTTTGTTGAATCGCGAATGCGTGCTTCGTTCGTTTATAATCTTCAAAAGAGGGTCACCGTTATATGGACTCATTATATGTTGAATGTCCAAGAAGACATTGGTTCCTTTCGGAGCTCATTATTATATTATACATCTTCTCATCGGAAGAGTTCTTCACTACCATAATAATCAACTTTGTCAATTCAACAGACAGCTGTAACGTATCGATGTGGATAAGTCTTCAACTTGGAGTCCATGATTTATTAAACAATTCACACACGAAGACATTTCACGTAGGTATACATTCACATACAGTTCATTAGAATTTACTTGCATATATATTCTTATCCGTCCGCGTCATAATGAATTCATGTCGGCAGAACATCATGGCTATATACATGTGCTGCTGGGATTCAGACAGCCAGAAGTGAGCACATGAGTCTTGACGAAAATAATCAAATTACTTATCAACCATCCTTCCGTAACGCAGGTTAATCACTAACCTTTATGAATTCACTTGTATATACTATTATCTGGACTGACCCGGAGTCCTGGTATCACTTTACATAAATATGGCTATTAAATATGGCTATTAGCAAAGCCTATCAACCTTGGAAAGAGGTAAAAACACGACTTCACGGCTTGACGGACAACGTAACAAGGGTACAGTAACTAAGTCACGAAGCGTGACCTTATCGACGCTAACACGTCATAATTTGACCGTGTATTTCGCGTTCATTAATCCGTGAAGTATAAAAATCAATTTATATTAATTCTATTGACCCCAAAAATGCGCACTGCCAATTCTAGCAGACGATATCATTAAAACTACCGTAACAGCAGCGTAAAATGAAAACGAAGCAACAAAGATGTCTGATAGATGGTCATAAGTCTGTTAACTGTATAGCAAACCCCTCTCCAAAACATTTTATATTCCCTCATAGAGAATAGGAGAGATACAGACGATCAAGCGCCCGATTAGCGAAGCGCTAGAGTGCTTGCCTGCCGCATCAAAGTTACCAGGTTCCAGGATCAAAACCTGGTAGCGTCACGCTCCAGTCTACACTGCTATAAGTGGGTACCTGACTTTGCTCTTGTGTTAGGGAAGGCAGAGGCAGCGGGAAAGAAACTGGTCACATCTCATAAAGCTGAACTTTATATATAGTGAAGTCTCTAACACTTAACTCCCCAGCGGCAGTTTCTGATATGGGACTACCTTTATTTATTTTGCAAAGGATCACGCACTCACCTTTTTTCTTTTTGCTCTTGTGTGTGTGTGAGTGAGTGAGTGAGTGAGTGAGTGAGAGAGAGAGAGAGAGAGAGAGAGAGAGTACTGAAAAATACAGTCTCCGCTTCCGTAAGTCGTGGTGACCCATTGAGTCGTAGTGATCATGTTCTGCACATAATGGAAAACTTTCTCGACAGTTTATATCAATGCAGATAAAAAGTAACTGCTGAAAAACAATGCTGAATTGTCCTCGGGATGAAAATAATAGACATGCTGATTAGTCTGCCAAAGAGGACCCCCAAAAAATGGCGCCAGCAAATAAAGTACCGTATTCTTCAAATTTTCCTATTTCTTCTTCTTCTTCTTCCTCGTTCGCCCTGAAAAGGACGGTGGTTGCGTTGTGTCTGTTTGCGCCTAAGCTGTGATATCTGCACCTTTCGGTCGACACATCCGACTTCTGCACGGCATTTTTTATTGACCGGGTTTGCCTTCCCATTTCGATCCGCACTCGCTCAGCCAGACTGCACTGCTGCAGACTGTTTCCAGGACCACCACGTGGAGGTGGAGTGCGGTCTTTTCCTATTTAAATTATTTTAATAACAATAGAGCGTCAGATTGGCTGAGTGGTAAGTACGCTTTACTCTCACGGCACAGTTAACCGGTTTCTGGATCGAAACCTGGTAGCGTCTCGTTCTAGTCTACCCAACTGTAAGTGTGTACCTGACTCTGCTCTTGAGTTAGAGAAGGCAGAAAGCAGCGAGGAAGGGAACTGTTGACCCACATCTTATAAAGCTGGACCCAGTGAAGTCTCAAAAACATTTCCTAATTACAGCCTCTGCTATGACTACCTTTATCCCAGGATATCAGAAAGTTCTTCCTCTATCAAAGAGGAATATCACGCGGTCCAGAAAAGCCAAAAATAACATTTGACATTAAGTTTCTGTAAGACGGAGTTGCCGGCCCCATGCCCAAACTTCCTTAATCGCCTTCTGCCAATGGTCTGGAAGGGTGCGGTGCTATATTCTTTGATCCGTGCCTCGGTAACTACTTAGGCGGGCGTCTCATTTGTGTGACCCATTTGTCGCGCAGAATTAACTCAGCCAGCGGCTATAGGTGTCTCCCTTGTTGAGGGCTCGGCGTGTATTTCGCCTTCACCAGGGATACACTGCTCGGTAGAAATAAAAATAGAACTCTGTATTAGCTACGTACCTGTGCCAAAAACAGAGCCATTATTGTATGGTTTTTCCATCATTACAGCAACCCGCCTTTCTCAAGTGCTACAGCTTTTCTTGTTTGTGGGTGTAAAAGCGTGTTTCTCGAGGTTGTCCTGTTTCCTCTACTCTCGTGAGCTAATAATAAACATTGTTAAATGCGTATGCGCATACGTCATGTTTAAAAAAAGTGGAGACATATAATATTAACATAAAGAACCACTTGCAGATAAACTCCAGCAACTTTCGAACACAAGCTTGAGAAAGAGCAACTAGACATTGTCAGCAAGCAGAAGAGAAGGGAAATCCAGGTAAAACGCAGCTGATAGGAAACTCTTTACAGAGCAATACAACAGGAAGCAATCTGATCATCAGAAGAAGTCCCCCCGTCCGACAAGTGTTTCGGCCCGATATACTCCTTTACACTCAAAGGGGGGCGGGCCCACTTAGGTCATGACTCCCAAGCGTCTCAGCCTCCTGTTGTCTTGTATCGAAAATGAACCCATTTCACTTATGGTAGCAAGTTTAAAATCCACAACTCCGCCAGCCGTGGAGGCAATTGTGAAAGTAACAAAGAGAAGACAAATTATTCCGTTCGTTCCGTCGCACATCACAATTAAGTACACACACTGAGACACCAGCGCGAAGCCGACACGTCTAGCCACTGCGCGCTTTGCCACTGAAATTCTGTGCCTGACACCCCTATAATATACATCGTCTGTTCCCCCTCAGTCACAGCCCTTTCACTAGAACACCAAAGACTCAGCGTATTGTGGACTTAAAAAAATGTTGGTGTTTTCTGTACAGCAGCGTTTATTGTCACGATTTCCATTGCCCATTGCGGTTGTTCCACAGCCAGGCTGATGCCTTTTCGGCAGTTTCACTAAGCCTCTTCAGTGCCCTTGTTCTCGACTGTCCCCTCAGCCCCAACAGTTTCAATAAATCATACACTGATGCAGCCACAAGCCCTCATGCGCCCACTTCAACACCCATGACCCTTGCAGTGAACCCATCGTGTCTCAGATCCGCAGCCAGATCACTATACTTGGCCGCTTTGAACGAATGTTGCTCGTCTAATCTGGATTCAAATGGCACGGTCAGTTCAATCAGTATGACCTGAAGCGTTGCTGAAGAATGAAGCACTATATCCGGCCGTCTCCGCGATTTTCTGATACTCTCTGGATATGCCCCTCGTCCAGGTAGGTCTACCGCCATCTCCCAGTCGTTTGCACAGTCAAGAAGAGATGGTAAACTGCTACCAGGTTTACTCGGTTTGGGGTGTGCTGACTTTCCTGCCCTCAGAAAGTATGTATTTGCGGTGCTCGGCCTGGGTTTGCTATTCGCCTTCATCCTTGCCAGATCTATTGTCGCAGCAAGCTCATTTAGCACTTTGTTATGGCGCCAAGTGTATCGCCCTTGCCCTAATGACACCTTACACGCCGAGAGCACGTGTTCAAGTGTCTGCCTCCCCTGGCACAGGGGGCACTGCTCATCATCCGACTTTCCCCATTTCACAAGGTTGGTGGCCGACGGCAGCAGGTCATACATTGATCTAACAACGAAGCTGAGCCTAAGAGGTGCCATATGCCATATATCATTCCATGTCAAGGACCTCTGCAGAGCTCCTTCCCATGTAGTCCATTGGCCTTGTTGGACCTGCTGCACTGCTTTTTTGCAATCTCTTATCATTCTTAGCTCCTCGTATCTCATGAACTACCATGTCTCTGCGCTCCCTGCTTGATGCCTTGGACCACCAGCGGATGTCTCCATGACCAAATCCCCGTCTATTCGTTTGTGTGTATACGATTACCTCCCTCAGTTTGAGTGACTCTTGGGCAGCATCAACAGCTTCTTCCACTCTCCACTTCCTTCCCGTTTTCAGTGTGGGCTGAATGAACTTAACCACATCATCAGCTGACTCGCGTAGCATCATTGCAAGCCTTGCCTTTCCAATTTTGTACTCTTCAACAACTGACTTGAAGGGAAGCAGAAGTTTTGACTTTTTGCAGTACAGTGCTACATCTGACAGACCTGGTGGTACCCCTAGCCATTTTCTCATGAACTTGTTGACCTTCTGCTCTATAGCTTCCACTGTACTTGTGCTTATTTCATATATATAAGCAGTGGCCACAGCAACTTCAGTATCAACATGAACTGGAGGCACCACAGTTTGAACTTTCCCAGGAGTCTGCTTTGGTCTATGGTCTGTAATCCTCTGTCTGCCATTTCTATTGTCTGTTGCACTGCCTTCGAGTCTTTTAATGAGGCATCGTACACCCTGCCAAGATTTTAACAGGTTCCTCAATGACAGTAGGGATTCTTTGGTTGGAAACCATGAATATGACCTCTGCTATCTTCCCTTTCCTGACTGATAGGCTTCTTGGGTTTGAAGATCATTCTGCACCAGCTGACTAGTTCATCCAGGCGTGCTAACATCCTCTGGGCCTGATGTTCATCTGATGTCAGAATTGTTGTGTCATCCATGAATGCTTTGAGCGGTGGCATGTGACACATTCCACCGAGCTTTGGACCTATAGCCATTCCTTCAGCCGCATTAAGGATTACCTGCATAGCCATCATGAATAGTATCAGAGAGATGGTACATCCCATTGCAATTCCAACTTCAAGGCCAATCCACTTCGTTGTGTACTCTCTGGTTGAAAATCTGACAGAAAACCCTGTGAAATACAGCTTCAGCATTGCTGCAATCTCTTGTGGAACATGATACATTTATAGGGCCTGCCACAACATCTGGTGTGGAACAGATCCATAAGCATTCGCTAGATCCAACCAGATTACATGGAGGTTTGTTCTGTCAGACTTTGCCTTTTGGATTGCTTCCCAGATCATTGTGGCATGCTCTAGACATCCTGGTGTACCTGGGATACCTCCTTTCTGAATGGTTGTGTCAATGTACCCATTTGCCAGGAGGTATGTAGTGAGTCTTTTCGCCATCACTGAGAAGAATATCTTCCCTTCCACGTTGAGTAGTGAGATTGGCCTGAACTGACTGATGTCTGTGGAATTTTGTTTCTTCGGGATGTAGACTCCGTTCGCCTTTCTCCATTCCTTACTTACAAGCTGGGTTTTCCACGCATTCTTCAGTAATTGGAGCAGTCATTTGAGCACCTCAGGGCATCTCTTATACACCACATATGGAACACCATTAGGACCTGGAGCTGACTTGCACCGAGCTTTCTGGACAATGCTTTCTACCTCTTGCACCGTTTGGGGGCTTGGTGTTAAATTCAGCTCCTGGCTTACTCAGCCATTTAAGGCCTGCCATGCTGCTGAGCGGCTCATCTTTGCGACCATCTGAATATGTCATTCTAAGGTGTTCTTCCAGGTCTTCTTTCCTGATGTTTAGCGTACCCGACCATGGCTGCTCAAACAGTTCTTTGGCAAACTTGAAGGGCTCCCTAAAGAATCTTTCCCTATCCCTTCGAGTCTTCCTTCTCTTCCTGCACAACCTTTCTGCTCTACAAAGGGCATTATGTTGGCCTTTCAGGTGCTCCCAAACTTGTCATAACCCTTCCTTCTCTGTGGCAGCTGCGTTCTTGAACAGTTTTCGGGCATGCTTCTTCTGTTTCCTGATTTCTTCTATTTTAATTTGTCTTTTAGTTTTTCGTGGTGGGTTACTTTCCCTTGCCTCCCTCACTCCGAACACTTTGCGACAGTGCATATATATTATGTCGCCGAAGTTTTCCAGCTTCTTCTCCAAAGTTAGCTGCTTCAGGTTGTTTTCCAACTCTTTTGCCAAGGCTTCGTCCAGCTGTTCCCAAAGCCCTTTTGCACTGGCAGGTGGAAACTTGATTGCATCTCTCTTCCCGTCCAAGAAGTGTGTGAGATCATCATCTGGCAGATCAACTTGAATGTACTCAGCACTGTGGATTGACTCCTGGCTGCGTTCTTCTAACGTCTTATCCGTCGAGACAGAGTGCTGTTGATCTCCCCCTGATGACCTCCCACACCCCTTTTTCGTTCTGTGGATTTTCATTCCTCTCTGAGTAGAGAATTCCCTACCACAGACACATGGAAATTCCAGACGTTGTTCAGAGCTTGAAGTCCGTGTAACGGGTCTGGTCAATTCCAATGAGGCGCCTGTGGATTCATCATCCTCCCCCCCCCCCCCTTTTGGTGAATCCTGGGGGCATCTATCATTTTTGGGTCCTGTAGCAATTGAATACAGCTTATGGGGTGCTAACCCGGTCAGCCGGTTTCTAGTCTTTCCCAGTGTCATCTGTCTTTCCAGAAGTCAATTGGTCTTTTCCCGATCGTCACTGGTTTGACCATGCAACTATGATAGGAAACTCTTTACAGAGCGATACAACAGGAAGCAATCTGATCATCAGAAGAGAGACAGACAGACATATACACAAATGACCACTGAGGGTTACCACTTCAAGGGCCCACTATCGCCATAGTCAGTTATAACAGGAGGAGGCTACCACTGAATAGCTTGTTAGAAATAAGCTAGGACCAAGATGTGCTGAAGTCATTTCCAGTAACTTCTTACTGCCCCCAAGTCGTAGCATGAATAATGAAGATTGGAAGGGACATTTTCAGGGCAGCAGAGGCCGGTTCTTCTTATTTCTTTTCTTTGGTTTTTGTTTTGTTAGCGTGAAGCAACATTGTGGTTCACTGTTATTGTCAGTGTAGTTATGATGGAACATATGTAGATAATTACTGAATGTGTTAGAACATGTTAAAGATATTAAAATATAATGTACGTATAGCCGAATGAATGCAACCAAATTGTCAAAGGCCGCGGAGAAAAAAGCTTTATAATTTTAAATTAACTTTTCTTTCTCTATTCTGTCTTTTCATCTCCCTCTTTTTTATTATGTGTGTGTGTTTAGATCTGTTTAGCGGATGCTTTCACACTTATACATACATCTAAGGGGCCATACATATGTCTGGTCATACATATGTCTCATTGGTCATTTGTGTATATGTCTGCCTGTCTCTCTTCAGTTACGTTCTTTATATCTCGTTATCTCTTGCTGTTTGTCAGACTATTCATCCACCAACTTATGTGTGTACAAAAACTGCAGTTGCCAGTGTGATTACATTACTTTCACCAGTCTGCTGGAGTTAGGTGCGGAATCCCTCAAATTCCAGAATGGCTCTTTATGAAGCTTGTGGAGAGTGCATTTGGATCATAGGTATGGATGTGTCCTGATTCTTTGATTCTGCCAGGAATCATTGTCATAAGTTCTGGCTTCTTTTTGACGGCATGGACTAGGGACACAGTTTTGCATAACTTTGTTGCAGCAGGTTCATGGAACTTTCTAGATAACCTGACTACTCATTTTAATTTCTGCATGTTATGAAGCTGACGACAAAACTGCAGTCTTTTTGAATGCTTATTTATACTAAGGACATTCACACGTCTGCTAGTCTATGGTTTTCTTAATGTGGACTGTAGAGCCCTTGCTGCAGCTTTGTACCGAATCTGTGTTGGGCCAGTTTACTACGGTGTCTTTGACCCAGGGTCCAGCATGTTGGGTTCAAGTTCACTGCTTATCTGGCAGATGTTGGTTACAACTCGGAGCACGTCCTACCTATCTCTGATCCAGTCTCTTCATTGTCTTACTTCTTCAAGGTCTTATATCATCATCATCGTCATATCTTTTTTTTTCCTTCCTTACCAGGCATGGAGCCATCACTGCAACAAGCCTGAATCAAAGCCGTTGCTGTTACATGAGTGGTTTCTGTAGCAACTTTTTTACATGATGAGCTCATCAGTCTCACATTTGTCACCTCTACAATATGCCTGTTGTCTTTTATGTCTTCATTTAAGTCTCTTATTGTTATAAATGTTTACTTCATGCACTTCTCCTTTTCTTTATTTCCTTCAGTGGCATCCTTTATGCTTGCTGATATCTATTGCCGTTGTGGTTCTCTGGGGTTTCTAATGAGATAAAGAAAATATAGGACATTGCTCCCACCAGGTGCTTGATAATAGGCAACTAATGTGAGGTGGTATTAACTACATAAATGGCTTCTGCAAGAGCACATAAATGCTTTGGTACATACTGCTTGCATGGGCTACTGCAGTGGGCACCTCATTGCTCCATAAGGAGAGACAAAAGGGAAGGAAGAAATGTAACCCGTGGTGTCCAGCATTCATAAAATGAGGATACTTCTGCATTTTTCCCTCATTATTATCTGGCTAAAAAGGACTTCAGCCAATCCACAGTAAACTTGTCTTAAGTGTTATTGTATGTACAGCAGTTACATACATTTTTTGACTGCATGTATTTGTTATTACAAATGTTCAAGTGAGTGTTGTTTGATCACGAGTGAGTTTTTTTAACTTAGCTAAAAAGGACTTCCGCCAATCCACAGTAAACTTGTCTTAAGTGTTATTGTATGTACAGCAGTTACATACATTTTTTGACTGAATGTATTTGTTATTACAAATGTTCAAGTGAGTGTTGTTTGATCACAAGTGAGTTTTTTTAACTTAGCCATGCGGTTTTTATCCAAGTGCACAATTGACCCTAAATTTGTTTTGTTCCAGGGGTTTATATCTCTAACCAAACAAGGTGGTTAATGTAGTTTAATATGTATATTGCTTTGATCATTCTATATCCTCTCCACTTGTGGATGCAACAGTATTTGAGTTATGTGGATTTCTTTATATTTTTCATTAAATTTCTTGTTATATCTTTTCTACTTATGTCTTTGTTTTAAAAAAAAGGCAACAGTGCCTATTTCTTTACCCTGTTGAAATAAAGATCTTGTTTATTCATTTCTTTCATCATGTATTGATGAGTTAGGACTGTGTAAAGCTGTTCAAAAACTTGAATTTTATCCATTCTTTTTTTTTTCTACCTTAGAAATTGTAGTGAACGAGTATGAATTTTGGCAAGTGTTTGAGATTTATGAAGGGTGTAAACGTTTGTGTTTATTTTTGAAGCACCTCTCCTTCAAATGCTGCTTGAAGGAAGAGAGAGAATAATGAAACAATGTAAACATTAGAGAATTTTTAAAATTTCTGTTCATCTTTTATTTTAAAATTTGGGGATGTAATTAAATAGTCCTCACATGTCATGTTATGTAAATAATGCATTCACTATTCCTTTTATGTAAATAATTATTTTGTACTATTTGTATCATGTAAAGAGTGTGGGCAACATTATACTGAGAAAAGAACTGTGAGACTGTAAGACCTTAGATCGCTAAGAGCAGCATACAAATTTGTTTTAAAGTTGAGAAAAATTAGTTTCATGTTTAATTTTACAAACATGGATGTTGTATGTTGAAAATCATCAAAAGCCTCATTTATTTAAATTCACTGTTTTTCTGTAACATGTTGGGGGAAAAAATGTGTAATTTCATTTTTAATTTTACTTATTAACACTCCACACTTTTGTTGTTACCTTGCTGTTCTGTTCCAGTTTTCAGGGAATCTGTTCAGAACATTACCACCTTCCTCCAACCCCTGTGGGGCAGAGTTTGACCCTGAAGAAGATGAACCCACCCTGGAGGCAGCATGGAAAGACTTCTGTTTTGTTATTTTTTTTTGTAAACGTGAATGTGCATGACTAATAAAGGCAAAATATTTGACATCAAACCCCTTCTTCTTTATGGCAAAGGCATTCCTTGAAATTTTCTCAGCGTCTGCAGGATGAGGTAACTGGCACTGTGACCAACCTTCCTTAGTCACCATCTGCAACATTGCCTGATAAGGTACCATGTTAGTATTCTTAGCTCCCCTTTCAGGGTATGATAACATATGGGTGAACAAGAGTTGAGAAAAAGATTATGGCATTGGCAAGGACGCATATTGAGGAAGCCATTTGTAGCATCACAAGGTAGTCCTTGCTCTGGAATTCCCAGAGTAAGAGATATACGTTCTTCTTTTTAGTTGAGTGAGCCAGTTGTTGCCAGATTCTCTAACATTTATCTTCTCATACTGTGCCTAAAGAACTGACTGCTTGTGTCTTCTTCTTCTTCATACATTCTCAGACGTCGTCCACTTGAATGTTCTCAAAGAAAGCAGTAGTCAGTTTGAGGCTATTTGAATCCCCGTAAAGCTTTTCCACGAAAGGAGCTGGCGTCGGCCATATGCGCTTTCTCTGTACCGCATATAAGGGGCAACTTTGAAGCAGTTGTGTCTGATCATGTTGATTAATTGTTGACTTTCGTTTGTTTGTGATTGGGCTTTTTTGTCTGATTTTGTTGTTGTCCAAGGTATCCATTGCATCCCTCCTAGGAACCACATTTCAGCTGCCCCCATTATGTGTTTTTAATACACATATACGAGTATTTTAAAAAATTATTCCCAGTATAATTTTTTGTTCTTAGAAATACTGTCAAAATTTTCTTTTCTTGTGTCCAGTTTAAAATACATTTTTTTAAAAATAAAGTAAATGCACCTTGGCTATCCAACAAGTGTACTTTGTCTTATCCTAAGGTACCCAGGTCTGTCCTAGTCAGCACAGAAACATATGAATGCAATGAATAAAGGATTAATTCTATTTCTCTGTTAAAATTCTTATGAAGTGGATTACAGAAATGGAAAAAATATACAATTAAAACAGTTTCCTAAAGCAGCCGTCTCCAGATTTTTTATGAGGAAAGGAATTAATGTAATATTTCTTCCAAAAATTGTTTTGTATTGTTTTTCGGTGCCTGCTATGTATGATTTTTATTCTTTTTACTTACTATAATATATATATAATAACCAATTGACAAAGTGGTTAGAGTGCTGGTCTCTCGCAGCAAAGGTGCCAGGTTCACTTCATGGTATCGGCATGCTCCAGTCTACCCAGCTGTAAATAGGTACCTAACTTTGCTCTTGAGTTAGGGAAGAAAAAGGCAGCTGGGAACTGGTCACCCCCACCTCTCGATGCTGGACCTAGTATAACGAAGTCTCTAACACTTCATTCCCCTATGGCAGTATTTGCTATGGGACTACTTTTACCTGTAATGGAATATTTGTACTACTGTAGACTGTAAAGGCATGAAATCATTGTAATGTATAACTCTAAGAACTGAAATAAAGTATTTGTTTGGACATTACAATTTGAGAACATTTCTTTATCTGTTATATGACTTTTAACATTTTTCATATAAAATTCAATATTGCTTGTGTATTCTTTGTTTTTTTTAATTATTAGGCTTTTATTAATTTTTTTAATTAAGGTGGAAATAAAAATTTGTTTCTTTTTAAATTTTCATTTTAGTTTTGCTTATCCACAGCTGGTTTATGAGTTCTTCTTGAGATTTCTAGAATCACCAGATTTTCAACCCAACACAGCTAAACGATATATAGACCAGAAGTTTGTTTTACAGGTAAGCCATTTTTTTAATATGTTCAAAAATTCACTGAAAAACGGCATATTTCTCAGGTTAGAAGTCATGTTATATTTTCAGAGAAAGTTTTATAACAAATAGATGACTTAACATCATTGGTCCTATATTTCAAGACAAATGGAAACCTTGTAAAAATATGAGATATGCCACTCTGGAAATGATTTGTATGGTTCATTCATTTGCTGCTCTTTGTGGGTTTAGCCATCTGTATGTATATTAACCATTCAGTAGCTGAAGAAATAGCACCCAATTGTAATGAAACTCTTGATTCGTTAACTCTTTGATAACTTGTATCCCTTGATGCTGAAGATTATATTAGTGTTAACAAATGATTGTTTAGCTGGGTTCTCATTTTTTGCTGTACCATATCTTTTCATTCCTGTTCTACACTTGTTTTCCATAATCTAAACTTGATCAGTGCAGCAACTCCATATATATAATAATCACCATCTCTTAATTTATCCTAAGCTTCTGGACCTGTTTGATAGTGAAGATCCTCGTGAGAGAGATTTTCTCAAAACCATCTTGCATAGGATATATGGGAAATTCTTGGGCCTGCGAGCGTACATTAGGAAACATATAAACAATATTTTTTACAGGTAAGTCTAAGATTTACTGGCAGGTTTGCCATTAGCAGGCAGCCTTATTTTTATTTGTATTTGTTCTAGAAGCATAAGAAAGAAAAAAATGTATGACATGGAAGTCATTACCTCCAATCTGCCTTTCTTTCTTCTCACCCCCAACTCAAAAAAAAAATGGAATGTCATATTAGTTGCAGAAATGTATATTGATATCAAATGGCAGATATTTTATCTTATTTTCTGAATACTTGTCCAGCTTCAGAGCAAAACATCACTGGGAACACTGATTTCAGCAAATCTTCTGCTCAGAATCTGAGACCAAATAAACATAATCTATTTTTGGTAAAACTTATTGAAAGTTTCTGCCCACTGAATGAGAAATACTGAGGGTTTAGATCAGTGAGCTGTTTCTTCCCTTCTCTCTTCTCCTCTTGTTTCCCCCCTCCACCCCACTCCTTTTTTGGGGGTGTGGGGGATTGTGCATGCTTGCTCAGTCCACTAGTGAAGTCAGAGCTAAATATTTACTAATTCTGTGTTATATTTTTGTGATTTTAACCAGGTAATTTCTCAGCCAAATGCCCCAAAAAATAAGTAATTAAATAAATTAAATAACTCCCTGTTCCCCCAAGAAAAGCTCCTGCAAAATGGAATTTTAACAAAATAAAAACTAGAATGTTTTATTTTAAAGTTGAGTACATTTGTGATTTAGCACATTGGTTCATGTTGACTTGTTGAATGGTGAAGGATTGCTTATGTAATTCTTTTGAGGTAGAAAGAATTCAGGAATGACGATGTGCACAATTCACCCACATTCATTCTGTAGTGTTTAAGAATGCACTTTCCCTGCAAGGTCTTTTATACTTGGACATGCACCTAATATAACTGACGGACCTTGTGTCTAGTTTGAACAGGATGTTCCTCGCCAACACAAGACAAAACTTTTGCTTTAAACAAAAAAAACTTTCCCATCTTGGTGCTCTATACAACAATCATCAGCAGAAATTTATTGATTCTGAGCTGTTCCTAAATTTTTCTCCGGTAATATGCAAAGCAATGGCAAAATACTGAATGAAAAACATTGCCTAGAAAAATCACAAACAGCCAATAAAAGCTGGGGTTGATTGCCATGTCCTGTAAAGGATAAGCAGACAAATCTGAGTTGTTCCACTACCCATGAATAATCTTGATCTATATTATTGAGAGGCAGTCACTTCCTCTTTTTGAGGATGGCCTGGATCCTATTTGGTTCCCCCACTCCAGTTCAGCTCATGTATGGCTCCTCGAGTCTGCTTGTGTACGGCAGCGCCACCCCCCGGGCAAGCAATGGCAAAATACTGAAAAAGGGATGTACAAAACATTGCTGGCCGAACGGGCGGATGATCAATAATATTTTGACAATCTACAGGAGTTGGAAAGGCCTGGTACTGAGGGCGCAATGGACTGTAATGGCATGGGCAATGGCAAACTTGATACAATGCCATAATGGCTAATCTGAATACTACACAAAGATCTGGTGGTGAGGCCCCCAGGCCAGACAGATCATATTTAACCTATGGCAAGGCACAAGCAAAGAAACAAAGTTACAACTGATCAGAGCATGTATATTCCCAGTAGCAACATACGGCTGCGAGACTTGGACACTCAATAAAACAGCTGCAAAAAAGATTACATCATTCGAAATGAAATGCTACAGAAGGATGTTGAGAATAATTTGCAAACGTACAGGAACATTGGCTCCTAAATATATCGTAAGGAAGCTGAAATTTTTCGGTGCTCTGGAAAAAACAGTGATTGCTGGAAAAAGGGGAAGGGGTCGACCTAGACGACGGTGGACCCAGGACATCACAGAGAGTCTGAAACTTGTCTTTGGCTGATGCAGTGTCGACTTATGCGTTCCATGAATGGAGACAACGTTCTCTTGATCACTATATTATTGAGTTTTTGGCATAAGTATAATTTTACTGTCACTAGAAAATTTGCTCTTTAAAAAATCTCTGGCGCTGGAAATTCATTATTTGTTGCTCAGTTTATCCATTTTTATTTTATTTCTAGCTAATTTTATGTATGTATGTGTTATGTCTTTGTATATGTTATGTCTTTGTATATGTTATGTCTTTGTATGTGTTATGTCTTTGTATGTGTTTTGTCTTTGTATGTGTTATGTCTATGTATGTGTTATGTCTTTGTATATGTTATGTCTTTGTATATGTTATGTCTTTGTATATGTTATGTCTATGTATATGTTATGTCTGTGTATATGTTATGTCTGTGTATATGTTATGTCTGTGTATATGTTATGTCTGTGTATATGTTATGTCTGTGTATATGTTATGTCTGTGTATATGTTATGACTATGTAGTTCCCTGGAGTTTTTGATGAGGCAAGTAAAGAATAGGACTACTGCTGCCTTAGGCATGATGTACAAGGTGATGAATATGAGGTTGTGTATGTGGCTGGCCTTTCCATCATGTCAAACAAATGACTACAGAAGATATCACTGCAACACCGTGTGAATGCTTGGTGCAAGCTTCCTTTAAGGGGACCAGCTGCACTGTGACTACATGCTCCATAAGCAGTGACAAGGAAAATGGAAGGAGCCCATAGCCTTCATTGGTCATTCAAAGGGATCTGTGGTATGAAAAAAAGGTTAAGAAACCCCATACTAGACATAGTTACTGCCAGCAATACCACCAGAGACTTAGAAGTAAGCAGCAAGAAGACAGAAATAAAATTTGTAACGAGAAAAGAAATAATTCTAGAATGTTTATAAGGGTAAACGTTAAAGCAAATGAAGCAATTGAAATATTTTGGATCTAT
Organism: Oreohelix idahoensis; assembly: GCA_024509875.1. NCBI lineage: Eukaryota > Metazoa > Mollusca > Gastropoda > Stylommatophora > Oreohelicidae > Oreohelix > Oreohelix idahoensis. Next base: position 75,460 of record JAMPIV010001186.1, read on the forward strand.
CATATCATCAGATGTTAGAGATTGACATTAAAGCAAGAACTGCAAGGGCAGAATTAGCTTTCCACAGCATGAAAGCATTTTTAACAGCAACAAAACCTCATTGCCACTGAGAGATTATTACAGTGCTATGATACTTTGTGGATGTGAGACATAGACAGCAAACAAACAGAAAATTGGAGGCATCAGAAATGTAGCTCATGAGCAGAGTGCACTGGATGCCTTGGACAGCCAGAAAGACAAATTAGGAATTTCTCAGACGAAAGTCGACAATTAATAAAACATGTTAAGTCACAGACAACTAGAGTTCTTTGGACACATTATGACAAGAGAAAAATTAGAGAATCTAGTAACAGCTGGTAAATTCGACTCGGAGAGAGAGGAAAAGAAAAATAGAGATATACCTTGACAGTCTAACCACATGGCAGAGGAGAAGATTGAATACACAATTGATTTAAGACACCAGAATGAAGGAAATGGAGAGACATTATCAAAAGCTATATTCAGTTTGGCACTCTATGAATACCTCATGCAGTTCCCGGGGAGACTCTGAAGAGACAAAGTACTACTGTACCCTCAGGCATGTCATACAAGGCAACTAATATGACATGCATGGGGGTGGCAACCTCATCATGTATGCCAAAATCACCAAAGAAACCACTGCTGCAAGAACATGTGAATGCTGGGTGCAGACTTCCTGCAGGGGGACCGGCTATGGTGGTGACTCCATGCTCCATAAGGAGTACAAAGGAAAATAATGTTGACTCAGTGAATCAAGCTGCAAATGTTATGTCAGTGAATGAAATCAATGGAGGCCTCAATACAGCATTTCAGAAGGGGAGAAAACAGTCATATACACCATCACAACCTCATTTATCTTGTTCTCTACTGTCTTCACCCTGTTGTGTAAGAAAGGCAGAAATAATCCTCATCAAAGTGTGTGCCATACTCTGCAACCTTAAGCTTAATCTGAAATTTGAACTTTTTATTTCCCAGCTCTTGTCTGTGTCTTCTTCTTCCGTCCTTAGCCACCGACCGTCAAAGCAGTCAGTGGCCATTACGCCTAGTAGCGTCTTAGGGCAACAGCAGATAGGTTTTCTTTGCCATTGTTTCCCATCACGCCTAGTGGCGTCTTTAGGGCAACGGCAAATCAACCCATTTGCTGTTGTTTCCGTAATCGAAGTGACTGGCAAACGGGTGATCAGCCCGTTGTGTCTTGTCTGTGTGGTTCAGACAAAAAAGTGGTACTATATCACATCATAGCTATCTCCTTTCAACCAGTCAGTAATAATAATTATTTTTATTTTTTCCAGTTTTGTTTATGAAACGGAAAGGCATAATGGGATAGCAGAATTATTAGAAATTTTAGGAAGGTAAGTTATCTTTTTCTCTAATTGGGAAACCGTATTTCATTATTTAGCTTCCTATGGCTGTAAAAAGGAAAGGCTTTATTATATGTTCAGAAAAAGTGGAGAGAAAATGTGTATGGGGATCCCTGATCCATATCACTTAAGCATGTGTCATTTCACACTTAACATCATGGGTAAATTAACATGATACTAGCTCCCTGTGTATGCATGTCTTAATGTCCTTAATGCACTGTCTCACAGAATTCACCTTCAGACATGATTTTCTGAGAAACGACATCTTCTTCCTCTTCCTCGTTTGCCTTCAGACTTCCACATTAAATAAAGGCAGTAGTCAGCTCAAGGTTCCTGACATCTCCAAACAGTTTTTCGTGGAGTGAAGTAGGTTGTTGCCATATGCTACTCCATTCAGTGCTGTGTGTTGGGCAGGACTGCAGCAGGTGTTTGGCTGTCATTGGGCTGGTGCCGCAGGTGCAGAGATCTGTTGCACCAATTTTGTATTTGTGGTATAGATGGTATCTCAATCTGTTGTGTCCAGTGCGTAGCCGAAAAATGGTGACCTGGTCTCGCCTAGATAGCTGATGATATGCATCATTTTTTAAATGGCCTGGGTGCTCTCTTTCCCATTTGGACTTGAATGTGGCTTTTAACATAGCTTAATTTTAATACTTTATGTTTTGACTGATGCATATTAGCTGAATAACCTTTCATAGATAAATGAGTATCTAAAAAAAAAAAACATAAATCAACTTACTGTAGTGCACTGAATCTAAAGTACACATGTACCAAATGCTGATTGTTTATACAGGGTTCCTGCAAAAATGTCTGCACGTTAAAAAAATATGTTTTCCCGTGTAACAGAATCTTGTGAGACTTGCGTCAGTGATGCAGTAAAAATTTGACGAGTTGTGGGGTGTCATTTGGACATAAATCAGGCTTCGAAGTGTACATTTGTGAAGATCTGCTGAAGGAAAATCAAAAGATAGAACTTTCTCCATCCATAATGTCACAGATCTGCGAAATAACATCACAACATGGACTTTCTCCATTTATAATATGAAGATTTTCTAAAGAACATCAAATCATGAAGTCACTCTCCATCTATAAATGACGATCTCATGTCCTTATCTGTAGCGCACATTTGTGAAATCTTCTAAAGAACAACAAAAGATGGAGTCTTTCTCTACCTATATTAAAAGTTCTGGTGTGTGTGTTATTTTAGGAAATATAATTTTTCTTACATCTTGAACATCTTCAGGACATGCTGTACTAGTGTAGTGGGAAAAAAATGATCATATTACTCACATTCACACGTTTTGCTACTCCCTCAGTATAATCAATGGGTTTGCATTGCCACTTAAAGAGGAGCACAAGATGTTTCTGTTGAAAGTGTTGCTACCTCTACACAAGGTGAAATCTCTCAGCGTCTACCACCCACAGTTGGCATACTGTGTTGTACAGTTCTTGGAAAAGGATGCTAGTCTAACTGAGCAGGTCTAGAACTCCAACAGTAACTTGTTTGAATTTATTATTCGTTATTAATTTCATTATTATTTTCCTTGCTTGATAAATATGTCAATGAGACACTAAACATTTGCACAAAATGTATAAATGTTATAAAAGCATCCTGGTGTTCCTTGACATACCTTATTCAAGATAATTGTATTTATTCAGGTGAGAGAATCATGGGCATATTTGAGAAAATAAGTGTTACATCTATTTCACTGTATAAACACATATTTGTAGATTTCGTATTTACAGACAATGACTGCTTTTGATGTTTATTTCTGTCCTTAGTATCAGCCTAATATGATAAGATGTTACCATAATTTGGATGTAGAGATTACTACTTGTGATAATATGTGTGTTAATTACATATTTTTTTAATAACACACCTGCAGGTCATAATGGGTTTGTTGAAGTTCTGGCCCAAAGTTCATAGTCCAAAAGAGGTAAGCCAACCAGTTAACCACATTTGAGTATCCCCATTTAATTAGACTAAGGAGTCTGGCCTGCTGACTCACCCTCTTTCAAATAGGAGAACCTCTACATTGAGCATCCGGATTGTTTGGACAGTAAACAAACAAGGAAGAGTTGTATAGGTGGTAGCATAAATACAAATTCTGAAGTCCACATCCTGGGACAGTGTGAAACATGATGGAAAGGGAATAGGAAAAGAAACTGAACACAGTAGAAATGGCGCTATCCTCATAACATCAGGAAGAATGTGCATCTTCTTCTTCTTCCTCGTTCGCCCTGAAAAGGACGGTGGTTGCGTTGTGTCTGTTTACGCCGTAGCTGTGATATCTGCACCTTTCGGTCGACACATCCGACTTCAGCACGGCATTTTTTAGGGACCGGGTTTGCCTTCCCATTGCGATCCGCACTCGCTCAGCCAGACTGCACTGCTGCAGACTGTTTCCAGGACCACCACGTGGAGATGGAGTACGGTCTTGACCAGCTCTGGTTCGCTGGTCCTGATGCAAGCAGTCAAACTATGGGTCGCTGACTGCATTCACTATTGCTGCATCTTTGGGTCCCGAATGTGCATCTGACTTTCAAGATGTGGCACTAATGCTGTCAAAGGAGGGGCAGAAGGCACTTGCAGATTGGGAAGCAGTTCAATTCCAGACTAATATCAGCAACATTCAAAACTGCCAAAAGGAGAAAAAAAGATGCTTCTAACTGATGGAAAACAGTACATTCCAGCAGGGGGCCATAGAAGTGGAAAAAGACATCTATTACAGAGATATAAAAACCCCTTGGTAAAGGCTGAGAGACAGAAGGAATACTAGCACACAGGTGGGAAGGATAAAAATTGAATAGGGGACAGGCAGACTTTGAGGGAGGAACATTCAGGTTTTCGACAGTTTGGCTATATTTACCCAACAGATGAGTCAGGTCAGCTGCAAAATACAGATCCTCAAGCTGTGTTGTCATAGTCCACTGAATTCATTTGTGTTTGCTAATGTCAATGTTCTCATAATCTAGTTTATAGTTAAAGACAGAAATGATGACAAGAGGCATTCCTGTCGCACTCTAGTTCCTGTTTTAAGTGATTCAGTAAGTTGTCCTTCATGAAGTCTGCATTTCTTGTCATCATATGTTTTCTTTGTTCATAAAGCCTCATCAATTTCTAGAAAGCCTCATCAATTTCTAGAGTGATTCAGTGTAAACTATCAAATGCAGTTTCATAATCCACAAATCTGAAGTAAAGTAAATTCAGTTCCCAGCTCTGTTCATCTATTATATGCAGTTTTGTTGTTTGGTCTGTACAGGATCTGTTTTGAATATTAAAATAATACAGTAGAAGTGCCAGAAAGAATAGGCTACTTTTAATATATCTTGATGAGAGGTCACAACAAGTGGGTCTGAAAATACACAGGGAAAAGACAAAAATAATGAATATAAATGCAGGTAATGATAACAGGGTTGAACTTGAAGAAACACCAATACAAGATGTAGAATCATACACATATCTTGGCAACAATATAGACAAAGTTGGAGGGACAGACAGTGATATCAAAATAAGAATACAAAAAGCAAGAGGAGCTTTCATTGCATTGGGAAATATATGGAGATCAAGAGAAATCGGATCCAACACGAAAATAAGAATCTTCAACTCAAATGTGAAGTCAGTCCTATTGTATGGCTCTGAGACATGGAGAACAACAAAGACAACAACCAAAAAGCTACAGACTTTCATAAATGGGTGCTTGTGTAGAATAGAGAGATTAAAATGGTATGACAAGGTTACCAACGTGGAACTGATGACAAGAACTAGACAAGTGCCAGTAGAATAAGAGATGAGAAGAAGACGATGGCGATGGATAGGACACACACTGAGGAAACCTGTTGATAGCATTACAAGGCAGTCCTTGTTCTGGAACCCCCAGGGCAAGAGAGGCAGAGGTAGACCAAGAAGCACATGGAGAAGAGAGCTGGAAACAGAGGTGAAAATGATGAGGAGAACGTGGAAAGAACTTGAGATGATGGCACGTGACAGGAGGACTTGGCATGTGTTTGTTGAAGGCCTATGCTCCTTTGGGAGTGGAGGGTTATGAATGAATATATCTGTACAAAATTCAAATATAATTTTTGCTGTTCTGGAAACACATCTTAACTCTTTCTGTCCCAGGCGATTGTAGGTTGGAGATAGGCATTAAAATGGATGCCAATATTTTACAAAGGTGATGTTTTTTTATAACATCAATACACATAGATGCTTATCAGAAAATACAGGGTGGTCATAAAGTCTTTCCCTGATTTCAAATTTTTATGAGATCCTCCAGATGTTAAAAGCATCAAAGCTTGGTATATAAAGTTTACGGACACTGGCAGCGTCGTGACATGCCCAGAGCAGGTAGGCCTCGTGTGCGTGAAGAAACTGTGGGCGCAGTGCGCACGGCGTTTCAACGCAGTCCTCAGAAATCAACCTATTGTGCCTCAAGAGAACTTGCAATCTCTCGAATATTAGTGTTGAAAATCGCAAATGTTGGAATCTACAAATAGCAATTAAAAAAACTGTTTTAGTTCTGGAATAATTTCCAAAAAACCGAGTGTCTCGGCACAGAATACTTTTAATTTTTGAAATCAGGGAAAGACTTTATGACCACCCTGTATGTCATAAAATTTAAGTAAAATTGCTGTTAATTGCCTGTAAGCCTTATGTGCAGCAAAAACGTTTCTGTATAGGAAATCTTGCTACATTTACTAGAAGACCCTAATGAGAATTATGTACCATACCCTGACCTGTCATATGGCTCATACGGTAGAAAGAGTTAATCCTAAAACTCGACGTTAACATGCCTGAACATATAGTCTTATATGGAGTAATAGGATTACCTGTCATAAAGGAGGAAGAGTAGCAGTCCTAGTTCATGAAACATACAAACAAAATGGTTGATTTAGATTCCACTCAGAACATTCTGAAGGAATAAATATAACTAGTGGAGTAGAAGGAATAAATATAACTAGTGGAGTAGAAGGAATAAATATAACTAGTGGAGTAGAAGGAATACAAGTAATAAATATCTGCAGCTTGAATGGTAAAATCAGGGAAACTTTTGTTAGACTTCATAGAAAATAGTGAAGTAATCAAACTGATCAGCAACTAGGATTGACCCGTGTGCAAATCAGCAGAACACAGCAATGGACACAAACATAGTAACACCTAGTTTTGCAAATGCAAAATGAGAGATACTGGATGATACTGGCTCAGAACATATTAGTACTGAGTAACATTAGAAGACAAATAATGTTAAGCAAAGGTATAGGAAAGCCAATATTTCACTGTAATACAGCCAGTTGTATAGCTTTTCATAGAGACAAGGAAATAATGACACATAATAAAAAATTGATGGAAATGTAGATATAGAGAAGAATACACATTGAAACAAAAACCCAGCATCATGGTGGACAAACACCTGCACAGAAAAGAAAAAAACTGATATTGTAACCAGTGATGACCATCCCTCTTTTCTAGGTGATGTTTCTGAATGAATTGGAAGAGATCCTAGATGTAATAGAGCCAGCCGAGTTTACCAAAGTTATGGTGCCCTTGTTCAAGCAGCTGGCCAAGTGTGTCTCGAGTCCACATTTCCAGGTACAGATGCGTTGTTTATATTTTATTCATACTTTATTCTTGACTATTCAGTCGCTCCTTCTCATACTGAGTAAATTTATCACAGTTCCCTAGATTGGTTTTCTGTGTGGTTCATGTGACTTCCTGTGAGGTTTATTTCCTACAGATCTAAGTAAGATAATCAGAATTTTTGATTTGTGTTTGCACTCACCATGTTTGCTTTTCAAGCCAGAATTTCTAGACACTCATTTAATTCAAGGCAGAATTTCTAAACACTCATTTAATTCAAGGCAGAATTTCTAAACACTCATTTAATTCAAGGCAGAATTTCTAAACACTCATTTAATTCAAGGCAGAATTTCTAAACACTCATTTAATTCAAGGCAGAATTTCTAAACACTCATTTAATTCAAGGCAGAATTTCTAAACACTCGTTTAATTCAAGGCAGAATTTCTAAACACTCGTTTAATTCAAGGCAGAATTTCTAAACACTCGTTTAATTCAAGGCAGAATTTCTAAACACTCATTTAATTCAAGGCAGAATTTCTAAACACTCATTTAATTCAAGGCAGAATTTCTAAACACTCATTTAATTCAAGGCAGAATTTCTAAACACTCATTTAATTCAAGGCAGAATTTCTAAACACTCATTTAATTCAAGGCAGAATTTCTAAACACTCATTTAATTCAAGGCAGAATTTTAAAACACTCACATTTGGTTTGTTTTTAAGGACCATCTTCATTGCACACAGACAACTCCATCAGTGCTCCGATCTCCTCCCTTAGATCACACAAGGAGAATCTGAGCACACGGTGCACGAACTCCGTAGCATGGCGAGGATCCTAATGTGTGTATACAGGAATAACACTTTCTATAAATATTTTTGTAGTGGGTAGGTTTCCTAATATTTTTGTAGTGGATAGGTTTCCTAATTTTTTTTTTTAATTTTGCCAGGTCAGCGGCTGTTTGGCCTGCTCTTTACGATTTCCAACTGCCTATGGATTTTTTGACGTGTGCAATTTGTACACAGGGTCTCCTATTTTTTCGCCCTTGTCCGAGGTGTCATCACATTTAAGTTAGCATAAACGAAGGGTTTAGAAAGAATATATTGCTTATGTGTGTTGTTTTAGTGTTTGTTATTGAACTGAGCAGAAAAACATTTTGAAATACCCACTGACTTGTATTCGTTCCCATACTGTTTACACATTTGTGATATCCTCGTTTTGTCTCTTCATTGCACACACACACACACACAAATTCTTTATGAATGGATATTTCAACTTTGTTTCTTTACATGTTTTCACCTTCTTCAAGGTGTACAGCCTTATACTACTGGAATAATGAGTACATCCTCAGTTTAATCTCAGATAATGTAGGCATTGTCCTCCCCCTCATGTTTCCAGCTCTTTATAAAACTCAACAGCACTGGAACAAGTAAGCTGGCCTCCGCTGAAGACCCTTCCTATGCACATGCATGAATCTAGTGCTGGATAGTCTGTTCTTCATTTTTCGATGTCGTTACTAATTTGTGTGTGTGGTTTGAGCTGTGCACTCACAAACCGGAGTGTAGATATTTGTGCTGTGGACCACTTCATATAGTTCCTCCTTGAATGTTGCACTTGTTTGTACTCCCCTTTTAAAACAGCTCTTCAGAATAAACATTCTTTTTTTTTTTTTTTTACAGGTAGATTAAGATGGATGAATGGACAGAGATGATTTTGAAAACACAATCTCAAATTGTTTTCTTATCAGTTTGACATGAAATACTGTAAGATTTGTTCCAGTCCTCTTCATATCAAATGCAGGTTGCGTATTTACTATATGAGCAGCTAGTTATTTTCTACAGTTTCGCACATCACATAATGAGTGAGTTGCTGCATATAAAATGGGTTGATTTTTTTTTTTTTTTAACAATGAGGAAGCGTAATAACTTAGTTTTACCACTGAGTATAAGAAACAAAATTGTACAATAATGGAAAATGTTAAGTGGAATATGTAGAGAAGCAACAGATTAAATGAAAACTGATAACCATCATCATGACATGCAAGGCTACAGCATTGGAAGATGAGGAATGAGGAAAACCAAGAAAAAGATGGTTTGAAGAAGTGGCCGATGCTTTCAAGAGTGAACACTGCACCGTACAGGGCATTGAATACCCCTTAATAGTTGTTAGAAATTCCCTAGACGCTTAAGCAGCACAAGGGAACAGATGAAGATATGTTATTGTTCCAGTTGGTGGACATGTTAGTAAAGCAGAACCTGAAAGTTAGAGAATTCTTTGTTGTTTAGAATCTCATTTCGCTATCTTCAAATTGAAACCTGCCTTGTTAATGCAGAGACAGTCTGTACACGCATTACATGAGAATATTTTATATTTCATAGCATCAGTTCTGTTTTAATTTGAGGGGGAAGGGGGGTGAGACAGAGGCCCGCATACACGCTCACTGCTCTTGAAGCTGAGGGAAACTAGCTTCAGAGGGTTCTAAAATCATTTGGTACATATATGTAGCGTATGTCTGCTTTGTTTTCCTTCTCTCTGTCCATTCTTTTTTTAACCTCAGCAAGCAGGGGCAGTAAAGTGCATTTTGATATCTGCTATTTGTGTGTAAACAGTGGAGTTGGGGGGGGAGAGAGAGAGACAAAGGACAAGAAAAATAAGTGACGTTACGGCCACAAAGCCTTCATCAGGGACAGGCGAACAAATATAGAAAGGAAAAAAGCAAGAACTAAGGAAAAAAACATGAAAAATAAATAAAAATACCAGTGAGAAAATTGTGTGTGCACACAGAAAATGATGGAGGGAGGACTTTGTTCCACTCTTCTCATATGTTAGAGTGACATATAATTTTTTTTTTAAACTGCAGTTAAAAATTCAAGCAGATTCATTCCTTCCTAATGTTCCTACTGAAGCTTCTGTGGAACTGACAAAGGAGATGAAATTTTGCAGCATGTAGGAAGATGGTAGTGAGAAATATTATTAAAGTAATTATAGAAAATTTTTTTTTTTTTTTTTTTTTTTTTTTTTTTTTTTTTTTTTTTTTGTAAACACTCGAGGCAGCTATGGCTAATTTCTGTCTAATGACATTGATTTTTGTCAATTTCTTTGACTACTGCTCCATTCATGCAAATACTCGCCGATTTCGGAGGTACCCATTGCAGCTGGGTCGGCTCAGGAGCCGCCAAGCGGTGTTGTAACCACTACGCTAGCGCGGCTCCCGTGACTAATATTAGGTTGCACATGGGGCAGGCAACCTCATCATGTAAAAAAAAAAAAAATACCTACAGAAACTACGTACCATTGCAAGAGCATTTGAATGCCTTAACTCTTTGACTCCGGAATTATTTTCCAGCCTTTGCCGTAATTTAAATTCGTGGTAGAATAAAAACAACTCTCAGTGTGTTGTTTTGGCACGGGTGTCAAATCTGACCAACACTTTGAGCGTTGTTCCAGAGTCAAAGAGTTAATGCAGGCTTCTTGCAAGGTGACCAGCTGCAGTGGGCTTTGTGCTCCATGAGTAGTGACAAGCCTTAGAGATGTTTGATAATAGAGAATTAACAATTCTGTCATGTTATCACACATACAATCTGCAAGACAACAGCAAAGAAGGCAAAGTGTATGTGCATTAAAAAGGGTTAGAAGAATAGTATGAGTTGAAAATGTAAGCTCAGAGTTTGTGTTGGGAGGCCTTATTGGCAAAATTAGATCACCAGTGCCACTTTTCACTAAGTTAAAAGTGCTCAATATGTTCTTGGTTGAACTTCTAACCACATTGTTTCAGTCACGCGAGCTTAATAAAACATAATTCTAATCATCCTTAGAAAGTGATGGTTCCGTTTTTTTCAAATCATCAGTCTAAATAGCACCCCTCTGTCAGAGTTGAAACAATCATAGAAGAAGAGATCATGGACAAGTAAAAAACGTTTTTTTTCTTATACCTTAATGGTTTCTGAACTACTCTATACTGCAAAAATAAGCTGAAGCCTAAGGTAAAAAGAACATTTAATTACTAGCCTGTGGCATGCTAGTTGACAGTGTTTCCATTATGCATTTTTGAAATTGTTACCTTGTCATGTTTTGGTTGGTTTGCCTCCATTTCCCCCATGCTTGTCTTTCCCCATACCACTTCCTAGGTGGCAGAGCGGGCCTTGTACTTCTGGAATAATGAATACATCCTGAGTCTCATCAGTGACAATGCCTCCACCGTCCTTCCTATCATGTTCCCTGCACTCTACAGAAGCAAAGAGCACTGGAACAAGTAAGCTCATTATGTTTTCTTTAAGAACCTTCTTAAGCATATATAGTCTGTTGAAGCAGCCAAGCTGCTTTATTAAGGGGCTCAGTTGAGGGTGAAGTATTAGCTTCATAGTAAAGCTAATCTCATTAAGATGGTACTGGGCATGTCATTTCAAATGTTTCACCTCAAAGTTTAAACAGTTTAGAGCATATGAAGGGCATTTACTATGAAACAGAGTTGATTATCAGCACCTAAAAGATGCATTACACATTTAGACTTTATTAGAGAAATAACACGTAGAGGCAGCAAAGCACCTAATGCAGAAACATCACATGTTTCCTTCACCTCAGCATGATGAGCACACAGCTGACCAGTAGACCAAAAAAATACTCTCATCAGTCTTCATCTGCTGCTCATCAGCTGTTTTAAGATCAGCTGGAAGCTTTTCCATGACAGCTTAAGATCATGCAAGTGTGTAATGTACAATGTCACAAGCTACCATTATGGTGTAATTTCACATGTGATCTACAGTCGTGGCCAAATGTTTAAGACCACCTAGTAAAAAATGGATATTTCCATACTACTACAGATTGTTGCATCATCCGCTATTTTAGGGCACACTAAAAGCAATCATTGCAATCTATTGCACCATCCTAACAATATAAAATGTGAAAACACAGACTGTTGCTGTATTTAGTGTGTTTTGGTTGCTTCAAGGGTATTATCTCTGGATTTTATGTTCGCAAGAAAATGGGCAAAAAAACCGACACTTTCAACCATTCAAGGAGCTCATATAGTGACATTACGTGTAGAAGGGTACACAGAACGTGATATTTCTGTTCGAATTAGCTGTAGCAAGACGGCAGTTCACAATGCGAGCACCAGGTACCAATTGGACGGTACTTTTCTGACAGAAAGAGAAGTGGTCATCCTAGAAAAACAACCCCTAGAGGCGACTTCTTTTTCATTTCTGGTGTTAATCTGGGTTTTTGGGCAGGTTTGTATGATTTTAGTCCAAACTCATCCCCTAATCTGCGAGACACAGTCCTCCGACTCTAGAAAGCAAAGCAGATCGTATCTTCTTACATGAAACTGTTGGAGAGTGTGAAACGATGGATTTGATTACCCGGTCGTCTCTAGGGGTTGTTTCTCTAGGACAACCCCTTCTCTTTCAGTCAGAAAAAGTTCCGTCCAATTGGTACCTGGGGATCGCATTGTGAACCGCCGTCTTGCTACAGCCAATTTGAACAGAAATATCACGTTCTGTGTACCCTTCTACACGTAATGTCACTATTTGAGCTCTTTGAATGGCTGAAAGTGTCGGTTTTTTTGCCCATTTTCTTGCGAACATAAAATCCAGAGATAATACCCTTGAAGCAACCAAAACACACTAAATACAGCAACAGTCTGTGTTTTTACATTTTATATTGTTAGGATGATGCAATAGACTGCAATGATTGCTTTTAGTGTGCCCTAAAATAGCGGATGATGCAACAATCTGTAGTACAATGAAAATATCCATTTTTTACTAGGTGGTCTTAAACTTTTGGCCACGACTGTATGTCATATTAATGAGTACTGTTAAATATTTGATTGGTTGGTCTTTTGTGTGTTCGTGTACATCTTACAATATTTGCAGCCTCACCTCCTTGAAAGTATCATCTAGTGTATTAGAATGGTCTCAGTGTTGTCTAAAGCCACCTCATCTAGTAATAGTCTGAGTTGAGTCTAGTTGCATGACTGCTGTCTTTATTGCAGTGTAATTTGGTTTGCATGCCTCTATAAGTGGTTAGTCAGACAGCCTGCCAGTTTTGAGTTTGGCATCTGTTATCTTTTTCAGAACTTTCATCTGTTCATCTTTTTCAAAGCTCTCTTGTTTCACCAGAGAGGCTGATTGGAAATATTGAGGAATAATTTTTTTACAGATTAAAAAAAATTTTCTTACTGTATTCTCCAAGTTTGTTGTTTTGTTTCTACATGGCAAAAATAGTTTTAGAGACTAAAATATTTTATTCAAGCAGAGTGAGTGCTGTTTTTCTTTTATCTGTAACAATCTGTGTGGTTGCTGATTTTGATTATGAATATTTAACATTTATCCACAATTTGTGATACTTTTAAATTTGTAATACTGGTAACTTTTTTAAACATAGCAAATTCAGATACCAGCATAGAGGAGGGACAGATTGCCTGACCCACGTAACAGCAAACCAGAGGTGATGAAAGAAGGCTGCCAGAATAGATGTAGAAAGCAAACACAAGACTTATCCAGCCAGAGAATGGACCCATATACATGCAGATCAGCAGCAGAAGGTACAGAAAAATGGCTGAGGAGGCACGTACATGAAACTAATGAATGGACAGGAAATTCATATCTCAGTGGCCACTGCAACATCCTCAAACAGCTTGAAATCTGAGGCAGGAGCACAAAAGCCATAGCAATAATCATAATGAGACACAGAAATAATGCTAAAGCCAAGATAATGTTCGGAATAATGCTAAAGCCAAGATAATGTTCCTATTTAATTCCCTATCAGTTATAACTTCCCCAAAGAAACCATAAATACAATGAATTAGATATCCTGTCAGAACCATTAATTGAAACCAGCTGCAGATAACAGTGTGACTGGCTTAAAGAACCACAAAGAATTAAACTGGAATACTAATGGAAACCAACTACAAATTCAACATAATGTGTATGGAAATGAGAAGGCTTAGAAGAAGGCAAAATTAAAATTTAGAAAAGGACAATAAATAAAGAGATAAAAGCAATAATCAAAAATAGATTCATTGAAAAATGGCATAGAAAATACCCAGTCAGATGTAATAAGTGGATACAACTCCTTACCAAGAAAAGACCAGGTTAATTTTCAGATTGAGAACTGGCCACTGTAGTTTCAAATACCATCTGTTCAGTAAATTAAGAGTTGGAGAGACAGATATGTGTGTTTTGGGGGGAGACAAGCAAACAATAGGATATGTCCAAGAATATCAGCTCTGTGTGAGAAACCAGGTGGGCCTTCACTAACCCCTTCAGGAGAGAAACTGTATGATGATGAGAGAAGCTTGAGACAGACCTCCACTTTTGTTTAGAGAAATAGATGTGGTTACATGTGAGCAAACAAAGACAAAGATACTATCTGAAATAGACTAAAAGTCAACCATTTTGGCCTTCTAATGCTGTCATTATTAAGCATCAAAAACACAAAGGGTGTTGCTTCAGTCCATGACAATGCCAAGAGGACAGTAGCGATGCTCATCTCAAAGATAACGAGTTCTACAGAACGCGCCATGAGAGTGAATGAGATAATCATGAAACAAATGCTTAGCTTCAAATATTTGGGCATACTAATTAATATGAGATGGAAGGTGCACCTTAGAAATAAAGAATTTAATATCCCAAGAAGAAAAAAACATTCCATAAAATGAAAAGTACTTACTGCAGCATATATTTGTCAATAAAAGTAAGAAAGAGAGTGCTTGATTGCCACATATGTCTGATTCTGCCATATGGAAGTGACTCATGGGTAATCAGTAAACAAGCAAGAAGATTCTCTGATGCTACAAAAATGTGGTTTTAGAGAGGAATGTTCAGAATACCATGGACAGCTAAAAAATAGTAAAAAGGATATCCTGGAGAACCAGTTGCAAAGGAAACTTATTAAACACATCGGGTGGAAGCAGACCATAAACTTTAAGCATGTTATAAGAAGAGAAAAGCTGGAATACATTGTGATAACCAGTAAGCATGATGAAAAGTCATCAGTGCATAGAAAGAAGTCAGAATTTATAAACAGTACTGGAGGCAGGAAGTTGTGGAGAGACATCATCACCTGTGCTATTTTGCAAGTCATTTGAAGAAGAACACGAATGAAAGGGAGATTGAGAAAAACAGTGTTAAATAATAAGAAATTATTAGTCTTACTTACTTACTTAGTCGTTCCCCTTCCACCGTGAGGTGCAGAGGTCTGGAAGAGAGAGCGCCAGACCACTCCATCAGCTGTCTTCTTCCTGGCCTGGTTCCATTCTAGTCCTCGGTCCTTCAAAGATTGTCTAATGTTGTCCTCCCAGCGGACTCTGGGTCGTCCTGGAGGTCTGGATCCCTGGCTCTTTGTTTCCTATGCTTGTCGTGGTAGCCGATCTTCTCCCATTCTGCAGACATGGCCAAACCATCTTAGTTGGGACTGTTCTATTTGGGTCTGCAGCGGATGGGATTTTAGGCCTTGACGGATCGTCTGGTTGCGGACCATGTCTCTTCTTGTTACTTCAACCACTTTCCTCAGATACCTTATTTCTGAGGTTTGGATCTGGCTTTTGTGGGTTGTAGTCATTGCCCACGACTCGCATCCATATGTCAAGACTGGGACATAGGTGGAGCGGTATACAGCCATCTTCGTTTTCTTACCAACCTCTTTCTTGCTGAGGAATCCACGATTTATGGCCTGAAAAAGTCTCCCCTCCACCATGCAAAGGCACAACAGGCCAATCACCTGTTTGCTTTAAATCATGATTACGCAAACTACAAGAGAGAAAACCGGACTGATTCTAAAGGCGACGAACTGGAACGGACTACGAACTACGACTTATGGAACTTGGAACACAAGAAGTATAAATGGGAAGGAAGAGGAGCTGGTGGAAGAGATGAGGAAAGCAAAACTAGAAATCCTGGCTATAACGGAAACGAAGAAAAAAGGACAAGGAGTCATGGATCTCGATGGCAACACGTTGCTCTACAGTGGTGTACCCATATCTGAAAGGGCTAAAGGGGGCGTGGGTTGCATTGTGGCCCAAAATCAAAAAGATAGTATCAAGGGATGGAACTTTGTCTCGGAGCGCATTATGGTTGTAAAACTAAAAGAAGGAGAAACCATAGTCAACCTGGTCATAGTGTATGGGCCAAATGAGGATGAGAGAGCAGAGGTCAAGGAGGAATTCTTCGAGCTGCTTCAAAGGACAGTGGATGACTGCCTAGATGAAGTTATTATGCTCGGAGATTTTAATGCCAGAGTTGGAAATGACCATGCTAGATGGGGTGAAGTTATCGGAAGATATGGAGAAGATACTCTCAATGACAATGGAAAGCGACTCCTTAGATTCTGCAGTGAGCAGAATCTGATCATTACAAACACAAAGTTCCCCCATAAGCGCATACATGCATACACTAGATGTGAACCAACCAAGAATGAGAAGTCAGTGATCGAAATTATTAGTCACCATATGCAAATGTTGTAGGGTCTTTTAGTATCAGCCAAATGTTACATTGTTACCTGTGTGTAGAATAACACTTTGGGAGTAGAATAAACGTGTTGTGTATTGGCCACTGTTGAATGTCTGGATGCGGATGTTATGTTTAGGGTCATGCACTGATCATCACTGAAGAAAGTCTTCTTCAGTTACCTCTGCATCATCGAAGGAACCTGTCATGTTGACATTGAGTGGGAGTGTCAAGTAACGCGAATGGTGTAGTAGTTCGGTGTAACAGACCACTTGATAATACCTCTCACACACTCTCATGTAATGCAATGACGACTTGAACTGCCGCTGACATTTCAATAGTTTAATGAAGGCACGCACACTGGACAGCACGGATACAGTCATGGGTACATGTTGACATAAATTCATTGGTTATTTGAATCGTGGATGATACATTCATGTAGTAGTGAAATATCATTCAACCTAAGGTAGCATTCACTGTTCTGGTAACTAATCGCCGTATCCTCTACTGACTGAACGCGTCAATGAGGATCGGTAAACATACAAAAGTCATTGGCC
The DNA here is from genome assembly GCA_024509875.1 of Oreohelix idahoensis. NCBI lineage: Eukaryota > Metazoa > Mollusca > Gastropoda > Stylommatophora > Oreohelicidae > Oreohelix > Oreohelix idahoensis. The sequence continues at coordinate 92,415 of JAMPIV010001186.1, forward strand.
GAACCTTCATTTCATGGCTAAATTCTTAAGCTGAGATATGTCCAATGTTTGTATAATACACATAAACCACGATAGTGGGTTTTCACCTTATAACAAGATCTCGATACCACTGCCCGATAGTAGGATACATAATCTGTTCTCTTGACAGTGATCAAAAATATGATGACAGGAATATAACATGGCCGCCTTCCTGAGTTGTCGCTCACTCACTCGCAGGAGGGTAGATATAAGCCAAAGTTAATTTAGAATGTGCATATAAATAATTTCATAAAGTTTTCCATACAGCTCTACCGTAATCAAGTTACTTCATGTAGACATAACTGCTGTAGGAAAGCCTGTCATCTTCGTCGATACAAAACACGACCCTAGCGATACGAAGCACAATGTTCCATCTAGGTCTAACCGACTCGAGATCATCAAAAATAGGGTCTGTGTTACCTTATACTTATTGAAGGCTATTGGGTAACGAGTATATTAATGTGCTGCACTGGTCTTGTAAGATATTTTGATATAATAGACAACAGTCTAAACAGTAACGTACGGAATGGCCAACTTGAATGATCTTGATCAACAGCTTGTTGTACGTTTTATCACATTTAATATGTCACAATACAACATAAGTGTACTTCACTTCTTTTGAGAGCATATGATGATATGACGTTACACTAGTAATACAAATGTGATCAGTAGCAGCCATAAGCAATAATGTCGTTGTGCCGGTTTAAATTCAGAATGTCTATGTATCGTCTACAACGCCTTCATGCTTTACAAATCCGTATTGATTCAAATCACTTACTGTCCATCTCCTTAAGCCACACATAATCAGGCACACATTCTTAATGAATTGAGTCAATTATCCTGACTCTGAAATATTTTATAACAATAAACACTGGTCTGTCGCTCTCACATAAAAATCCATACACTTCGAAAAAACACCAGCCAGACACAACTGTCCTAACGATCACCTTCGTTCCCCCCGCAGAAGACCCGGTCCACGTCATACACTAAATACCTGTGTCACACACATACCACAACTCGCACGCTTTTACAATCGGAGCGTATTTGCGTTCTGCTCCATTGCGCACAGCGATGAATTACCAGCCTGTGAGCAAAGTGATAGGTAACACTTTTACCCCGCCTCCCAGCGAAAACTGAAAGTTTTCCATATAGGAAGTCATTTTTAGAAAATGCGAGAAGTTACCGTCCAGTCTATGTCATACCTGAGCAACAGTCTATGGAATGTAGTCAGCATCATGGAAAAATGAGAAAAATCAATGAAAATGTGAAGAAATATGATAGTGAAATTGTGAAGTTTTGGAAAATGAAATATCTGAATGCATTTAATTAAAAGATGAATGAAATGAAAGATCTAACTAATTAAATAGTATTAAGTAAGTATAATAATTACGTTAATGTAAATGTCCACATGATCGTGTGTGTGCTGTCTGTAGCATTGTGTAAAACTAATTAACTATAGTTACTGAGTGTCTTCAATGATAGGTTCTACTTTCATTAGTGTGAAAGCTTACTATTTGCAATTTTAGCACTTTAGAGTCCCATAACTGGTTTAAGTAATAAAAAAAAAAAATGTTCAAATGGCGAAGTTCTCCATAGGCGTATCGAATCGATTGTTTCTTGTGTGAGATTTCTTTTCATATGTTGCCTCTTGAGTGTCACAGTCTCTGAGCCCCAATATTTGAAGTTCGTTTGCTGGAATAGGACATATGATCTTTTTAAAGTTCTGCATCCCAGTCATTTTGTGAAGGATTGCCATTAAGATATGACAAAGAGCCTTATACTGTTTACTTGAGATACTGTTTGATTTGGTTCCTTTACCGCATACGTCATGACTGTCCGGAAATCAGATCTTATGTACTGTTCATGGAACTTGATGTAGTGTGAAACGATTTGAATGTATCCACACAAAACGTCTCTTATCTTGTCTTCAAATGACTTGAGTTGTTTCTCTTGATAACGATGGTAATATGTATCTGGTTATGGATATTGTCAAGATAGCGTTTTTTAAGTTATCGAGGTATCTGTAGACTATCAGCAGTGTACCTTTGTCAATGGGTCGCAGCAATGTCATATCCTTGAGAATCGGGCAGGTCTGTCTGTGTACATCTCGACAGAACATCTGCAAGCACATTGGACTTGCCCTCAATAGGTCGAATGATATAGTCATATATTTGCAAATTAATTGCATAACGTGCGACTCGTGCGTTTTTCATGTTGGATTTTTGAAGGAACGACAGGGCCTTCTGGTCTGTCTCAATGATGAAACGAGAACCAAGAAGGAAACGCTGAAGCTTTGTGACAGCCCATATGATCGCGAGAAGCTCGCGCTCAATAATTGGATATCTGGTTTCTGTCTTTGTGAGCTTCCTCGACACATACATCACTGGATGAAGCATTCCATCTACTTCTTGCATCAAGGAGCCACCAATACCGTACATCGAAGCGTCTGTCCTGAGAATAAATGGGAGATGAGGATCAGGGAGTTTTAAAATTGGTGCACATGAAAAGTAATGCTTTAAATGGACTAGAGCTATGTTGCAGGCCTCCGTCCAGACAATTCTATTAGGGGAGCCTTTCGTAGTTAACTCAGACAGGACTGACGTAACTGAAGATAAATGAGGCATAAATTTATTATAGAACTGTATAAGGCCGAGAAGACTCCGCACCTGCTTCTTACTCTTAGGAATTGATAGGTTAAGAATCTTCGAGATAGTTTTTTATCCTCAGTTTTCAGAAATCCATGGCCCACTCTGTGACCTAAGAAAGAAATTTCTTTGAAACCTATTTGAACTTTCGAAGGATTCGCTGTCAGATTATTAGAGCGAAGAATTTCGAGAAGAGATTTCAATCCAGAAACATGTTCGTCCCAAGAGTTGTGGAACAAACAAATGTCATCTATATAGGAGATGATATCAGACCTATGAGAAAATAGTTTCCTCATCATCCGAACGAAAGTCGCTGGTGCGTTTACCAAGCCAAAGCACATGAAATTATACTGAAAGAGACCCTTAGGGGTAGCAAAAGCAGTGAAAGGTTTTGCATTTTCCGTGAGAGGTATTTGCCAATAACCCTTGGCTAAGTCAAATTTGCTAAAGTAGGTTGCTTTAGAAAGTTTTGACAGTAATTCGTCGAGAACTGGCATTGGCTCTGCGTCAGACTCGGTTATGGAATTGAGTTTACGAAAATCCATGCATAATCTGATATTATTATCCTTCTTTGACTATAACCATTGGGAAAGAATAAGCAGACTCTGATGGTGCAATAATGTTAAGCTGTAACATTTGACCTAATTCTTTTTCAACCTGATCCTGAAAGTGGATAGGGATAGGGTAAGGCTTTAATTTAATAGGTTTGTGATCTGTGAGTCTAATATCGTGAGTGATTATAGACGTTCGGCCTGGAATATTAGACAGAACTTGCTGATATGATTCTAGAATAGAAAGAATTTGAGATTGTTGTTCGTTGGATAGATCCGGACAAATAGATACATTTACCCATGATTCTGTCGGATAAAGAGACATGACAGGAAGTTGCAAAGGTACATCATGAAAAGAAGTGGGTTCTTCTTGAATCACTGACAATGAAGAGTAAGATGAAGGATGATCAGTGATTACTTCATTAACAGCATCTAAGATAGGTTTGAGATATTCAGGTCTATCATGGAATTGTTTGAGCATGTTGATGTGAAGGTTTTATTCTTGCCTTTCACGTCAAGAATGTAATCAACATCTGTCAATTTTGAAATAATTTCATATGGACCACTCCACGAAATGAGAAGGCTATTCTCTCTCGTTGGTAGCAGGACGTAAGCTTTGTCTCCAGGAAGTAATTTCCTTAACTTTTTCCAACGGTTTTGAAGAGATCTAGCTTTTTTTTTTTGCCTTTTCAGATGAATCAGTCGCTATTTTCCAAGCGTCTATAAGTGTCTTTCGTAGATTCACCACATACTCATAGGATGACTGGCATTCCTGAGTCATCTCCGAACCTGTAAGTAATTGTTTTATTATCGACATGGGTCCTCGTGGTGGAGCACCATACATGAGCTCAAAAGGCGAGAACCCAGTGTGTTCGTTTGGGACTTCCCGATAAGCGAACAGCACTGCTGGGAGCACTCTATCCCAGTCTTGTGGATACGTCGTGGTAAAACTTTCCCCAGTATTTGTTTCAGCGTTTTATTTAAACGTTCTATCATGCCATTTGACATAGGATGATAAACAGAGCTAAGAGATCTATCAATATTGCATAGTTTCATGACATGCGACATGACATCTGACACAAACTGTGTTCCCCTATCTGATAAAATATTGTCAGGGAACCCCACTCTCGTAAAAATGAGGAATAGTGCATCAGCTACATCGGTGGTAGCAATGTGTTTAAGAGGTATTGCCTCCGGCCACCTGGTGCACATATCAATACAGGTGAGGACATATCTATGACCTCTGGCTGACGGAACTGACAGTGGACCTATTAAGTCTATGGCCATTTTTTTCGAATGGTCGCACCGAAATATCCGCAGCCTGAATAGGTGCATTATGGTAAGCACCCTTTGTAGCCACTTGTTGGCATGTCTTGCACGAACGACAAAATAATTTGACATCCCTGACTACTCCAGGCCAATAAAAATGCTGTAAGACTCTATATTTCGTCCTAGCAAAGCCCATGTGGCCTGCACAGTTTGTATCATGCGCATGTCTGAGAATGTAAGGTCGAATATTGGTTGGTACCATAATTTGCTGCTGTACCGATGTAGCATCTCTAGCATTACGAATTAATATGTCATTTTTAATTGTATACCAAGGTTGTGACCTTTCCGAGCAACCGACATCATCTGATTTTACCAATTTGAAAAATCTTTTTAAAGAATTGTCATTATTTTGCATATCAATAAATGATGTCTTCGTTAACATCGGTATAAGATGTTGATCTTCCTCCTTGTCATGACTGTTAGTCATTTCTTCTTCCTCTTGAGCCTGTGCCTGTGCTCTTGTAACGACCATATTAGCGAGTAGTATATGCTGACGTTCCCAGATTTCTATATCTTGGAGTGAACACGCTTTTATACCCACAATATTGCCCATGATTATGTCAGCAATTGGTTCCTGTAATAAACATGCTTTCACTTGACCTGAGAAAAATGGAGTATCAATGTGCACAATGGCCACAGGATAGAATTCCACCGTGCCTCCAAATAGGACACATTTTACATTCTCCCCGGTGCAGCAAGATGGGTCTACCAACGATTTGCGTACTCCAACAGTTGTGCAACCTGTATCACGCAAGACTGAAACTAGGTGATTATTTAAAAAACCCCTGTGAAACATTAGCGAGCCTTTCCCATCATGCGAGGCTAATGCAGGTAACAACGCGGGCACAGGATGACCGCAGGAAAGTCTGGAGACCACATCTGGCTGAAACAGAGTGCTGCATTCTGAACAATTTGATGGATTAAATAAATCAGCTGCACACGCATTTGCAATATTTGTGTTTTCCCCATTGGGATTAACTGCTCCTGTGTTACTACTCGTATTATGATTCCAGTTCGAGTTTTTTCGATCCATGCTCCGAGAGCGATTAAAGTTGTTATTACCCCGGTAATAATTCCGACTCTCTCTACCATTCTGAGGATTATTAGAATGTTGAGGACACGTACAACCTGGGCAGTGTTGAGATGGAGGAGAGTTTTGGTTGTTCTTTGTATAATAGGATCTGTCTCCTCTGTTCATGTAGGTATTATCAGATCTACGCCATCCTCTGTTAGATTGAAAGTAACCCTGTGATGGTCTATTTCCATCAAAATATCGTTGGGAGTTTCTCTGATATTGATAAGGTTGATTGCCAAAATTGTACCGTCCTCGGAAAGATCCACTATTTCGGTCATTATTCCTGCCAAAATTTCTATCCATACTTTGCGATCGAGCTCTAGGGTTGTTTATCTGCACTGAATGAGCTGATGCAACAGGTAATGCCTCTTTAATAGTAGAGTTGTTCACACTCTTCCCTGGGTGTGCCGTCATAAACTGGCGCCCTAACAACTCAAGGGATTGTAACGATTCTGGCTTCCGTTCATGTAAATAGGCCAAAAAATCAGGGCTAATGGAAGAAAGTACTTTGTCTCTCAAAATAAGGTCCATCAAGTCCTCATATGTATGTTTGATTTTAGCCAACTCAATCCAACGATTGAAGCATAACTTTATAGTTGAAATAAACTCACTGAAGTCCTTGTTGCTTTCGGGTGTGAGTTTTTTAAATCTTAGCCTGTATCCATTCTCGTCTAATTGATACTTTCTTAAAAGTAATGTTTTAGCTGCCTCATAAGATTTTATGTTTTCCTCATCCATTGTTGACACAGCTGTCAACGCTTCACCTGTCAGTAATGACATTAAATGTATCACCCATGATGATTTTTCCAGTTTGTATTCCTCACACACTGTCTGGAATCTGTTTAGGAAGCACGAAATGTCGTCTATATTTTGATTAAATTTAGGTAAGTGAAGTTTAAATGATGAAGCATGTTCTCTCTTGACCGAACCTGCCCCTTCTTGATTACTCTGTTTATTACTAGCTTCCAATTTGAGTCTCTCCAACTCTACAGAAGCCATTTTTTCTTCATGCAGAAATTGGGCTTTCTTAGCCTCTAAATCTATCTCATCTTGTCTTTTCTTTTCTGCCATTTCATCTTGTCTTTTCTTTTCTTCAAATTCTTCTTGTCTTTTTTCAAATTTTCTTCTGCTGTTTCATCTTGTCTTTTCTTTTCTTCAAATTCTTCTTGTCTTTTCTTTTCTGCTATTTTTTCTAACTGAATTCGTTCATCTTTTTCGATCTCTCTCATTCTTGCTCTCTCATCCCTCTCCAGTTTCTTTTCTTCTCTTTCCAGTTGCTCCATGGCAAACTCTTTAAGCTCCTGGCCTTGCATTCCCATCTCTTTACCTAGCTGGATAAAATGCTCCAGACTAGACATTATGTAAGTTTAAGTATATATATATATATATATATAAGTTACTTAGTCTGAATATGAATATGGGTACTGATGAGCGATAAGCAGCACCAATGCCAATTCGTTAAAATTCAGTACTCTGCAAATGTGACTTAGCAAGTAATCAATGCAAACAAAAAAAATTAGTGTCGTACACTATAAGACAGAACACGTAGTACAATAGTGTAGCAACAGAAGAAAATACTAAGGTGTAGAAAAAAAGGATAATGTTTGAAATATATGCTTACACTATAAGGTTAGACTAGACAAGACGAATTTACAACAAAAATCCATATATCAACATAATGATAGCTAGAGAAGACCAACAATAAACGTACAAAAATGCAGAAAAACTGAATTAAAAAAAAAACAACTGACAAATACAAACAACAGTGAAAAAACAGGACAGCACGTCTATAACATAAAGTAAATATAGTATATTCACAAAGAGCGCTTTCCACACAGCATTTTGAGCCGGGCCTCTTTGAGAAAATATTACATAAATTTCTCTACTGACACCCTTGATTGCAGACCCGTCCGAAGATGAGATGTAATTCTGCTTATCAAGGTTCCACAAACCCCCAACAAACATAAAACAGATAAACAAAAAGGCTCTACTATAGAATTGTGTAAGACTAAGGCTACAACAAACTAGTCCACTTATCTTTTTATGATCCTTCCTCCGAAATATAAATGCACGTGACAGTATTGTTGCCTCTAACATATGCAATAGGTAGAGCGAAATTTCATTGATGCAGATTGCTCCCACATGTAGAACTATCCATCTTGTTTCACTGGTTGAATGACTGTGCTTTGTCTTGACTGCAGAAATGTTGTTTGATTACTTTAATTTTTCCTGACGAATCCAACCTGGAACTGCGTAGAGTGATGATAACTTTCGTCTCAAAAATGTTGATGAAGAAAATACGAACTTCTATTGGTAAAGTTCAGCAAATATTATGATTGAAGTGTGCTGTTTACTCTTTAAGTTTCTTCTTGCCGGCCCTAGTTTGAAGAAAACCGGTTGGCATAGGTTGCGCAGAAATTTCTATTGCTTTCCGATACTGTAAAATTCGTCGATGTGGCTAGGGACAGTAGTATCATTTGATAAAATCTTGTGGGTAGAACGAAATCCCGTGTATACTGGCCACCACTTTATACTGTTACCTTATACTTATTGAAGGCTATTGGGTAACGAGTATATTAATGTGCTGCACTGGTCTTGTAAGATATTTTGATATAATAGACAACAGTCTCAACAGTAACGTACGGAATGGCCAACTTGAATGATCTTGATCAACAGCTTGTTGTACGTTTTATCACATTTAATATGTCACAATACAACATAAGTGTACTTCACTTCTTTTGAGAGCATATGATGATATGACGTTACACTAGTAATACAAATGTGATCAGTAGCAGCCATAAGCAATAATGTCGTTGTGCCGGTTTAAATTCAGAATGTCTATGTATCGTCTACAACGCCTTCATGCTTTACAAATCCGTATTGATTCAAATCACTTACTGTCCATCTCCTTAAGCCACACATAATCAGGCACACATTCTTAATGAATTGAGTCAATTATCCTGACTCTGAAATATTTTATAACAATAAACACTGGTCTGTCGCTCTCACATAAAAATCCATACACTTCGAAAAAACACCAGCCAGACACAACTGTCCTAACGATCACCTTCGTTCCCCCCGCAGAAGACCCGGTCCACGTCATACACTAAATACCTGTGTCACACACATACCACAACTCGCACGCTTTTACAATCGGAGCGTATTTGCGTTCTGCTCCATTGCGCACAGTGATGAATTACCAGCCTGTGAGCAAAGTGATAGGTAACAGTCTGGCATACCTGGAGTCCGAATCACACATATGAGGAGGATCTCTGACAAATAGACTCTTGCAGAGACATAAACTTCTCCTGGAAAAGCATCTACGAATCACTGTTAAACCTTAAACAGTGCCAGCCCTGGAAAACCACTCAGCCATTCTCGGCGACATTATCGGAACTCGTCACAACCCAGTAGGGCTACGAAAACCTGCGCTAGATTCCGGCAGAAAGAATATAGTCCGACCTGAACATACAAAGGTATACAATATACGACTGAATCTTCTTTCACTAGACAAGTAGTACACATGAATTCAGGCCATAAACATAACAAGCAAAATTAATCTATTTTCTGGCTATGACAAATGATGAATGCCAAAATATAAGTATTCTTCCGCCCGATCAATATCAGGGAGGTTATCCATATAATCAAACGTATGAATCAAACATGGATTATCTGGCTTTACAAAAGAAAGCATTTTCGTACCCAATTAAATACAACAATATATTTTCCATATTAAATAGACATATCGTACATTTGTAATCTGTGCATTCAAAAATATGTATGCAACAGATTACCACACCCCCCGGGGAAAAAAATGGTACATTTTTTTTTTTTTTGAAATACATCCAGGAGCAACATACAATAGGCTCACAACGCACGAATAACAATGCGCAGATGATAAGCAAATTTCAAACAAATGTAACGCTTAATGTAAGGCAAAGTCGTCATATAGCATGACCAATGAGAATCTATCTCAGGATTCAGAGAAAATTTTTCTCTGAGTATAAATATCTCCAGAGAGGTGTCACCAACGCATAACACAATACTGGCAATGCCACAATTTGTACAATAGTTCATCTTAGGTATCTTAACATTATGATCACCAAATAAGAAAAAAAATATCAAAAACCTGCGGTGAATATACATCAATGCACCGCTAAGTAGTGATACAGACAATGTATGATATATTACATATAAGTACATACTTTAACATAGGAAAAACTGTAGTAAAGTCAGACCTGTTAGAAATCTCAAGATCTGACAATTAAGTGGAATCATGTGGGCATCTCGATGGTGATATTTATACTCAGAGAAAAATTTTCTCTGAATCCTGAGATAGATTCTCATTGGTCATGCTATATGACGACTTTGCCTTACATTAGGCGTTACATTTGTTTGAAATTTGCTTATCATCTTTCTTTCTTTCTTTCTTAATCGGAACCTCTTCTACCCCGTAAACAGAGTGTAGAGGTAACCCAAAGAGCACAAGGCTCCAGGGCAAAACATGCAATCAAAGTGTTTGACAAACAGGTGATTAGCCCATTGTGCCCGCTTATCATCTGCGCATTGTTATTCGTGCGTTGTGAGCCTATTGTATGTTGCTCCTGGATGTATTTCAAAAAAAAAAAAAAAAGTACCATTTTTTTTCCCGGGGGGTGTGGTAATCTGTTGCATACATATTTTTGAATGCACAGATTACAAATGTACGATATGTCTATTTAATATGGAAAATATATTGTTGTATTTAATTGGGTACGAAAATGCTTTCTTTTGTAAAGCCAGATAATCCATGTTTGATTCATACGTTTGATTATATGGATAACCTCCCTGATATTGATCGGGCGAAAGAATACTTATATTTTGGCATTCATCAAATTGCCTCCAGTTCTTTGAAAAAGAACCATTACGTGAAAAAGGGAAATTAACACGTGATGAACGCCCTTGGCGCTGTTCATAATTATGATTATCTTTTCTAGCACAATTGTTGTTATTTTTGCCCGTGGCAATGTGGTTAACAGAAGGATCGTATTGCTTGGCTGAGTACGATGTGTACTAACAGTTTTATTCTCCTTTACCAATCTATCAGAACCTTGAAAAATATGTATGCAACACTGTGTCTGTTCATTTATCTTCACTAGGTTACTATTACATCCTCATATTGGTAATCCATTTGTCTTGAGTTTATGCCCAATATCTGGCATCCTGTTAAAAGAGAGTTGTAACACTAATTGGTCTGTCTACATTTCATTATTTGCCAATATAGAATTAGTGCATAAACATGTTCCTGCCTGAATTGAGCTGCACTGAGAGAAACTTTGAAAAGCATAGTTCTGTGTGACATTTTTCTGTTGATTGCCATTAGTGTTTGTTATGAACTGCCCCTATATGTTCTGATTTTTCCATTGAGTGTTGTGTAACTAACAGAAAAATAAGCATACTGCAGTCGTGTGGGATAGATGCTTTCATACAAGATTCTCTCAAGCATCAAGCCAATGCCAGAAACTTCTAAATAAATCACATTAAACTGTAGATAGTTTAAATATTTCATTTAAAATGACTTCTGTAATTTATTTTACAGGTAGGTCATGTTCTAACTGCTTACAGATCAAATTTTTGGAGCTTAGTTTTGTTTTACAGTATAGCTAAGTCTCTTCTGCTTGTGACAGAAATATGTAACAATGACCTATATCGTTGAAGACATTTAATGCAGCCCCTTGTATCAGACTTTTGTTGATATTTTCATTTACTGGTATCATAAGGAAGTTCATTCTAGGACCTTTACAGTAATAAAATAAAATTACGCATTGAGATAAAATTGTGAAGAGTTCAGCATATTTGATAATTATATGTCTGAATATAGGAAAGTCAGTTTTAACGCTTAGAATGAAGTATTTCAGTGACATTTCAGAATGAGCCACCACTTTCTGATCAGTTTGAAGTACATTCGTGAACAGTTTTTATACCTGTGACCTTTGTTATTCTCATAGCGGAGAACTGAAAATGAATAAGTGACAGAATCTGAAACTCATCAGTTAGTCTTCTCATTTTTTTCTTCTCATCTTTTATTTTTTAACTTTGCACAGCACAGTATAATGATTGAACAGAATAAAAGCTAAATCCTGTTTTAAAGGACATTTTAGCACACACAAAAACCTTCATAAATGATAAATATTTTATAACTTAATTAATTGTTGTTGGACAGTCTTTTATGTCAGGTGAAAGCACCAACACCTACTCAGTAAAAGCTGATCAATTAAGCAAAAAAACTTGATGGAAATATTTTTCATGATTGTCACAAAAGCTTAACAAGCCAGCATAAACCATTTGTTGTTTGATTGAAAAATGGCAGGCAGTACATATTAATGTTTATAAGTAACCTGAAGTCATCTTTAAGTCTGATTATATTGTCTTGTTGAGTATGTCGCCTTTGAGTTCTGACTATTCATATCTTGCTGTTGTTTCAGAACAATTCATGGCTTGATATATAATGCACTCAAACTGTTCATGGAAATGAATCAAAAGTTGTTTGATGATTGTACGCAGCAGTACAAAGCAGAGAGACAGAAGTAAGTCACCATTATTGCCATATTAATTCACCAGCAGTAATACAATCATAATTTTCGTCTGTGTCATCTACACCAGTAGTTCTCAACGTGGGCCAAATGGTCCCCCAGGGGGCCATGCCAAATTTCTAGGGGGCCACAGTAAGATGATAAAGTACCTTTTTTCGATTTAACAGCGAGTATGACCCGGGGGGGGGGGGGGGGGGGGGTGTCACAGAGGTAAGTGAGGCTCAGAAGGGAGGGCCATGAGCATAAAGAGGTTGAGAACCCCTCATCTACACCATCTTATCTGCCACCATGTGGATGCCAGAGTTGAAGGGTCATTTGAACCAGTCCTTCATTATGATTTTAAGGGAAGAAGCTACAGTGAAATTATATTTTCATGAATTATTTAAATAAATTAAAATGCGCAAGTGTTACATACAACAATAATAGTTATGCAGAATAAAGAGGTTGATGATACAGTGCTCTTGGTTGCTAGAGTCGGTGGCCATATTAGATTTTAATGCTTTATTTCAGTTTGTTAAGACACTCTCCCCCCCCCCCCCCCCCCCCCCCCCCGAGTTATGAGCACCGTATTTGAATGGGAGGCTTATTATTATATTTCAAAACTTCTTTTAGAATAGATTTTTGATAACTGTAGTAGGTCCTGAGGTAAAGCACTTTGAATTAATATCTGAAAATAGTCAAAAATGTGGCTAAAATTTTACATTGTTTACAGTTAATCAGAACCTGTTCTGTAATAAAGTGTAAAATGCAGTGGAAAGTTTCTGTGCCTCATCATAAGAAAATTAGTAACAGTAATAAGGTATTTGAAGGACAACTTACAGAACCTTTTGGAATTAGAGCGGGAGTGCAACAGGGATGCCTCTTGTCTCCATTTCTTTTCTTATTAGCAGTAGATTGGGTTATGAAAACATCGACATCACACAACAGAAATGGAATCTGACTAAACAGCTTGATGATCTGGACTTTGCAGACGACTTGGCTCTTCAGTCCCATAACCATAATCAAATGCAAGACAAAATAAAAATACGTGATGAGAGGTCACAACAAGTGGGTCTGAAAATACACAGGGAAAAGACAAAGATAATGAGAATAAATGCAAGAAAAGATAACCTGAAGAAACACCACTAAAAGATGTAGAATCGTACACATATCTTGGCAGCAATATAGACAAAGTTGGAGGGACAGACAATTATATCAAAATAAGAATACAAAAAGCAAGAGGAGCTTTCATTGCATTGGGAAACAAATGGAGATCAAGAGAAATCGAGTCCAACACGAAAATAAGAATCTTCAACTCAAATGTGGTCAATCCTATTGTATGGCTCTGAAACATGGAGAACAACAAAAACAACAACCAAAAGGCTACAAACTTTCATAAACGGGTGCTTGCGTAGAATAGAAGGACTGAAATGGTATGACAAAGTCAGAAATGTGGAACTGATGATAAGAGCCAGACAAGTGCCGGTGGAACAAGAGTTGAGAAGAAGACGCTGGCGATGGATAGTACACACATTGATGAAACCTATTGATAGCATTACAAGGCAGTCCTTGTTCTGGAATCCCCAGGGAAAGAGAGGCAGAGGTAGACCAAAAAACACATGGAGAAGAGAACTAGATACAGAAGTGAAAATGATGAGGAAAACATGGAAAGACCTTGAGCGGATGGCACGTGACAGGAGGACTTGGCATAAGTTTGTTGAAGGCCTATTCTCCTTGGGGAGCTAAAGGGTATTGATTGACTAAAGTATTTAGATTTATGAATCTTAATTGGTTAGAAAATAGAATAATCCCAATTAGCATAATTTTAATGTTATTTTTAACCTAAAATCCACTGCTGGTCCTGCCTTTAAAGTTTGGTACACTTCAAGTACATTGTTACTTATTTGTTCACAGAGATAAGGAGAAATATAAACAAAGAGATGAAGCTTGGAATAAAATTAGTAGTCTAGCCCAAAGCAATCCACAGGTCAGTAGATTCAGATGTATCTTTTAATAGCCTCTTTGTTTTGAGTTGTCTTGGTGATCTTTGACACTGTTTTGATCGAGCTTGAGTGATTTCTGTACTGGTTGTTTTTAGTCTTTGATTATAGCTCTCATTTAAACTTTTTCTTTTTCTTATCCCTGCCTTTCTTCCTAAAAAATGGTATGACAGTTTATTGCAGTAGATGATGTAAAGAAACGCAGCTCAGCTGCTGTCTTCCTTCCTATTTTGTTTCTTTCAAAGTGGAAATACTTGCTGTGCATATAGTTTACATGTTTTGTGTTGCTAATGCTTTTAGTACTATAATTGTATGTGACATTGAACAAGTGCATAATGTATTACATGTAAGAATGAGAATGTAGCAAAACCTTGTATAACTGATGAGTGTATTCAGGTGTGAGCAAAAATGTACTTATGCCTCTTAATAGTGTTGTTGTGGGTGACAGTGTCAGATGTTTTGTGTCTTTGATATGTGTATGAGTGCCAGGGCTGCATTCAAGCTGAGACAAAGGACAGAACGTTAGACAGGTCTTTGTCCCCAGTTCTTAACTTTCAAGTTCACTCATTTCACATGTAAAAAAAGGTTGCTATACACAGAACTTATGCCAGAAAATGGGCTGAATTCCGTGTTCTGTGAAACATAAGACGAAATCACACATACAATGTGAATTTAAGAAGACAATTTTGAAACAGGTAATAACAGTCTGAAAATTTAGGTACTTAATGTAAGTAATCCGTTAGTGTGTCAAGGGTTACAGTAGAAAGATTGATGTACCAACAAAAGAGTACAACACACCCAAAAAAGAAATATTTTTTGCCTATGTCCAGTACAAAATCTTGGTGACATCACCTGTGTCCAGCAGCCCAGGAACCATGTCATCTCCGCCCTCCAACAACATTGTCGAAGATGAAGGGGATGTGATAGTTACCATGGAAAAGCTGGAGGCTGAGGCCAAGGATGTAAGTGTCTTAAGTATATTGGGCATAACTTTAGACAAATGTGAGCATCTGAAGCAGGATTCTTATCTTAAAGAAGCTGTGTGCTCAGCAGATGTGTTTTTGTTCAGGATATCCAGAATGATTTTGATTTGTTTCCACAAGAGGTAATATTTGTCTCATAACAGGCATTACATTTACAGACCCTCGATTGCTTGAGAACTCATGAGCCTTGAGGCACAGTGATGTAATAATTACCAATGTTACGACCAATGTCTTATCACATTTACATCTCTGAATTGGCAGGATGTCTGATACCACTTGCAACTTTCTGCAATCTCCAGTGTTGCCCCCTCTAATGTTACTAACATTCACAACTGCTAATATACATGTCACAGTGTTTTAATCTGCCAGATGATCCATAGTAGCAGAATTGTACATCTAATGCAGTTTCTGTTTTTTCCTCTTTGCCTCCTTTTTGTTCAGTTATCATGCTTGCTAGCAAAGATGATCAAGTCTCTCCACCGCTTCCTGTACCCTGCTGTTGTTTATCGATTCTGCTGTTGACCAGCAACTGTGCCAGTGCTCCATTTCTTTCCTTTTCGTTGTATAATTACATAAATGGTATTAGCTCTGCCAGTACTTGGACCATCAGTTCTACCACACTCCTTCAGTTTCAGTGATACACTAGTTTTCATAGAATTTATCACAAGTCATACAAATATCTACATCTTGACTCATTAGTACTAGTTTCTTCAATCAGCACGTCCCATAAAAATGCATCATATTAGCTGTAAGAATCTTAAACTGTGAATCTTATATACCTTTGTGGGTAACTTTTTCACTTACAAAGGCTAATAAATTAATACCAATCAGGATTGCCAGTACAGTATACATTCTCTGTTTGCATTCTCATGAAAACGTCATAATACCTGTTCATTCATTCTGTTCTGTTCATTTATTCATTAATCTTTAGCTCCCCAAGGACAAACTCATTCCAAAGACACACTCATTCCAAGTCCTCCTGTCTCATCCATCAGCTCAAGGTTTTTAAATATCTTTCTCCTCCCTATCATTTCTGTCTCCATGTCTCATGTATTTTTCTGTCTTTTTAATCTCTCTTAACCCTGTGGATTCCAGAACAAGGAATGCCTTGAAAAGCTATCAGCATATTTCTGTTCTCTGCAATCATCCAATTATGAATATCTATAAACTTCTCTGTTGTTGTTTTTGTTGTTCTCCATGTTTCTCAACCATACAAATGGGACTGCCTTGGGATTTGTTTTGAACATTCTCATTTCTGTGTTGAAATTTTGATCTCATTTGATTTCTGTATATTTCCTCTGCATTAAGTGCAGCCAAAGAGTGTTCATAACATTAAATGGTGGGACAAGGTCAAGAATGAAGCCATCTGGAGATGACCAGAACAAAAACAGATTAGCAAATTAAAGAAAGTAAACAGGGGTAGATTGGACAGGTTCAGCAGAAAATAGTGGTAACAGAGTATGCCAATCACTGACATGGAAACCTGAAGGAAAGAAGAGAAATGCAAGAAATAGGAGTACATATGGAAGAGATACTGGAGCAAGACCTGAAAGAAGTGGTAGCCAAGTGATGGGGTGCAGAAAATAAATCTAAGGAGACAGAATATGCCTGGGATCTATTTTTCCTCAAAAATGTTTACATATTCAAAAACAAACTGGTTTGATTTAATCAGAAGCTTATGTTGCTGATTTTTCAACTACACTTTCAAGCTGGTGATTTGTTTGTGCACTATACAGTCAGTTTTTGTCCATTTTATATAAAAGTAACTCTTATCTGTATTTCTGTTGTTTATTTGTACCAGGAGACTGTCTCCATTGAGAAACTAGTTTATCTCATAATAATGATTTTTTTTCAAGGATGACACCCATTATTCTAATATTAGTCTAACTCAGAGATGGCTGCTAGAATAAAGTGCTTTGAATTCAATGGATTATTTGAGGAAGGGGATTGAAGTAACAAGAAGAGACATGGTCTGCAACCATACGATACGTCAAGGCCTAAAAACTCAACCCCTGCAGATCCAAGTAGAACAGTCCCAACTAAGATGGTTTGGCCATGTCTGCAGAATGAGAGAAGATTGGCTACTATGACAATCATGGGTAACTAAGAGCCAGGGATCCAGACCTCCAGGGCGACCCAGAGTCCGCTGGGAGGACAACATTAGACAATCTTTGAAGGACCGAGGACTAGAATGGAACCAGGCCAGGAGGAAGACAGCCGATAGGATAGTATGGCACTCACTCTTCCAAACCTCTACACCTCACGGTAGAAGAGGAACAACTAAGTAAGTAGTAAGTAAGTAACAATTCAATGGACAGGACATACTGGAGTGTGGCAAAAACTGGGCTAATGCAGCGCACTTTATGTACAACTAAAGAGTAATGTGTTGTTGGTTTGTATATTTTAAAAATACAAAATACCACAGGGTGAATCAGTTCTTGGGTTCATGCTTTGTAAATGATATCACAATGAACTATGTAATCGGGAAGTTTTCTTTCGTCAGTTTGTCATGCAATCAGGAAAGGATTTCACTTTG
This sequence comes from Oreohelix idahoensis, assembly GCA_024509875.1. Classification (NCBI taxonomy): domain Eukaryota; kingdom Metazoa; phylum Mollusca; class Gastropoda; order Stylommatophora; family Oreohelicidae; genus Oreohelix; species Oreohelix idahoensis. The sequence continues at coordinate 110,103 of JAMPIV010001186.1, forward strand.
GACAGTCAGATAATCTGGAAATATTACTTCAGTCAGCCTAGTAATGTGGAATTTATTTTATTTCTTTAGTTTTTTCAATTTTTACCTATAGAGATTTAGCTTTTGTTTGTATAATCAGTAAGCATGTTTAACATAAATAATTGTATCATTCGTTGTCCTTGGCTCACATGTGAACAAGCACGGCTCACATGTGTGCAAAAGCACATGCTTCCATCAGTCTCACTGCAAGTTTATCCCCCATCCTTCTTTTTTGTGAAGGTGTTTCCTTTCCCATATGTGCCTTATATTCCCTTGTTACTTATTCTTTTGGGTTCCTTGTAAGCACCTGACAAGCTGTCCTAGCTGCTGAATTCCTCAGTGTTTGTCAAATCCATTTCTATTTTTAGTTGTCATTGGCTGCTTAAATATGTTATACTGCTACTTTATTTTTTTAACATATTGAACTTTTATAGTTCCATACACTAATTTTGCTTCATTTGTCTCTCTAGCACTGTGATAATCTCTCTTTGTTTTCCAGTTCTTTCAGAAAGAAATTTGTTTATCAGTATAGTATAACTAGATAGATAAAATATAGGCGGATGGATATATTTTTCTCACCTAGCTGCTGTGATGAGACATACTTTGTATGTTATAAACTTGTTAGCTCTTTTAGTACAGTTTCTGTTTTATTGTTACAGTTTAACGACAGATAAAATATAGACAACTAACTTTTATGGTTAGACTCCGGTTGGACATCTTTTAATTTAAACATTGAATAACATATTACAAAAAAAACGTTTTAACCAACTCTTTCTCCTCACTTATCCACAATAGGCAAAGAATTCACTTGTAAGTAGCACATGATATTGGTATAGAAGGCTTCTAACCTTGTGTTAATATGGTGTTATTTTTATTTTTTTTAAATAATATTTTTTGTTTGTTTGGTTAAAAGGTCACATTACTCTCATGAGAACATCTGCTACTATTACACCAGTCTTTGTTTATTGTTTTGTTTTGTAAATAACATCAGCGTTTGCTCCTATTTATTGTTTTGTATTGTAAATAACAAATCAGCAACATCTCCTTATTGATTGCTTTATTGACTTGTTGTAGATGTATAGCTAGAAATAGTGCTGCTAGAAATAGTTATCTTGTTTGCATAAACGTTCAATGAAGTTAGCACACTCGGGTCACATTTTGTATGTTGAATTGAAACAGAAAATCTGTGAGCTAAATATGCTAGCTAAATTTGATTTTAATTTTACTGAGCATGAATTAGGTGTTGTCTCTTTTAAGATACTAGCTCTGGCTCATAGGATGAGCAAGGTGATAACCTTACTCTTCATAACACTTGCCAAACTGAATTAAATATTGTAAGCATCTCGTGTGGCCTTCTTCTTCTTCTTCTTGCGATCGCATCTTTGATGATTACACCGTCAGACGAGTTCTCATGATGAATTCGACTGTTGTTTGAAGTTCCTCTTTAACTCCATATAGCTTTGAGTTTAGTGTTGAGTCATTCGGCCAGTATATCTTTCTTAACTGGTCATACAGAGGACAGTCCTGTAGAACATGCTCAGCAGTTTGTTCGTTTAATCCACATGTGCACAGTGGTGAAGCAGACAATCGTAGCTTGTGCATGTGTTTATTCAGTTTGTTATGCCCTGTCCTGAGTCGAAAAATAGTTATCTGTCCCTGCCGGTCGAGAGTGTGATAGTCGTCTTTGGGTTGGTTCTGTTCTCTTCTGATAGTCTGGATAGCTCTCTTTTTCTCAAAGTATGTGACTTCATTATCTTCTTGTTCACATTCTCCTCCCTTTTTTGCAAGTTTATCTGCCTTTTCATTTCCGGGTACACCACAATGAGATGGTACCCACTGAAGTATGGTTCTCTTTTTGGCAGCTACCTTGTTTAGTTCATTTCTCAGATGCGGGAGTTTACCACCCTTGAGAGCTTGCAGGACAGACAGTGCATCTGTGAGGATGACTACCTGGTGGCAGTCAGAGTTGGTGTTATAAATCATATTTGCAGCTTGCTCTAGAGCTTGAACCTCAGCTGTATAGTTGGAACAGAATTTACCAGTGGGAATGTGCCTAGTCTCATAGTGGTTGTCAGGATATGAGATAAAGATACCGGCACCTCCATTCCTAACAGCATTTGTTGCTGATCCATCTGTATAGGCATGTATCCATGATTGATCGGGATAGCTTTCTTGGATCATACTCAATGTAGCAGTTCGTTTTTGCAGATCATTATACTCACATCCACTTGTGAGACCACTGACTGATGTATTAATTTGGAGGGCACTGCTGGCCTGCTCCCATGGTACAGGGTATAGGGTGGGCTTCAGTGGTGTTGTCTTCATGGATAGGTCTTCTTGATGCTGTCTTATAAGTCTTTTCCCCCGATGCACACAGCTGCTACGCTTTAGACGTCCCAATGCCAGATCATCTAGTCTTGCCTTCATTGGGTGCATTGGCATACTGTTGTACTTTTCCATCTGGATCATGGTTTTTGTGTCTCTTCTATGGGACAATGTCTGTAATCCAGCAACCTTCTGCATCTCTGTTATTGGTGTAGTTTTCATGGCTCCTGTAATGAGCCTGAGAGCTTGATTTTGCACCTTGTCCAAAGACTGCAGATGTGAGTTAGCAGCTGATGACCATGCTGCTGAGCTAAACTCTAAGTGTGGTCTTATTACTCCATTATAAATCGTCTTTAGATTTCGTTCATTTGCTCCCCAGTTGGTACCTGCTAATTTTCTGAGTATGCCTAGTCGTCTTCGGGCCTTTCCTTCTGCGTTTTCAATATGCTTATTCCATGTAAGCCTTTGGTCAAATGTCACCCCAAGATAGGTGGGGTAGCTTTCTTCCTTGATCACGGTTGTCCCTAGGTGTATGTTAGCTGATTTGTCCTTGGGGGCGAGGGAGAACAGTGTTGTGGAGGTTTTGTCTGTGTTTATTGTGATAAGCCATTTCTCTGCCCATGACACTAGCATGTCTGCTGCCCGCTGCATTCTATAATTTGCTGTGGTGACATTTTCATCAGCGCACCAGAGTACTAGGTCATCTGCATATAAGGCAGCTTTAACTCCTGCAGGGAGATCTTTCACCAGGTCATTGATGTAAACAAGGAAGAGTGTTGGGGAAATTACTCCTCCTTGAGGTACCCCCTGATGGAGCAACACTTTTCTGCTCTGCAGACCGTCAAGAGTGACTCTAGTTCTCCTGTTATGCAAGTATGACTGGATCCATTTCATCATGTTGCCTTGGATTCCACTTCTCCTAAGTTTTGCAATGAGGCCATCTTTCCACACCTTGTCAAAGGCCTGCTTGAAGTCGACCCAGATCGTCAGGACCTTTTTCTTCTCCTGGAAGGCATCTTCTATTGCTTGAGACAAGTAAGTAACTTGGTCTTCTATACTGTAGCATTCTCTAAATCCAGCTTGTTCCGGCACCAGGATCTGCTCAGACTCTAAATACCATTTCAATCTGTGGTTGACTATTCGCTCCATAGTCTTCCCAACACAGCTTGTGAGACTGATTGGCCGGTAACTTGCAGCCTCGGTCTTACATTTCCCTTTCTTTAGTATGGGTATTGTGATGGCTTCCTCCATACTTGGGGTACCGTTCCTTTCAACCAGCTGTGGTTGAATATCTCAAGCAGTTTTGTCTTTGCTGCTGAGCTCAGATTTACTAGCATTTCGTTGCTGATTTTGTCTGGGCCGGGTGACTTTTGAAACTTAAGCTTGGAAATAGCCTTCTGTAGTTCTCCTAGTGTGATGGGTTCCCTCATTGGGGCAGGAGTATCTGTCTGTCCCATGTTCTTTTCTTATCTCTCTCTGATGATCTATGTTAATGGGTAAGTTGCTTTCTGAACTGTATCTTCTAGCAAACAAGTCTGCAGCTTGTTTTCCTCTGAAAAGTTTGCCACCTTCATCCAATGTGATAGTCTGCCTAGGTGAGGAACGCTCTTCATTTAGAGACTTGACTAATCTCCAAAGTTTCCTGCCGTCTTTCTCAAGGTTCAGCGATGCCGTTTTAGTTCTCCAGCTTTTCCGTTTTTCTTCTAGCTTTGTTCTCTGAAACTCTGCTACAGCCTTTTTCCATTTGTTGTGAGTTTCAAGTGAAGGCTGAGACTCTGCGTCCTTTCTAGCCCTGTCCATGGCTTCCTGACGTTCTTGGAGTGTGCTGGACCAGTATGGTATGTAGTTACGCCGGCATCCTTTGGGAATGGTTTCTTTTGCAGCTTGTAGTATGCATCTGTTGAAGTCTTTTACCACTTCATTAATGTCTCTGTTCTGTACCTTGAGGGTAGACAGCAGCGTGTTCACCTGATGCCTGAATAAACCCCAGTTGGCTTTTTTGTAGTTCCATCTTGTAATGGCTGGGCCTGTACTGAGAGTTGCACTCTGGACAGTAAGAAAGATTGGGCGATGGTCGCTTCCCCCTAGTTGGTCTCCTACTTCTCTACTAATAGATCCAGATATATCTGGTGTGGAGAAGGCAAGATCTGGTGTTGAAGTTGTGTGCCATCCTCTGGAGTAGAAGGTAGGAGTATCTGTGGCATTATTGACTAGGATTAGGGAGTGATCATCTTGCCAAGTTTCAACCTCTTCACCTCTGTGATCCAGATGGTTATAGCCGCAGCTCTGGGAGTGGCTATTAAAGTCTCCAACTGCTATAAAGTTGGTGGCTGGTACCTGTATAGAGCTGAGACTCAGGGGTTTGTTGTTCGGACAGTAATAGTTCAGGAGTTCTATTTCCATCTTGTCTACCTTTATCTGCAACAGCTGATATTCTGCTCCATCCATGAAGGTTTTCCTTTCGTGTGCAGGAATGTTATTCCTTACAAGAGTAAGTACTCCTCCTTTTCGTCTATCTTTTCTGTCGGATCTGAAGCATTGATATCCCCTTATTTTAAAGGTTTGATCTGCTTTCAAGTGAGTCTCTTGGATACAGCAAACACTGACTTGCTTCTCATACAAGATGTTTTCCAGCTCTGTCTTTTTGCTGTATCCAGCCTGCTTGCTGTTCACTCCCTCTGCATTCCAGTGCATCATGACAAGTGGCACTCTGGGTTTCTCTTTTTCTGTTTTGTTTTGGTCAGTAGTTCTCCTCCGCCGTCTGCTGACTCCACAAGACGGTCTAGAGGGTCCTCCAGTAGCTGAGGGTGGGCTCTGTCGAGGCTCAGAGCCCGGCACTGCACCTGCCTGGTGGAGCTCCACAGGGCGAGCACCAGTACGAGATTTATTTGACGGTGTACTCTCCATAGAAAAAAAAAAAAAAGCGAGTTGCGTGATACTGTGGTTTCCGGTGCGCCTTCTGGCCCAGTATCTATGACTTTAGCACCTGTTCAATGGGAGAGTGGGCTCATCCCTAATCTGTTTATGTTCCCAGTAGTAGACTATTCGCAAGCAGCCTGGGGGTGTCACTGCTCTGCGCGGACCTTGTTTACCGAGGCGGCGTCCGAGCTCGTATGGTGAAAATATGGTTGCATTATCTTCAAAATAGCCCTGTCTTTCCTGCCATCCTGCAACTTTGAGTTAGGGAGTTCTGAGCTCCAGTCTCTTTCCCAGGCATTTTATCCTGGCCTGGCACGCATGCAGAGGACCCCACTTCTGGTTCTAAGTTAGCAGTTGGGGACAGGTGGGGTAGCACACTGTGCATTCCCCGTCATCCAGGGGGCTCTCCAACTATGCAGAGCTTGCACAATGCTGTGCTCTGGTTCTGGGCTCACCCAAGGAATCCTCACGTCCTGCACAGAGCCACTTCCAGATACCCACCACCTGCCAACCCCCCATTGTAGAAATCTCCTGCATGCGGCCATCCAGTCAAGAGCCAGTATTAAGTCTGGTGCCCAAGTGATTCCCCCCAAGCTCAGTGTGCAATTCTGGGTTCTCATCATGCTGCAACACAGGGGGGATTGTGATGCTCAGCCATCTCTCTCAACTCTGCACCGATAAACGACATAACGTGTGGCCTTGATTCCTACCACTTCATTTCATCTACTTCTTCTTTGATCCATAGTCGCTGACCGTCAAAGCAGTCATCTACTAGTTTAGCCTTTAAAAAGTATGCACTGAGAGATTATTAAGCATATTTTCTGGTAGCAAATTATTGTAAAGTAAATAACTATCATAGTCATTGATATAATTGCACTGATAAACTATACCTTAATATTAAGGAAATTGTCAGCTTTTATTAATTCAGTATTTAGCGAGATCATCAAAACATGCTTGATGCATAAGTATAACATTCATGTTATATGTCAGGTGTAAGTGTGGATAGTACATTTTGTTGTTGTTATTTAACTAGTGCTGGTGAGCTTCTTGCTCTTTTACAGCCAATACCAAGTTGAAGAATCCTTGGTATTATCTACACTGTAAATCTTATTTACTGTGGCTTTTCCTGTGGCTTGCCTGCCATTCTGAAATGTGTTGAGTTGAAGTCATGAGCTTCAGTTTCTCCAGCTTGGCTTGCATGCAGAGGACAATCACATCTAGTCCCAAGTTAGGGGGAAGAAGTGCATGGCATACTGTGCATTTTCCGCCACCCAAGGGCTCTCCAAATAGGCAGGTTACTGTGCTCTGGTTCTGGGTTGTCCCAAGGAATTGTCAAATCCTACACAGAGCCACTTTTCAGCTCCCCTTGCCAATCATGGGCTCACAGTGAAATCCCCCCACATGCAGCTAAACAGGTGAAAGCCAGAGTTATGTCTGGGGCTCAAGTGACTCCTCCAAGCATAGTGTGCAATGCTGGGTTCTCAACATGTTTCACCACAGGGGGAATCACTTGAAGTGTGTGGATGATTTCAAGAGTCAGCGAGGGTGTAATTAGCCTCACAGACAGAGGTTCACTTCCACATCTGTATATTATAGCATTGTGCTTATCTGGTGGTCATATGTTGTTGTTGTTGTTGTCAATATCCCATAGCTGCTGAGCATATCTACTCTTGGCAGCCCAATGCCATTCTTAAAAAAGTGCAGGTTTTCTGCAGTTGTTTTAATGTTCCATATAGTGAGTTGGTGACTGTCAGAGGTGTCTGTAAAAGTTTTTTCCTGGCGTTTGTGAGTGATGGACACTCCATGAGGAGGTGTCTGGTTGTTTCATAGGGATGAGAGCAGTGTCTACACATGGGTAGGTGCTGAGGGTTGATACGGTTTAGATGGCTATTGACTCTGGCGTGTCCTGTTCGGAACTGAAAGATAAGACTTTGATTTCTCCTGCTGAGTCTGTTTATGTTGTCGTTGTCTTTTGGGCAGGTCATTTCATTAAAGACATTTCGGCCAGTCGGCCCGTTCACCCATCTGTTCAGCCAGATTTCCCTTGTGTTGTTTCTGAGAATCTGTTTGACTGTTCTCATGCTGCAGGGTCTGTCCTTTTGTTGTTTAGAGGCTCCTGCTTTTGCAAGTCTATCAGCTGTCTCATTTCCAGTTAGATCACTGTGTCCAGGGATCCACTGTAGGGTTACACTGATGGAGTAGGCTGTGATCAAGTTGTGAACCGCTCTTTCTATAAGAAAAATGTATTTGTTTTCATATGGAGTCTGTTTAAGTGCTTCCAGAACAGACATGGAGTCACTGAAAATCACTATATCTGATTGCTTTCGTTCCATAAGGTCAAACTGTTGGTGTAGTAATTCAATGGCTGTCTTGATGGCCGCAGCCTCCGCTTCATAATTTGAACAATTCTCACCACAGGAATCACAGAACTCATAAGAGGATCCATCCAGGTACCATATGCAGATGCCGTATCCTGCAAAAGAGGTGGTCTTGAAAGCTGAACCATCTGTGTAGGCCTGGATTGCTGACGTTGGGTAGCTGTTTATGGTCTCCAAGGCACACATCTTCAAGATTGTGGGTAGTGTTTCCTTGTTGGCCGTTTTATCTATCAGCTGTGTTTTGACAGTTGGTTGATGGAAGTTTTCCCAAGGGGGCGGTCCAAAGTATTTGTTTTCCAATTCTCTCTCTTGCGGGAGATGGTGTTTATCATTTTCCTCTTTGGCTATGTCCAGGAGAGATAGTTGTTTCAGTCTTCGTGTTTGTTTCCAAGTGTCAATAAGTACTTTGTTTGGGTGGTCTTTCTCTTGTCTCCTGTATCTCTCTACAGCTTCAGTCAGTGCTCTTTTACGCCTGATATCCAGCGGCTCTATATTGGCATCTATCTCACATACGGCTGTGGGTGTTGATCTCATCCCTCCGCAAATTAACCTGAGAGCTTGGTTCTGCACACGGTCCAGAGCTGAGATGGTATTAGAACTCACAATGGTCTGGAGGGGGAGGTTATAGTCTATCGCTGATCTCACATAGCCAAGATATAGTTGACGAAGGGTTTGTTTATCCGCTCCCCAATTTGTACTAGCTAGCCGCTTGATGAGGTTTAGGCGCTTACATGCTTTTTCCCTGAGGTTGTGGATGTGTCCATCTAGTTTCAATTGTCTGTCCAGTTTTACTCCTAGATAGACTGGGTGCTCCTCTTTTGTTAGTGTTTCCCCACTCAGTTTGATGTTGATAGGTCTTTTTGCTATTTTGTGGCTGCGGGAGAAAGTGGTGTATACAGTTTTCTGCGCATTGATTTTTAGTTTCCACAGTTCACAATATACTGACATTGTAAGGAGAGCTCTGTTGATCTTGGCTTTTGCCAGGATGGGATATTTGTCAGTAGTCCAGATGGCAAGGTCATCAGCAAACAGCGCCTTCGACACATTCAGATGTTTGGCAAGGTCATTAATGAAGATGAGGAAAAGGGTGCAACTTAAAGGAGAGCCTTGAGGCAGTCCTTCTTCCAGCGTTCTTTTCCGTGAAATTGCACCGGCATAGTTGGTAGCTATGGTTCTATTTGTTAGGAAGGCCTGTATCCATCTAATCATTTTCCCTCCTATTCCCATTCTTCTCATCTTTAGCAAAAGTCCCTTTCTCCAAACTCTGTCGTAGGCTGCTCAAGGTCGATGAACACAGCTATTGTGCTTTTTCCCTCTTGAAAGCCATCCATCACATTCTGTGTAAACCTGAAGAGGGGGTCATCTGTGCGGCACTTACGTCTGAAGCCTGCTGGTTGTTGTCCAGAAGGTTCCAGCTTTCCAACCACCAGTATAGTCTGTTGTTTACCATTCTCTCGACCAGCTTGCCTAAGCATGAAGTGAGGGATATGGGCCTATAGCTTCTTGGTGTTCCTGGTGGTTTCCCTTTCTTCAATATAGGCAAGATGGTTGCTGTCAGCCATGCTGATGGTAGCTGTCCCTCGTTCCACGTTCTATTGATGAACCATAGAAGTGTCTCTTTTGCCTTTGGCCCTAGTTGACAAATCATCTCATTTTTAATTTTATCTGGTCCTGGAGCTTTATTTTTGGCCAGTTTCCGTAGTGCCATTCTCAGTTCTTGCGGACGGAACGGGTCATCGAACGCAGCCATATTGGTCTGATCTATGTTACGCGTGGATGTGTTCTTTAGGAGCACTTTGTCTAGTTTCTTTCTCTGTTGTGTTTTATTTACACTGGCATAAAAATTGTTGAAGACATCAGCTTTCTTGCTGCTTGATGTTACTTCATCACCACTTCCATCCACCATAGGTGTTGGGTTTGTCTTTTTCTTGCTTCCCTTGAGATTACTGAGGAGTCTCCAAACTTTGTTCCCTTTTTAAATCTAGTTTGTTGCAATTTTCTTTCCAAGTCTCCCGTTTATTCTTCTTGGTGACACACCTTACTTTTGCTGTCCACCTGTTGTACTCTGTTTTATTTAGGGTGGTGGGTATTTTTCAGCCTTCTTTCTAGCCTCTCTCCTTTCTTTGACTGCTTCAGCTAGTTCAGATGTCCAGTAAGGTTTATACTTCTTATGCTTCCCCCTTGGGATGCACTTTTTGGCAGCTGTTAGGATTGTGGTACACATGTTGTTGTATGTAGTATTAATGTTATCAGTTCTAATGATTTGACTGAACCCAGCATCAGTTTCTCGGCCGTAGCGGTCCCAGTCTGCTTTCCTGGAGTTCCAGGATGGTTTACACAGGGACTTCTGTGTCATCTGTGGTGTTAAAATAGTTGTTAAAACAGGGCGATGGTCACTTCCCACGTCTTCTAAGACTTTGATGATACTATTTTCTGCTATGTCAACTGAAACAAATGTCAGATCTGGCCGACTGGTCGAGCCATGTGCCCTGTGTAGGGGTGTTGGTGGAGTTTCCAAGTTCTGCAGTAGCATTAAGTTGGTACTGCTGCACAGCTCCTCAACTTCTAGGCCCCTACTGTTAAAGCGCCTGTATCCTAGAGCAGGAATGTGAGCATTAAAATCACCAGCTACGACAGTTTTCTTTAGTATGGGCTCGAACTCAGGCAGACCTTTTGATGAGGTCGGGGGACAGTAAATGTTGTGTAGTGTGTACTTGGTGTTATCTTTGCCCCATAGCTTTATTATTTGGTGGTCGATATCCCCCGCAGGGTTGTTGGTTACTGTGGCTTGGGTATCATTTCTGATTAAGGTCATGATGCCTTGGCACTTCAGGCATTCACATTTGTCCTGTGTATAACCCATGATGTTAATTTGTCTCCGTGGGAGTATTGTTTCCTGCAGAAGGGCTACTTGTACTTGATGTTCGTGTAGTATTTTTGTAAGCTCAATTGTCTTGTTCTGTAGTCCAGCTATATTTAGCTGTAAAATGTTAAGGTTCCCCTTCGCTGACTTTTCACAAGGAGCAGGGGATTTATCTCTCTTGCGCGGGCCTTGGTAACCGAGGCGACGCCCGAGCTCGTATGGAATATGTTGTTTGACTGGCATTGGAGGTATTGGGTGTTTGCTGCAGACATCTCCCTCCCAAAGAATGCAATGTGTGTGTCTTCCTCCATGAGTATTGGGTGAATTTGCTTGGCCACTCACTTTTTTGGCTCTAAAGATCACTTCGCTCTGGGGGTTCAATGGGGTTCACAGAAATGCATTCCCCGCTAGTCACAAGCGCTCATGATGCAGACCTCATTTCTTCGTTCTGTGGCTGAGCTTTTGCTGTGGCTGTGTCACGTCCTGCAACCTATGCCTTCACGATTTTCCCGAGCACAGCAGTTCTTAATTTCCATTGAGTTTTAGTGGCTTTGCTTCCCATATCTCAGGAGTTGGACAAAATCTGACGATGGGTGCAATGTCAGGTCGCATGGCACTCTTGCTGCAGCTGGGACATAGGGCAGGGCCCGGATCCCTTCTAGGTAAAGACCTATCTTTTACCATCACCACTTCAGGATCCTTGGTGAGGTGTATCGTGGATTGGACAGAGAAAGCTTGGTAGGCAAGTAGAGAAGAGAGAAAGTAGCATTTAACCCATGAGTGGGGTTTGGGTTGGTGTTGACCAGAGCATGGTCTACTTGCCGGTGGGTATTGCGCCTACACCTTCGGAGGAGTCCCAAACGACTCCCGACCCAGACCGCCAGGCACTCGGTCGCCCCCATAGCAAACTGTGAAAACGGGGTCACCACGTGAAGGTGCTGCTATGGACACGTTTGTACAGGAGAGGCCATATGCTAGAAGCTTACTACAAGACAGTAGCTTCCGCGGCGATCACTGCACCTGGATATGAGAGGCTGTGTGTTCGCATCAACATCCATTGATGTAGGTGGGACGTCGGAGCCCGAACCCTACATAGACCCCCTGGTGGTCATATAAGGATGACTTCAGATATACCTCCGTGTGTGAGTCAGTACATTCAGAGAGATATTTTAGTCCTAAACCATACTTATTTTATAAACTGTCAAAGTGCAATAACATCTAAAGCTACCACTTGTCTCACTGCCCCATGTACAAAACTGAGTGACAACATCAGAATTCTATCAGAACCTTCTTTACAACCACGTAGTGACGTTAGTAAAAAATTGAATGTTGAGAAGTGTTAAATAGTTCACTGAACCAAGCAATATGAATATTTTTGTTGTTGCTATTGCATGTTTTCATTCATTTTTTCCATTTTCTTTTCCCTGTTTTTAAGTTTTGACATGCCTTGGGTTTCACTTAGTGCTCATGATAGAATTTAGAGACATCCTTGTAGGCAATTGTATGCACACCCAAATTCACCATAGACATTAGATTTTTCATATCAGTGGAGTTGTTCTATTTATTCATTTATTTTTACACTTCTACTGATCTTAAAATCTTAAACGGGAAATAAACTTGAAATTATGTGGAAGGGGTGAAATGGGAAATTCAGAAGAAAAAAAAATTACAAGATTAACTGGTAAATGAGATGATGTAAAGGTTTTTCTGCTATCAGTCAATACATATAAAGTGAAGACACATAGATTTGCCTGTTGTTTACCTTGTATCACACAAGCTCTTATATACTAGCTAGGGTGGAGGGAGAAATAAGGTGCTAGCTACCTTCACCACTAAGGCTATACCACTGTTGTCCTAAATAACTTATATCAAGAACTACGCATAGGCTCGTATTGCCAGAGGCATGACACAACAACAGTGGGTGACATATGACTAACGCTCATGAAACAGCTTATATCCCATTTATTCAATTAAACACATGACCACACATGGCCTGATGAAAATACAACATTACGACTATATACGTGCCACATCAGGGAATGCATGTACTAATATCAATCTACAGAACGGGTAATCTGGCTACCACAATCCTAAAATGAACATCGCGCCATCACGCTGGAAAAACCTACATAGTAACACTGACTATGAAAATGCATGACAGTAACTTAGCATGTGCCAAACTCAACGCTAAGTAAATAACCACTTCCCTGGAATCCTTAATAGCAGAAATAGCTAACGTTAGGAATAGGGCTCAAATGGCAGGCACTGCGTCACTCTTAGGTATCACAGACAGCCGAAGCTGGCATACCAAGGAGCTGCGTCCGCCATGGATGGCAGTCGAATCTCCACTCACTAAAATCGCGCCAGACTTGCGCATTCCGTTACTGCCGCTGATCACATGACTCTAATGATCACATGACTATCAGGACGGTTTCCGACCGTCAAACAACATAGAAATACGGCTTAGAAATACGCTGTGACACCTTGCTTTATGTTTTGTATGAAGGCAGGAAAGGTGCATACTAGCAATAATGCTGCATGATTCTTCAGGCCAGGTGATCCAAACCACGCTGAGATGAACCTAATATGGAACGAGCAGAACAGTAGAGGCAACCAACAAAATTTCTGTGAGGAGGTGATTAGGTGCACCAAGACTTAACAATAGGGAATTGGACAACAGAAGCATCTAATGGTGGTCTGGATTTTCAAATAATGAACACAGAGATATGGTAGTGTAAGAAATCAGAGAAAGATGATGATTAGAGTCCAATCAGTGCAAGTGCAGCATAGCTACCAGACAGCACGGGAGGCTGAATATGTAGCATCTCTACAACTTTGCTATATACTCAGGTCAGATAAATTTCTCAGATGGAAGACTTGTGAAATGGGACCAAACTGACAATAACATGGGCTCTCTTTATTTATTGTATTCAGAAACTGGTATGAAAGTGTGACCAATAAGTTTAAGCAAATATAACACCACCACAACCACTCCTCACCCCCCCCCCCCCCCCCCCCCCCCCCCCCCACCATTTTAAATTAAATTTTCTTCAAACAGCAAAAAAATTTAAAAACTGGATAGTGAGCGAGATCCTGGAGTGGTGGCCCTTTGCATTGGACAGAATGATAGAAAAGCCCACCAAGCAACATATAGATAACAGAAGGGAAATAGACTGAGCTCTGACATAACTCATCATTCAGTAATATATAGCTGACTTGGAAAGAAAAAGAGGAAAGCTGAGATGAACAAGAGGAAAGAGAAATTACTGTGATAGAAGTGACAACTTGAAGATGTATCAGGATGAAGATGCAGAAAGTGGCAAAGAGATAAATTATTGGAAGCATTTTGATCACTTATATTCAGTCAACTCTTAGTTTGTATTATTAGTTTTGGTTGTCCTTGTTATTGTGGATCAGGCTAGACATGCAAAATGATGATTCTGACATCACGCTGGAACAACACTGGACCCTTTAAATGCCATGCAAGGAGATCATTGTGAGATAATGTGAGTAACATTTAAAACTGACAACCAGAAAGATACAGACATTCATAAGTGGGGGCTTGCACTGAATGGAAGGAATGAAATTACATGACGAGGTTACTCATTTGGAAAAAATTAATTGATATTACACGGTAATCCCTGTTCTGGATTGCCCAAGGCACGAGAAATAGAGGAAGACCAAAAAAACACATGAAGAGAACTGGAGATCACATTAAAGAGATAAAGAATATGTGGAAAGACTTTAAGCAGATGGTACAGGACAGGAGGGCTTGACTTGTGTTAGTTGAAGTCTAGTACTTCATGGGGAGCTGACATGTGTTGATGATGATGATGAGTAACATAGACCCACATCTTATTGTTGTCTCAGATGTTGTTTATCTGTGTGTGTGTTGTGTTAAAGTCTTGACATGTGAAAGCAGCATAAGCACATCCAGCTGGTATAGCTAGGTTTTACTGGAGTTCTGGGTCTAGCATATCTGAACACATCATGAGGATTATAGAATTCTTACTGAAAGCCAAAATAGACGGGGCAAGAGGAGAAGAGGATGACAAAGAAAGCCACTGTCTGACAACAAAGGAAATGAGACAAGGGCTGTGTTTTAAAAGTCCTAGAAGTGCTGAAAAGAGAAAAATAAACATCTTTCGGTCAAGCTTCAGAAAGGAAACGAAGCATGCTGAAGATAATGATCATGAATTGGTGTATCGTCTTTTACTTGGTTCCTTTTCACAAGTTCTGAGAAGTTTGTATGGTAAGAAAATAACTGTCCAGTTTTGGCTAGTCACATCCCATTGAATTGATAAAGTTGTCCTAATATATTTATATTGTTAGAGGTTTTCACTGAGGTCATATATTTTGGCTGCAGTGCTAATTAAACCACAGCTTTACATAACTGTGATCATGAAACCATTTCCCAACTCAGTCAGCTTTCCAGACAATTTTGTACTAAATGTACAATTAAATTAACATTGTGTAAGTAAATATATTAGCGAGCTGCTGTAAAACTGGTAAGGAAATAAATATATATATTAACAAATAAAACGGTATTGAATCAGTTTTACAAATTAATGGTACATGGGAAACACAGGTTGTTTCAGGTTTCACTCTTTGTCAGCCACAGTTAGAAACAGGCAACAAGGACAAGAAATATAGACAGGTTAAAGAAAAATACTATAGACACTACAAACACGCAATACAAATGAAAAATAACAACACAGTTGTAGAGCAATAATAAAATAAGGAAAATACAAAGCTGAAAAAATTATCAACACAAGAAATTCAGCAGTCAACGAAAAACAAAAGCAGAAAATGAAATAACAAAACAAGAAGTCCTGCTATGATATTCCTCGCTAAAAGATCCAGAGAAGCTATTAACACTAATAAGCACAATTGCGTCAACTAGCATGAATGAAAGTGACGTCATAAAAATACACAGATAGGACACGAAACGAAACACAGACTTCATAAAAGAAAGATCGTGAAAAAGCGACGGATGAAAACACACACATATATACACACACACACATATATACACACACACTACTTGAACCAGTGTGAATTTAAAATGCATACCACAGTGCAGCCTCTAGAACATTTGATACTGACATTAGTAAGAAAGAATTAGCATTTGCAATTTACTCTAACTATTATTCAGATTACCTTCCATTTTATGTACACAAAAATTCAGATTCAGCCACAATCAACCATTTGTATTAAGTTATATTTAAAGTACCCCAGGTGATTACCAGGGTTCACAAAGAGAACAGAAAGAATGAGACAATTGTGACATCTTGGTCTTATCACAGTATGTCTAAAGTTTTACATTTTCCTGCCTCTCTTGACAGATTCAAAAGAAGAAAAAAGAGAAACCGCTCCTCAGACGCAAATCAGACCTTCCTCATGACCTGTCTATGATCAGAGCCTTGGAGACCCACAAACGCAGTGATGATTTTCTTGTTTCATCTTCTGAACAGAATTGATGATGGCTAACTTTGATGGTGAAGAGATATAGTGAATGGACCAGTGACGTTAGCACTGATTGTCATGATGCTGTTGTCATTTCCATATATTGTGACCTCAGTGAGCAGTACTGTTGTTATGTTAAGGTTTAGCATACTGCCCTTGTATGGTGAAATCAGATGTGAAAAAATCTGGGAAATGAGTTTTGAGTAGAACCATCTGCCAGTCAGCATCATTACTTATATTGTATTCAGTGCCATCCTGCCAGTTTTGTAC
Source organism: Oreohelix idahoensis (assembly GCA_024509875.1). Classification (NCBI taxonomy): domain Eukaryota; kingdom Metazoa; phylum Mollusca; class Gastropoda; order Stylommatophora; family Oreohelicidae; genus Oreohelix; species Oreohelix idahoensis. The sequence continues at coordinate 126,342 of JAMPIV010001186.1, forward strand.
AGTTGGTTGCTTACACTAGTTTAGCTTGCTCCGGGGGTTCTCTGTATGCTCTAATCATAACTGGAACATTTTATTTTTTAACACTTGGTTACATATTGCGGTGAACATTATTTTCTGGGCATTTTAAAGACCTTGTGGCCAGTTTGCATTTGTTACTGTCTGTTTAGATTTCTCCAAGGGAAGGTTGTTGGGTTATTTTGTGCCATTAGGATGTAGAGTAGTGTTCCATTACATATTAGTTCTAGAAAACTGTTCATATTTACATCGGATGTTAGACATAGATTGCACTTTATTGTACTGTAAATTATAATTTTAGCTTTTTTATGTCCTAAAAAGTTTTGCAGAAAACAAACAAAAAATTAAAAGCCTGTGTATTTTTGTTGTTGAATCATCGAAGAGATGAAGTAGCACATTATGTTAGTAAAGCAAGAGTAACAGGTTCTTGTTCTGATTTGAGTTTTGGTTCTTCTGCAGGTAATTCAGACAGCTGCCAAAAACCTTGTTATAACACTTTGTTTTTGGCCAGCATTCTTCTTAGAGCCATCCATTTTTTTAAATTTTTTTTTTTGGTATGAATGTTGAAATAGGGTTGCTTCTTATCTATATTATTTTTAAAATCTATACTTTAGAAGTGAGCGTCTGATTGGGAGAGTGGTTAGAGCACTGACCTCTCACTGCCAAGGTTCCAGGTTCAAAACACAGCATCATGCTATCTACCTAGCTGTAAATGAGTGCCTGTCTCTTGAGTAAGGGAAAGCAAAGGCAGCGAGGAAGGGAACAGGTCACCACACCTCTCGAAGCTGGACCTAGTAAATTAAAGTCTCTATCACTTCATTCCCATACAGCTGTATCTGCTATAGGACTACCTTGACCTTGTTACATTAGAGGCAGTTGAATATTTGTAATGCAAAAAAAAAAATAAACAGGTAACGGATCCCATTACACGCCCATTGAGGCATATTGGGAATATGGTGTTAGACCCATATTTTCTAGACCATCGGCACATAGGGGTGATGTGGTCAGTATCACGCCGGCTGCCTTAACCTTCCCAGAGTTGCTCTGGTACCCAATTCATGAGGCTGGGTTGACCTAAATAAATATTGATGTTATGCGACCTGAAGTAACAAACATTTGCTGACAGGGAAAATTACATTATATATAAATAAAGAACGGTAGTAGTAATGGTGTAAACACCTCTAGTAAGAACATGGAGAAAATATTGTTAAACACCATTCAGCAAAGATGTTTAATATTTTGTGAAAAGCACTGTCTTTTCAAAGGCCAGCAGCTCTTTTTTTTTTTTATTTCTTAATCAGACTTGTTCAGGGTTACTGTACTTGCTATGGCAATATAAGAAATTAACTTCTGTTCTAGTGCTGAAATACATGGTCATGAGTACTTAACAAATTATGAAATTGTTTTAGTGAACTGAACTGAGTTAATTACTTTGTCATTATATTTAATATATCAAACAATCCAAATAACATAATAGACACCAGTCTATCATTTCTTTGCTGTCACTATCAAACATGGTCATTAACTAAAACAACAAGAGAGGAAGATTAAGGTGAGGTGCCAGAAAATAGCAATGAATGTCATTGGAAAAAAATGAAAAATAAATCAGATGTTAGTGGAAATAACACCATGTGTCAGCTTTAGCAACGCATGCATATAGATATTTTTAAAAATGGATTGGACACCTCCTGCTTCCTAGTCTGCTACCATTACATCCCTTCATCACCAAAAGATGTGACTTCATGGCAAGAGTGCCTGTGAGGAGACAGACAGACAGACAGACTTTAGCAAAGTTCTATGACAATGACACGGGATGTTAGCAAAGGCATCATGTCATGAGCGGAAAAGAAACGCATCTTCCAACAGTTTTATTGGCATCATTGTAAAGAAAAACAGAATTTATTAATTCAGCTGTGTTTGAGAAAAATTGAAATAATGTTACCCCCCAAGAAAACATAAGCATTACTAATTTTGTTTCCTGTGTTTGCTTGTTAATAATAATTATTATGAATGTGTGAACAATACTTACGTTGTATAAAATTAGTTACAGATAAGAAAACATTTTTAATTTTAAGTCGTCTGATTAGTGAATCATGGATGCTGGTTAAGGCACAGAGAGAGACAACATAAGCAATGTAAGATCTGGACATTTATACACTGTGGTTTTCAGTGGCAGGCAACTCTATAAAGAGTGTTACAACAGGAGGCAATCTGATAATCAGAAGTAGTCCCCTTTGTCAGACAAACGTTTAAACCCTTTCACCTCCTTCGCAATCAAAAAGGGAGTTGGGGGAAGAGATACTTGGGTCAGTATATATAAGAAGCACCACATATGACAACATGGATTGAAGACCCTCAGTATATACTTTGTCCGGGGCCGTCATGTAATACCATTTATTTTATGTTTCTGTAATGATGGATTTTTATTGTTACAATGTTGTATATAGGCTGATTTCACATTAAATGTGATAAATTTTTATCCTCATGCATTGTACAGACCTGAATGATCTTTTTAAAACATCATTTGTGAACCTAACACTCGTGCCATGCATTTTTGTTTCTTTATTAATACCCAGTGCAGAATTTTGCATTTCTCTCAAGCAGATCATAGTGCACAGCAGTTATTAAATGTTTATAAAAGTGGTTGAATGATCTCATATGTTGTCTTGTGTCTACTCGTCACATTTTTCTCGTATCTATGGTAACTGGTGGAATCTAGGTAAAAAAGGTCAAGGTAGTCCCATAGCGGATACCGCCATAGAGGAGTGAAGTGTAAGAGACTTCACCATACTAAGTCCAGCATCGAAAAGGTGGGGTGACCAGTTCCCTTCCTCGCTGCCTTTTCATTCCCTAACTCAAAGAGCAGAGTTATGTACCCATTTACAGCTGGGTAGACTGGAGCGTTTCGGGAACCGTGATTCAAACCCGGCACCTTAGCCACGAGAGACCAGCACTCTAACAATCAGACGCTCTGTGGAATCTAGGCAGAAGTAAAATATGTCAATTTCTTTGGTGCATGTGTATGTGCCTAAATGTTGCTTTTTTCTGTCCTTGTTTCTTGTTTACAGCTACTGTTGAGTGCTATATTGTGATTCAGTGATGTCTTTGGCAAGTTGATGGCATGCGTTATGGTTCAGCTATTTTTCTTGCATGTTTTATATACTTCTTCAAGCCATGTCTTCCTGGGCACCCTCATATCTTTCATTCCAGTGTTCTAATATAGAAGGCTTATATTATTGGTTGATCTGGATGCATTATAATCTGATGGCTGAGTCATTTCATTGCTTGCTTCTCTTTGCATCCTATACATAGTTGAGTTTTAAGTGTTTCCCTGTTTCATTGTATATTATTTTGTAACGTTAATTTCTTGGATGCTTTTATTAGACCTGTCTGACACATCATTTCACAGAGTAATTTTTTTTTTTTGGGGATGCTTGGGCTTTACGTTTTATTACTTTAAAATATTAATATTGCTTTTAGTAATGGGTGTAGCAAACATTTAGGTTAAAACTCAAGTACTCTTCTTGCTTTGTCTTGACTTGAGGGCATAATTGTAATGCTATATCCATATTACTTAAATCTACCAGCAGCAGATAGCTTACATTTGTTCAATAAAATATGTACTTATTTTCTTACAATTCTGTCCATTGTTAAGATATAATGAAAGATAGATGGTAAAGGAAATTTTTGGTAGTTAAATTCACATTTGCAAGATGTCATCTTAGAACCATTTTTTTGGTTGAATTTTTATGTACTGATTGCTAGTAAATTTATTGTTTGGCCATATCAGAGTACCTCTTGTGTAAAGTTTGAACTGTGAAGTAAATATTGTTGAAGAGGTGTTGTTGTTGAACTAAGACTGCTGAGCTTCTCGCTCTTTTGCAGCCAATACCAAGTTGAAGACTTGCACTGTAGATCTAGGCTTTTCCTGTGGCTTTTCTGCCATTCCAAAACGTGTTGAGTTGGTCATGAGCTCCAGTTTCTCCATCTTGGCTTGCATTTAAAGGATCGTCACATCTGATCCCAAGCTAGGAGTAAGAAGCGTGTGGCATACCTTGCTATCTCCACCATCCAAGGAGGCTCTCCAACTATGCAGAGCTAAAATACTGTGTTCTGGTTCTGGGCTCTCTTAAGGAATTCTCACATCCTGCACAGAGCCACTTCTCAGCCCTCCCTGCCTATCACTGGGTCCATAGTGAGATCCTCCTGCATTCAGTCAACCAGGTCAAAGCCAAAGAATTACATCTGGGAGAAAGGAGAATGATTTATACTTTTTAAAAATTCTCTTGCATGTTAGTGTCAACAAATTTCACCTATTTTGCAATCTCCCTGTAATAATCCTATATGGCAGTACACATTAGCCACTCCTCCGCTTCCTCATCTCATATTATATTAGTGTATTTGCCATTTCTCCTCCATTCTCCCCCCCCCCCCCAACACACACACTCTTTCTCTGAGTTCTGAATCAGGGGGCATAACTAGTTTTATCCTCACCAGTTTAGGGTAACAGTGTTGGGGTCTGCTTTGTGGTGTGTAAAAGCTTTGATTATTTTTATTGGGGTTTTTGCACCACTCTGCACTCCCAACTGTGTATACATGAAATCGGCAAGAATGACGATGTTTAAATGTTGCTAGGTATGACAGAGACAACGGAAGAAGTCAGTCTGCTTACCACCGTAGTGTATGGAAGTGTCCTTTTTTTTCTTTGTTTCATTTCTGTATGAAGTGGTATAACAATTTTAGTTAAAAACATTTGCACTGTAGGAAGACCTGGTCTTAAGAAAATATGTTATGGTAATTTTTATTTAATTCTTAGCTAAGTATACAACTGTTTTCTTCATTTTTCTTTTAATAAACTTGGCCTTTAAGCAAAACAATTTTGTGAGCAATGACACCAATGCCAATAAATGAAAGGAACAAGATAACAAAACTTTAGTGCATGAGTGACAGAAGAGATTACAGAGTTCTACAGGAGGCAGAAAAATGTTAAAGGCTCACAAACCACCCAGTAGTGACAGACTGAAAGGATATGGTGGAGCAGAAGCTGGTTTGCAGAAAAAGCAAAAGAGCTTGCCCCCAGTGTACTATAATGACTTTAAATTACCAAGAGAGACCAAGCGATAATTTTCAGATTAAGAACTAGCCATTGCACTCAAATACCATCAGTACAACGAATTAAAAATTGGACAGACAGATATATGCCCATGTGAGGAGGATAAACAAACAGATATATGCCCATGTGAGGAGGATAAACAAACAGATATATGCCCATGTGAGGTCAAACAAACAGTAGAACATGTGTTCCAAGACTGTCGACTCCATGAGAGGAGCTGGGTGGCAGTGTAGTCTTCTCCAACCCAGTTGAGGGAGAGACTGTCTGGTGATGAGAGAAGACTGATATGGACTTCCAGCTTTGTACTAGAGATAAACGTGGTTATTTGAGAGTGAATGGCAAAAGTGTTGTTACAGCATCTTTAGATCATGATATGTTACAGTTTTTCTATCACATATTTCCAAACCATAGCAGCATAAATGCTACATAACAAGTTAAAGCTGGGACTTGGCAAATCCTAGAAAATCTTAGTCTTGTTAATGATATATTAACTTACCAGATAAGATACTAAATTAATGTAATGGCACCAGATAAATTCTTTTTTTTTCACTTGTAAAGATATGAAATACAATCTGTACACTTTTACCATAAAAGAACTACTACAGAAAGGATAGAAGAGTAGAATACTTAAAGTGTAATATAGTACAGGGTTAGATAGTACAAGGTTAGAATACGAAACATTGTAGTGCTCAATCAGCAATTACAGAGATGGTAACAAGATATGTCACTCAAGAGATAACACATAAGGGTAGGTTAGGAAATGTTATGTTTGCGACTAGCAGAAAAATCTAACGTCTGGTTGCACTTGTATTGAGAGATCATGTTTGGTGTCAAACATTGCATACAAACCTTAAAAAATTTTGCATCTGTGCCATCAAGATCTTTTACTGACCTCATTGAGGAAAAAATAGAAGTATTCGTTCTATGGCTATCGAGAAGCATGAAAAGTTAAAAGAGCCAGTAGGGTCTTCTAGAGACATTGAATAGAACAAATAAACAGCCAGAATAGTGTAAATTTGCTTATGTTTTCCAAGTAGCAAAGGACTTTGATGATCTTGTTTCAGATCATGAGCACTCTGCAAAATTTTGCCTCAAAGTCACACATGATAATGCATATATTTTGCTAGCTTATATGTAGATACTTGAGCAGTTGAAAAAAACGAGTGTTTCACAAAATCACAAGAAGCATTTTTATGTTTATGCATACAGTCAACTTCTTAAAGTGAACCTGGGCGTACCATTTCATCTTTCAGTTGGTTTCTCTCATCCAAGCCTGTACCAGCACCTCCTGAATCAACATTGAACCCCACTTAACCCAAGCTTTAAAAAAAAAAAATTGTTTAAACAACACTTTTTTTTATTGCCTCAAGATAACTCATCTTTATAGCACATTTTTTATTTTAATTCTTCCCCTTGTTTCTCTCTCCTTTTTTTCACTCGGGAAGAAGCATGGTTCCACTTTTTCACTCAGAAAGGAGCTTGGTCTACCACTGCAGTTGGTCCCCATGCGGGTAGTCTCTGGTAAAAGCATTTTATTGAATCTGGCAGTGTGGTTTCTGGAGCATTTAATTTGACATGATGAGGATGCCAGTTTGACACACAACCATACATTAGTGGCCTCAACATAGCCTAGACAGTGGTGATCCTGTTCTTTCTTGGTCTCTTTACAGGCATCAGGGAACCATACAGGGAATCTTTCTCTTTCATGTAATTTACAAAAAACTATCATTGTATACTATGTGTTCCCATTACATTGTACCGGTTATGTGTACTAATATACTTTTAGGTATGGTATGAGGGACTTCAAGCGTAGTTTTGATTTTGGCCTTACCTACCATCTTCACAGTTCCCACATAAGATGTGACACAACTGTAAATACTCTTCAGATATTAACTGACAATTTTCACATATCATTGCACTCACTGCGGTATATATTCCACCCCTGCATAATTTTGTTACGCCAGGTCGTGACTGATAGGCACTTGACGAAAGAGGATAATTTGTCAGTGACTGTATGATGAGTAACTGTTGTAATCAGCATGGCTAGGTATAAATGCCTCAATTGTTTAGATTCTGAGGAGAGGTAGCCAGATAACTCCACAAGCAAATGACTATCTTAAAAACAAATGAAATAGATTTTGATGTACCTTCACAACATCTATTGTGCAGTAAGGTAAGAATATACTGAAGTAATTTTTTTTAATTGTTTGGACTACATCCAAAACTGTCAGGAATGGCACTGCTTGCTGTCCACATGTCTGATCAGACACTCTTCTTAAGCACTTTTTATTGGCGGGATAGGCAGAATATTACAGTAAAGATTCATAGCCAGAACTCCCTTTGATGGTAGAATTCTCTATAATACTTACTTATGTCAACGGTTACGGGATATTATTATTTTATCAGATTTTCATGCAAAGAGGTATATCACATTAGAGCAGGGTTTTTGTACATAGGACGGTCAAACACAGTACGTTCATCAGAAGTTAGTAACATTACTGTGTTTTTAAGTGGATTCTCACTAGATCATGTACTATAGTCCGTTCACCAATTGATGTTCAACTTTAAAAATTTTTCTAAAAAAACTACCTGATGTAATGAATTCATATTTTGCGTGTAGTCTTATATTATCCATGACGTTACAAATATGTTGTTGTTAAGTCAATATCAATTCTGCATTCTTCAAAACTGTAAATTCCTTTGATCTTTTCCGAATCTTACAAGAAGCACTGCTTAAAAATTAAATTTTACAGTATACTACGTCATAAATGTCAAAAGTAGGATCAGAGGCGTATCCATATCTGCTCACCGCATAGGAAACAGCTATAAGTAGTGATACATTTAAATCTGAAACGTGGGGGTAAAAAACTGTATTCAAAACTATATTGTATACGACACGGTAAATTTTACATGTATAACTGCACTATTTCTTCGTGTTTTGAAGGAGCATAATTACATTGTTTTATCTTTTTGATATCTCAATTAAGTTACATTTATCTCAGTCCGTATCTCACGATTCCATTAGATTAACAACTGTTATTGGCTGGATAAACTGTAATCCATCACGTTGCCAGTATTCTTCTTCTTCACGGAGCACATGATCTACACATTTCTTCCAGAATTGAAAATCTGTCTTTTTTTAGGGTATCATGTGTAACTTTACAATAATTTCACAATACGCCACTGACTTTACAGTGATGTCACACTATTTCAGCTTTCAACAGCAGACAAATGCGGTGCACGAAATGTCATGATTTCGTCTTAAAATATATTTTTTTCTATTAAAAAACCATTTATTGCCCGTGCAAAACAACTGTACTGCTGACATGCTACATTTTTATACCGGTAGGGGAGTGTGATTTTAATATAACCTGATGAATAGATATCTAAATCTAGATACATTTTCTGGAGGCAAAAAATGTTTTCATAACGTCATGAACAATATAATACTACATGCAAAATATAAATTCATTACATCAGGTAGTTTGTTTGAAAACAAATTTCAAAGTTGAACATCAATTGGTGAACGGACTATACTTATTTTCAACACATTTCTTTGGTTGTTAATACTTTTTAATCCTGTATTTATTTTTAATGTCATGGGCACAGCTGAAGATGGCCTAAAATAGAAATAATGTGTAGGGATTGATTGTTACCTCATTGTTCACAAGTAGTTTCAGGGGGTCTCTGATGAGACAAAGACAGACTAGAACTACTGCAGCCTGGAGTATGTCATACAAGGTGACGTATATATGAGGTTGTACATTAGGCTGGCAACCTCATCATGTCAAACTAATCGCTACAGAAGTAGGTCACCGCTGCACGAGCATGTGACTACTTGATGCAGGCTTCCTGCAAGGGGACCAGCTGCTGTGGTGGGCTGCATGCTCCATAAGGAGCGAAAATAAATTAACGATAAATGATTACAGCCTCATTTTCCAATAAAAAGGATGGATGATATTAATGTTTGAGATAGTTTACCTTGATAGGTCAGTGTTTGGAAGGAAAATGAACCGATTTGGATTAATTTTTTAAAAATCATTTCAATACAAGAAATAACACTGTATTGATAACTATAATGACTTAGACAGCAAATAAACAAGAAGACAACAGTGATGTAAGCGCAGAGGAAACTTCAAGAGTTAAATGAGAAGTACGCTGTTGGAGTGACCTACAGAGACATACATAAAAATTGACCAGCTTTCATTATAGAGACATGCGTGATCTGATCTGTATTTCACATGTTTCTGTAATGTAGTAAAATTTATATCCACTCAGTTATGTCATACTTACTTACTTACTTACTTAGTCGTTCCCCTTCTACCGTGAGGTGTAGAGGTTTGGAAGAGAGAGCGCCAGACCATTCTATCAGCTGTCTTCTTCCTGGCCTGGTTCCATTCTAGTCCTCGGTCCTTCAAAGATTGTCTAATGTTGTCCTCCCAGCGGACTCTGGGTTGTCCTGGAGGTCTGGATCCCTGGCTCTTTGTTTCCCATGCTTGTCGTGGTAGCCGATCTTCTCCCATTCTGCAGACATGGCCAAACCATCTTAGTTGGGACTGTTCTATTTGGGTCTGCAGCGGATGGGATTTTAGGCCTTGACGGATCGTCTGGTTGCGGACCATGTCTCTTCTTGTTACTTCAACCACTTTCCTCAGATACCTCATTTCTGAGGTTTGGATCTGGCTTTTGTGGGTTGTAGTCATTGCCCACGACTCACATCCATATGTTAAGACTGGAACATAGGTGGAGCGGTATACAGCCATCTTCGTTTTCTTACCAACCTCTTTCTTGCTGAGGAATCCACGATTTATGGCCTGAAAAAGTCTCCCAGCCGCTGCTTTTCGAGTAGTTATGTCATACAAGGTGACTAATATATGGTATGATTGGGGGGGGGAAAGAAACCTCATAGTGTAAAATAAATTGCCACAGAAACCACCGCTGCAAGAGCATGTGACTGCTTAGTGCAGACTTCCAGCCCGGTGACCAGCTGTAGTGGTGGCTCCATGAGGAGTAAACAGGAACATGATGTTGGGGGTGTACTGTTGACATAACATGACTAAATACTTGAACCAACCCTTCACTGTTGACATAACATGACTAAATACTTGAACCAACCCTTCACTGTTGACATAACATGACTAAATACTTGAACCAACCCTTCACTGTTGACATAACATGACTAAATACTTGAACCAACCCCTCACTGTTGAAATAACATGACTAAATACTTGAACCAACCCTTCACTGTTGACATAACATGACTAAATACTTGAACCAACCCCTCACTGTTGACATAACGACTAAATACTTGAACCAACCCTTCACTGTTGACATAACATGACTAAATACTTGAACCAACCCCTTACTGTTGACATAACATGACTAAATACTGGAACCAACCCTTCACTCTTGACATAACATGACTAAATACTGGAACCAACCCTTCACTGTTGACATAACATGACTAAATACTGGAACCAACCCTTCACTGTTGACATAACATGACTAAATACTGGAACCAACCCTTCACTGTTGACATAACATGACTAAATACTGGAACCAACCCTTCACTGTTGACATAACATGACTAAATACTGGAACCAACCCTTCACTGTTGACATAACATGACTAAATACTGGAACCAACCCTTCACTGTTGACATAACATGACTAAATACTTGATCCAACCCTTCACTGTTGACATAACATGACTAAATACTTGATCCAACCCTTCACTGTTGACATAACATGACTAAATACTGGAACCAACCCTTCACTGTTGACATAACATGACTAAATACTTGAGCCAACCCTTCACTGTTGACATAACATGACCAAATACTTGAGCCAACCCTTCACTGTTGACATAACATGACCAAATACTTGAGCCAACCCTTCACTGTTGACATAACATGACCAAATACTTGAGCCAACCCTTCACTGTTGACATAACATGACTAAATACTTGAGCCAACCCTTCACTGTTGACATAACATGACTAAATACTTGAACCAACCCTTCACTGTTGACATAACATGACTAAATACTTGAACCAACCCTTCACTGTTGACATAACATGACTAAATACTTGAACCAACCCTTCACTGTTGACATAACATGACTAAATACTTGAACCAACCCTTCACTGTTGACATAACATGACTAAATACTGAAACCAACCCTTCACTGTTGACATAACATGACTAAATACTGGAACCAACCCTTCACTGTTGACATAACATGACTAAATACTGGAACCAACCCTTCACTGTTGACATAACATGACTAAATACTGGAACCAACCCTTCACTGTTGACATAACATGACTAAATACTGGAACCAACCCTTCACTGTTGACATGACTAAATACTGGAACCAACCCTTCACTGTTGACATAACATGACTAAATACTGGAACCAACCCTTCACTGTTGACATAACATGACTAAATACTTGAGCCAACCCTTCACTGTTGACATAACATGACTAAATACTTGAGCCAACCCTTCACTGTTGACATAACATGACTAAATACTTGTGCCAACCCTTCACTGTTGACATAACATGACTAAATACTTGAACCAACCCTTCACTGTTGACATAACATGACTAAATACTTGAACCAACCCTTCACTGTTGACATAACATGACTAAATACTTGAACCAACCCTTCACTGTTGACATAACATGACTAAATACTTGAACCAACCCTTCATTTTAGAGACATGCGCGATCTGATCTGTATTTCACGTGTTTCTCTATGTGGTAATATTTATATCTGTATTTCTTTAATGTCAACCATTTTGCTCAACTTTCATCAGAAGGTCAGTACCCCATGTCATGTCATTGATGGCAAGACAGAATCCTTGTTCCATTTTTTGTTTGTTTTGTTTCTTGTTTAGCTATTTCAGGAAATAATGTAATTATGCACTGGAATTGAACTGAACTTTTAACATTGATATATGCCTAATCAGTTTCATAGTTTCGTGGCTTTCTCCTTATCATACTTTTAAATGTGTAATGTAAATTGTTACTCGGCTCACTTATTAACAGGGAACATGTCATAATAACTTTTTGTGATATTAACTATTGTATTTACTAAGTTAGAGGATAGATCATTGCTACACAGTTTCAGCCCTTCACAACTGATGTTAATAATCGTTGATGTTATTGTTAAATATTTTTACAACACTGATTGTTGAAGTAAATGTATATATTATACCATAATAATATGCACTAGAAAAAAAATGTGGGTATAATGTGAACATCATAAATGTCTGCTTGCCTGATTTTTTATCCAAAAACATTAACATTCAGTTTTGTTTTTTCCTGTCACATTGGTATTGAAAGAAAAGGTTATCACAGAAACATTTCTTTTTTTGGGGTTTTATTTTAAACAAAGTGGGAAGGCATGATTTGATGGTGAACACTGTGAACTGGATGTTGTGGAGAGACATGATCACCTGCACCAGTAATTTAATGTGTGACATTATTATCATCATTTTCTTTTTTTTGCTCCTTATGGAGGAACATGGGGCCACCACTAGCTGGTCTCCTTGCAGGAGGCCTGCACCAAGAATTCAGCGGTAGTTAGATAGCCTTTTATTTTATGAGGTTGCCAGCCTCATGCCCCACCTTGTAAGAAAGACATGCCTGAGGGAGCAATAGTTCTGTCTCATCAGAGACCTCCAGGAACTCCAGGGCAAATTAAGACATGGTTGCCCATATTATTTGAATATGATTAACGCAGATGCATTCAATCAGTATTTTATTTCATTTAATCACAATAAGTCATCCACTTCATGCTTGTTTGTTAGTTTTATTTTAATTCAGTGTAAAGTTAAATGTACCTGATTAACCAAGAACATTGCCTGTGATGGACTTAAATTTGTTCTCTGTTATACGAATATGGTCATTGTATGTAGAACTTGTTATGTACAAGTAACTGTCCATTACCTCCAGTGGAAATGAAAGAAAAAAGTTGTTTTTCTTTGGCGATTCCTGTGCTTTGAAAAAAATTCTTTATCCACTGTTTGTTATTAGAGCAGTTTATGTTAACATAAACATTCACACTTATCAATGTCATTCTTTTACTAGCACACAGATATCTTCTAGACATTATTTTTTCTTCTCATTCCCTGTGGAGCATGGAGCTACCACTGCAGCTGCACACCCCCCCCCCCCCCCCCCCAAAGGAAGCCTGTGCCAAGCCTTCACACACTTTTGCAGCAGTGGTTTATGTGACAATTTGTTTTATATGATGAGGTTGCCAGCTCCCCATGCCTAGCCTTGTACAAACATGCTTGAGGGTACAGTAGTCCTATTCTTTGTCTCTTCAGAGACCCTTGGCAACAAATTTCACAATAATGCATTCCAAGTGTCTCTGATGTATAAGGCTTTTATTTGTTTAACTATTTCAGTGCCAAGCAAAAAAGCTGGAATATCTGTGGTCCGCACAGAACAATCGACGGCAACCGATGTAATGTTTATTGGTAGTTAAAACATTTAAAACGTTCCATGTTACAGCATCAAACATATAGCGCATCCAGATAAATAAAATGCATCACAGAATGCCTTATTTGTGACATTTTTAAAAAAAAGAGAGAGGACACATTTTACGATGTTAATTACCATCATACCTATGTTAATATATTACACTTCTTTTTTAAATGCCCGCAACCAACAGCAGAAACAAAAAATAGTATATGTATTTCTGGAAATAAAGTCATTATAACAAACAAATAAGAATCAAGTCAGCAAACATTTTGATTAGAACTGTAGACAGTAAATAAAAACTATAGCATATACTTTTTCAACCACTGTAGAACAATACGTACAAATGATAGCAGTGTAAAAATGTATTTACATGAACAGTTGACAGTATCAGAATGGCTGGAACTGAGAGGCAGAACTGAAGCAGGTCATCCAAAATAAAAATCCGTGGTGAACAGATTTTGCTGCCCTATGTTCCAGAGGGAATAGAAAGTATGAGTGATGCTGATCACATGAGTTGTGCAGAGACCGCATGGACCGATATTACTGGCTGATAACACTGACGTGACGACACGTGACCATCTAGGGACAATAATAAAGAATAATTCCAAACTCAATCATCAGCCTCCTTGAACACAAACACGGGTGCATAAAATGAACTACAAAATATATCAACTGATGCACACAACTAAATTATACTACCAAAATATTTATGTCAAGAAAACTCGTATGGACCTCAGCACCAATCATAAAAGATATCAAACTGGCATTGAATATGCTATAAACAACCTAACCAATTACTGTTGCCCCTTTACTCACATGACCACACACCTGGTCACTGAGCCACACTGGAACCTAATCTGAAATATAAATTTGTTCATTTTCCTCACTTATTACACGCAGTAAACAGCCAGAGTTCAACTTGAAAATATAAATGCTGCAACCATCCAAAATATGCTCCATCCACAACAGTCTCACATCGTCTGCAGTAAACATCCTGTGATAGTACATATGATTACTAGTATTCTTTATGAGTCCAAGCAGTCCTGCTGTTTGTTGCATTATTTAGGCATATAAAACTTGTATTTTTCTCAAGCAACAGCCCTTCAAATTCTGAAAATGTGGAAAGTTTTTCCAAAAGAGGAATATATGTTGTTTGCAGCATGTGACAGCAGCTTTGATTACAGGACAGACTTGTAAGCAGAAAACCGCATATACTCTATGGCCACACATCAATCATCTGGGACTAACTAATGAAAACAGAAAAAGAAAGAAAGCAAGAACTAATAAATATACATAAAAGATAAGACAAATAAATCAAATCAAAACTTACAATATAATAAAATAAGAGAAAAGAAGAGAAGTGTTTTTTAACAAGGGGAGCAGTGGAGTAAACAAACATATTACTGTACCAGATTGTAATTAACAAACAAAATTACAGTTGTGCATCATATGCAGGGTGCAAGGAAAAATACAGGAAATAGAAATTTCAAGGTGAAAAATAGTCTCATGAATTTTTGGTACATATCACAGGTGTTCTCAGAATGTTAAATCAAATATAAATATTGAAATCTGATTAGTCTCACTCTAGCCAATATTTGGTGAATGAACATCATATCTCACACAATCGCACAGCTGACAGTTTTGGGCACAACTATAAGTACAAAACATTACTCTCATCCAAACACAAATGCCATTAAATTTGTCCAGTGTCACTAGTAACAGCATTTGTAAAATTAGCATCCTGGTCATTGCTGGTAGCTGAGGGATCAGGAAACAATACTGATGACACTGAAGGTGTGGTTGTGGAGACACTGGCTGAATGCCTTCCTCTATCTGAAGTTCTGCCAATAAGGTTTTGAACTTGTTGACACCACTGATCATTTGTAGCCCAGCTGGGAATATTTTCAGCTGGCAGTGAGAATCCTGACATAGCCTTCAAAATCTTTGACTCTTGCACTGCAGAAACAGAACAAATGCAACAACAAACATCAGAACTGTAAATAGATGCAATAATCATCACCAAGATATCAGCTCTCATAGGACTCACAACACTCTTAACTGAGGGGCAACAGGCGGCGTATATTATAAGAGGTGTCAGGCACAGAATTCCTGTGGCTAGCGCGCAGCAGCTAGACTCGTCGGCTTTGCGCAGGTGTGTGTCCTTAGTTGTGATGTGCGACGGAACGAACGGAATAATTTGTCTTCTCTTTGTTACTTTCACAATTGCCTCCACGGCTGGCGGAGTTGTGGATTTTAAAGTTGCTACCATAAGTGAAATGGGTTCATTTTCGATACAAGACAACAAGAGGCTGAGACGCTTGGGAGTCATGACCCAAGTGGGCCCGCCCCCCTTAGAGTGTAAAGGAGTATATCGGGCCGAAACACTTGTCGGACGGGGGACTCCTTCTGATGATCAGATTGCTTCCTGTTGTATCGCTCTGTAAAAAGTTTCCTATCATATATATATATGAAAAATAGTTGTGCAGAAACCTATGGACAGTCATTCCAAATGACATATCACCATAAGGAGGGAGACATCAGGCAGCTTGACCAACAGTGGTATCTCAGAAGATACTTTAATTTGCCAGATTCTTTGCACTTTCCAGCTAATATGAAAAGTAGTCAAAATTCAATGATCCAGAAGTTTTTAAAAACACTACAGTACTAAATTATGTTTTTAAGTATAAGCCAATCAATGTGCACAGGTCACTGTCCTACAGTGCTAAGTTTAGTAAAGACACCAGTAACAGAAGTAAATAGTCATGACATCATCATCATTTACAGAAATGCCAGACACCAAAATTTGGAACTTCACTATGCAACAAAATCCTATAACTATTTCAAGAATGTCATGTTCTTTGAATTTTCCACATCCTGTCGGATCACTTACCTTGATCCAAAGTTAATTTACTAGTTTCTTGTCTCTGTTGATTCCAAAGATGCTCCTCTTTATCCCTAGGCATCTCTGGAACCTGTCATAAGGCCAAATGTTGTGATATGTGGAAACATTCAGTTCAGCATAAAATGTGTGCCTTTTTTTTTTAATATTAAAATGGACATCCTTCTACCATATTCCTAGTCTATATGTTTCTTTGCTACAAGAAAGGTCTGTTTCAGTTCCTATTTGTTCCTAATATTCCCTCACTATTTCTCATGTAATGAGTGCTCTGAGTTTCAGATGAACAAAAATATTAACAAAACTTTGCCTTTCTCCTGCTTTATTTTTCTCATACAACCGAACCAAGTCAATATGCTCGTAGGCTGTTTCACAGAAAACATTTCTGTTCGATATACAGAGCAGAAAACAATAAGGACTACAAAAAAAAAAAAAAAAAAAACATACACGAATACCATTTTAAACTTAAATGCTAAAGAAGGATTGTTACAAATGAATGGCAGGACAGTCGGATATGTTGACGTGGGATATTCAGGCATGAGCCCAGATAACAACAGATAAAACAACTGGATGTGGACATGGATCTGACAGACTGAGAAAATTCCTCCTGTAGCATGCCTTGTTATGTACTGACATGGAACCCACTGGGAAGATAAAGACACAAAAGCCCACTGGAGAAGAGACACTTTAAGAGAAACGATTAGAAGATACTCCTGGAGAAGGAAAACGTGGTTGAGAGATGAGACATGGAAATAGGAGCTCACTGGCCTTTGCAACTATGGGAATGATTGATATTCCATATTATAATTTCCTTTCTTGCTCATTATATAAAGCTTGGGCCCCCCACTGCAGATGGCCCCCTTCATGAAGCCTATTCATTCATAACCCTCCACTTCCAAAGGAGCATAGACCTTCTGTCACGTGCCATCATCTCAAGTTCTCATCATTTTCACCTCTGTTTCCAGCTCTCTTCTCCATGTGCTTCTTGGTCTACCTCTGCCTCTCTTGCCCTGGGGGTTCCAGGACTGCCTTGTAATGCTATCAACAGGTTTCCTCAGTGTGTGTCCTATCCATCTTCTCATCTCTTGTTCCACTGGTTCTTGTCATCAGTTCCACGTTGGTAACCTTGTCATACCATTTTAATCCTTCAATTCAATGCAAGCACCCATTTATGAAAGTCTGTAGCTTTTTGGTTGTTTTTTTTTTTTCTTCCATGTTTCAGAGCCATATTATAGGACTGACTTCACATTTGAGTGGAAGATTCTTATTTTCGTGTTGGATCAGATTTCTCTTGCTCTCCATATATTTCCCAATGCAATGAAAGCTCCTCTTGCTGTTTATGAGATGCCTACCTCAGAACAAATCTTCAATATTAGATTACTTATCGAAAAACATCTCCAACATCAACACGATTCATACCATAACTTCATCGATTTCACAAAAGCCTTCGATCGAGTATGGCATGAAGGCTTATGGCAAGTAATGAGAAAATTCAATTTTGATACCAACATCATAGATATCATTGAAGCACTATACAAGGACGCAAGCAGTGCTGTTTTTGCAAGCAACGACATTGGAGAATTTTTCAAAACAACTGTAGGAGTTCGGCAGGGATGTATCCTGTCCCCAGTGCTCTTTAATATTTATCTAGAACATATTATGCAAGAGGCTCTCTACGATTATAAATCAACCATATCGATTGGAGGCCGACCTCTGTGCAACCTACGTTTTGCTGATGATATTGATCTGATAGCTGGATCAGAATCAGAACTTCAAGACCTTACCTCTAGACTGGAGAAAGTAACAAGAACGTATGGGATGGAAATTAATATAGAAAAAAGCAAGATATTGGTGAATAGCCATAAGAAACATGTTGCGACCAACATTACGTTAAATGGGCAAACGTTAGAAGAAGTTAACACCTTTAAATATCTCGGGTCCACTATATGCAGTGATGGAAGATCAATTAAAGAAATCAAGACAAGACTTGAGATGGCCTCAGCTGCCATGACAAGGTTGAATGTGATCTGGAAAAGTAACATCAGTTTTCCTGTGAAGATCAAATTATACAAATCACTTGTATTATCTATTCTCTTGTATGGGTGTGAGAGCTGGACACTCACTGCAGATACGGAGCGAAGGATTCAGGCTTTCGAGCATAAATGTTATAGAAGAATTTTGCGCATTTGCTATAAAGAGCACAAAACAAATGTCTATGTTAGAGAGAAGATAAACACCTATGCAGGCCACCAAGAACCACTTTTGTCAACAGTGAAACGTCGAAAGCTTGCCTGGTTTGGGCATGTAACTCGTCATGACTCCCTTTCGAAAACGATCCTTCAGGGAACAGTCGAAGGTAAACGGAGAAGAGGAAGGCAGAGAAAATCCTGGGCTGATAACATCAAAGAATGGGCAGGACACGGTTTTTCCACACTTGTACGCATTGCTGAGGATAGAGAGCAGTGGAGGACCCTGTCTGCTGATGCTTCCACCATGGCACCCCTACGACCCATGACGGGTTACGGGCTGAGATGATGAGATGATTCTTATTTTGATATATATGGACAAGTCAATTAAGGATAATAAAACACAGCCATCCAAGACAGGAAGGTCCTCTCGCAGGGAGGCGTATGATGCAATGCAGAGACAGCCGAAAGGAGTTTGTGTTACTGACTAACCTTCTTCTAAGAGAACCTCCAGATTTGGCACCTGGAATGTTCAGACATTGAACGAACAAGGGGAAGCGGTACAAGTAGCAGCAGAAATGAGGGAATATAAAATTGAGGTTCTGGGACTGTGTGAAACAAAGTGGAAGGGGGTAGACAAGAAGAAACTCATCACAGGTGAATTGGTGCTGTCCTCGGGACATGAAGACGAAAGTTCACACCACAGTGAAGGGGTAGCTCTTATGTTATCTAAAGAAGCGCAGAAAGCACTCATTGAATGGGAAGCCGTTGGACCCAGAATAATAACAGCTACTTTTAAAACAGCTAAAAAGAAAGTAAATGTCATCCAATGTTATGCAGAAGAGTCTGTGAAAGAGGAACTATTCTCAAACTTCTGTGCTTCAAATCAACTGGCTATAGGAGGAAGCATGTTTCCACATAAGAGAATACACAAGGCAACATGGATATCACCAGACCATAGAACAGAAAATCAGATTGATCATATATGCATAAACAAGAAGTTTAGATCATCATTGCAGGATGTAACATTAGTTGCCAGATGTGGCTCAGATCACACCTTGTCAGTCATTAGTTGCCAAAGCACAAACTATTGCAGCTGAGTTTCTGTAACAGTTTGCTTTATATGATGAGGTTGCCAGCCTCATGCACAACCTCACATTAGTTGCCAGCCGTGTGTGTAACCTCACATTAGTTGTCAGCCCTGTGTGTAACCTCACATTAGTTGTCAGCCCTGTGTGTAACCTCACATTAGTTGCCAGCCGTGTGTGTAACCTCACATTAGTTGCCAGCCCTGTGTGTAACCTCACATTAGTTGCCAGCCGTGTGTGTAACCTCACATTAGTTGCCAGCCTCATGCACAACCTCACATTAGTTGCCAGCCTCATGCACAACCTCACATTAGTTGCCAGCCTCATGCACAACCTCACATTAGTTGCCAGCCTCATGCACAACCTCACATTAGTTGCCAGCCTCATGCACAACCTCACATTAGTTGCCAGCCTCATGCACAACCTCACATTAGTTGCCAGCCTCATGCACAACCTCACATTAGTTGCCAGCCTCATGCACAACCTCACATTAGTTGCCAGCCTCATGCACAACCTCACATTAGTTGCCAGCCTCATGCACAACCTCACATTAGTTGCCAGCCTCATGCACAACCTCACATTAGTTGCCAGCCTCATGCACAACCTCACATTAGTTGCCAGCCTCATGCACAACCTCACATTAGTTGCCAGCCTCATGCACAACCTCACATTAGTTGCCAGCCTCATGCACAACCTCACATTAGTTGCCAGCCTCATGCACAACCTCACATTAGTTGCCAGCCTCATGCACAACCTCACATTAGTTGCCAGCCTCATGCACAACCTCACATTAGTTGCCAGCCTCATGCACAACCTCACATTAGTTGCCAGCCTCATGCACAACCTCACATTAGTTGCCAGCCTCATGCACAACCTCACATTAGTTGCCAGCCTCATGCACAACCTCACATTAGTTGCCAGCCTCATGCACAACCTCACATTAGTTGCCAGCCTCATGCACAACCTCACATTAGTTGCCAGCCTCATGCACAACCTCACATTAGTTGCCAGCCTCATGCACAACCTCACATTAGTTGCCAGCCTCATGCACAACCTCACATTAGTTGCCAGCCTCATGCACAACCTCACATTAGTTGCCAGCCTCATGCACAATCTCACATTAGTTGCCAGCCTCATGCACAACCTCACATTAGTTGCCTTTTTTGACATGCCCGAGGCAGCTGTAGCCCTATTCTTTCTGTCTTTTCAGAGATACCCAGAAGTTACACAGAAACTGATATTCCACACGCAGACAACAAAAAGCACCCAGAAGTTACACTGAAACTGATATTCCAAATGCAGACAACAAAAAGCACCCAGAATTACACTGAAACTGATATTCCACACGCAGACAACAAAAAGCATCCAGAAGTTACACTGAAACTGATATTCCACACGCAGACAACAAAAAGCACCAAGAAGTTACACTGAAACTGATATTCCACATGCAGACAACAAAAAGCACCCAGAAGTTACACTGAAACTGATATTCCACATGCAGACAACAAAAAGCACCCAGAAGTTACACTGAAACTGATATTCCACATGCAGACAACAAAAAGCACCCAGAAGTTACACTGAAACTGATATTCCACATGCAGACAACAAAAAGCACCCAGAAGTTACACTGAAACTGATATTCCACATGCAGACAACAAAAAGCACCCAGAAGTTACACTGAAACTGATATTCCACATGCAGACAAAAAGCACCCAGAAGTTACACGGAAACTGATATTCCACACGCAGACAACAAAAAGCACCCAGAAGTTACACGGAAACTGATATTCCACACGCAGACAACAAAAAACACCCAGAAGTTACACGGAAACTGATATTCCACACGCAGACAACAAAAAGCACCCAGAAGTTACACGGAAACTGATATTCCACATGCAGACAACAAAACGCACCCAGAAGTTACACAGAAACTGATATTCCACACGCAGACAACAAAAAGCACCCAGAAGTTACACGGAAACTGATATTCCACATGCAGACAAAAAGCACCCAGAAGTTACACGGAAACTGATATTCCACATTGCAGACAACAAAAAGCACCCAGAAGTTACACGGAAACTGATATTCCACATGCAGACAACAAAAAGCACCCAGAAGTTACACAGAAACTGATATTCCACACGCATACAACAAAAAGCACCCAGAAGTTACATGGAAACTGATATTCCACACACAGACAACAAAAAGCACCCAGAAGTTACACGGAAACTGATATTCCACATGCAGACAACAAAAAGCACCCAGAAGTTACACAGAAACTGATATTCCACATGCAGACAACAAAAAGCACTCACTTGTATATAAGATGGGATTTTTCCATCTGAAAATTTAGCACACAATGTAGAATGACGTTCATTTGATGCTGATAATGTTGAAGCAAGGGCTCCCGCTTCTGCAGGTGTCACTGATGTGTACTGATTGCCATATCTTATTGGGTAAATGTCCTCATCATATGAAAAAGTGTCATAATCCTCAGGTTCCTGAGGTAGAATGGAATAGTCACTGGCAGATCCAAAATTATCTTCACTGTCGTCATCATTATCACTTGAATCAGACTCTCCTGTGGCATCGGTCAACTCTGGATTAGAGGAGTTTTCATATTCTGATTTGTCTTTGTTATCACTTGGAAGGTTTTTCTGATTATCTTCAGGTACTGGGGGCATTACTTATGTGATTTATATGTTTGCTGGTGGGAGCCGCGCTGGTGTAATGGCTTCGGCGTTGTACTGGCGACCAGGTGTTCATGGTTCAAACCCGGGCGTCAGCGTTTGAAGAAATGTTTACGGCCGGAAATTTGACTGAATAGCCTGAACGGCTCCTGAGATAAACCCTCTGTGGATGGGAAGGAGCGAAGCTCCTGACCGGGTTGGAAGGAAAGTCCTCAGGTTCCCCAGCCTCGCAATGACATGTCATTGGGCCGAAGGGCTGAAAGCCCAAGTGCCGCTGGTTAAGGAACAAAAAAAAAAAAAAAAAATATGTTTGCTGAATCAGAAAAGAAAAATTCAAATTTATGATGAGCAATGAATAGCGCTTCTCATTTTTTGGTTGCTTCTTAAGAAGACAGATCTAACACTGCAGTTGGCTCCCCAAGCAGTTTAACCTATGCCAAAGCACAAAAAAGTGGATCAAATCTAGCTAAGAATTTAACCAGGGGAATAAAATTTTCAGGATTTAGAACATTCTGTAGTAAGCATACAACCACCACCTCCCCCCCCCCCCCAAAAAAATAATTAATGTATGTCAGGCCTTTGAACTTCCAAAGTAATACGCTGCAGAATTAATTTCCACTTCTGTGCAGCTTTGGCAATTCATAAATGACACATTAAGCCCACCCTTTCTTCAACCAATCTCTTAACTCTTACACTTGCAACCCTTACCTTTTTTAAATTTTAATGATGAAAAATATCCCGTTCACCCTCTGATGGGTTATAATTTGGATAAATAGTGTTTTCAATTCCAAATAAGATGAATAACTGCTGATGTGGGAAAGTTGCATCACATCTGTCAAACCATTGTAATTGTAGTGGTTTTTGATGTTATTGTATGGTTGCTATGTTACCTAGTGTACTGGATGAGGTCAGCTGTGAAGGCTCCTGAAGATAAAAGTTTATGTGAGTTACAGAATGCCTTTCCGCTACCACTTACGACCTCAAACAGACTTATTCTGCTATTATGTATGTTAGCTACGTTTAATGTCTAGGGTAATGAAATGTGATGTGTAGGTAATTGAATACACAGACACACACATGTAAACACTAAGTCTAATAATAATAATAATAAGCTCTATGATCAAATTAACTAACACTGGCTTTAGAAGTTTAGATTTTACAATTTTTTGAATTTATTTAGTCCTGAACCAAATGTTTCTTCTGGTCAGGACGTATGAAACAATATGTATTTATCAATAAAAGTGCATATATATATTGAATAATCAAATGAAAATTTTGTACATAAATGTATTGTTACATTGGTTAATATTAATACTAACTACAGTGTCTTTGGAAAACTAGCACTGGATGTCTAGTCGGGGTGGTGTCATCACGCCCAATCTTTGTTTATAATGTTCATTGTCGTGGAAATATGGACTGAGGTATAGTGTTTGTACAACAGGATTTTATTTATTTATTGTGGATAAGTTGGATGAATCCACAGCAGGCCAGGTTTTCACTTATCTGGCCTGTGACGATGCAGTAAAGAATTCAAGCGGCCCACTCCTCACAGTAGCTGGAGTAAAATGATAGGCTGCTTAGGCATCCACTCTTGTACTTCTACACAGCATCTGGCACTATGCTAGTGCCAGACCAGAAACTCTGAAACCAAAATTTGTGCCATGTGTCAACACACTGCCTACTGCACCAATTTTATGCACATAACAACGAAAAAACATTACAAAGATCGGGTCAGATCTCTCTGACCAACTCAGCACATCTCACCCAGGTGGTATCAAATAGTACTAGTTTCCCATGACTGCATTGCATCCGAAATATGTTCAATAGTTTCCTCTTCCATCCAATAAGGTGGGTGATATGTTCCCACTGATCTCCAATATAGATCTTTCTTCTATAGTCTTCGATATGTTTTCCTATATTATTTGTTTGTCTCTAGGCCCTGGACTGCTGCTGGGGACCTAGAGTAAGCACTCACTTGTCGTAATCATTTTTCATGACATGGCAGTATTAATCACTCAAAATATTAAAATATAAAAGGTAAATGCTTTTTCCCTTCCCACAATTCAAAATTGAGAACACAGTTAAGTTGTACTAGCAAAACTCAGCTGAGCTGCTGGCTAGATTAGGGCATCCCACTGATAATATTTAATATTTCCTGGAAATCACACCTCTATCATTAACGAACTGTGTCAATGGACAGTCTTCTTAAAATTGGCACTAGCGTGCGTCTTTCTTTCTATAATATAAAAGCTTCTGTCCAATCAGCGGACTTCCCCTCAACCTTTCAAATATTCAAACTACAGATGTCCAATTTCGGTCCAGTCTCAGTCTAGTGTTTAGTATTTTTCTGTCGGTCTGTCCGTCCCAACTTGGTTTTTCCCAAAATTACAAAATTTTTGTCTCCCCCTACTTCTAAGATTCTATGCTAAGTTATTTTTAGCTACTATCCTCCTACCCTGCCCCTAGTCCACCTGCAGTTTGTTTTTGCATTTTTAGTCTCAAGGACGTCAAAATGTAACTTTAGTGAAAATATGCACAAAAAACTGTCTGCTAGTCTGCATTGAACAATACAGTCTTTCATCAATATCTTCCGTGTTATCTGTCCGTCTGTGAAATTAAAAGTATATTATTTCTCAGATTAAGATGGGCTATCAAACTAGCTATTTTTTATTCTCCTAAACTTATTATTAAGAAAAAACCTACTTTTTTCAAGGTTAGTTTTGACATTTGTTTTTGAACCTTCGTGTACGGCGTTTGCCGCTATATTCAAACTAAAAACGACTAATTACCGTAAACCGTCCAAGATACATCTGTTTCTAACAAGAGCTAAGGTCGTTTTTGTCCATTTCCTTACATTGTGTCAACTAGTGGCGTAATTTTTTCTTTAAAACTACAAATTGCGTCTTTTAGTCTTTAGATTCAAACACGTGTTCAGACCGTCATAATTTTTTTTCTTTTATCTCCGTTTCTGAGACATGGAGAACAACAAAGACAACAACCAAAAAGCTACAGACTTTCATAAATGGGTGCTTGCGTAGAATAGAAGGATTAAAATGGTATGACAAGGTTACCAACGTGGAACTGATGACAAGAACTAGACAAGTGCCAGTGGAACAAGAGATGAGAAGAAGACGATGGCGATGGATAGGACACACACTGAGGAAACCTGTTGATAGCATTACAAGGCAGTCCTTGTTCTGGAACCTCCAGGGCAAGAGAGGCAGAGGAAGACCAAGAAGTACATGGAGAAGAGAGTTGGAAACAGAGGTGAAAATGATGAGGAGAACATGGAAAGAACTTGAGATGATAGCACGGGACAGGAGGACTTGGCATGTGTTTGTTGAAGGCCTATGCTCCTTTGGGAGTGGAGGGTTATGAATGAATCTCCGTTTCTACCCCGTCTAAAAGGATAAAGCTTTTGTCTGCATGTCCTAGCTAGTTTCAATGGCGCTAGAAAATACTGGCGTGGGCGAGAATATATCATCGTATCTTACCAATATTTTTATCCCTACATGTTATTTTACCTATTATCTTTATAAATGGAGGAATTTTAACGTTGCATCACTGTAATTTCACCACAGTAATTATGGCAAATCAAAATCACCAATTTTGCTTTATGTTAAAAAACAAAAATGAGATAAAACAAAAATAATATGCAGTGGGAGGGGTACAAAGGCCTGGTGTTTCCAGTCAGATATTTGACTTTCACTTGCTATTAAGTCATATGTATAGTAAGAACATCATCAGACCTTCACCTTCCCAATTACTATATATTAACTTTTGTTCTTACCCTTACCTTTGTTTCAAACTGATGGCAGAAGATAATCAGTGGAGCGTGCGTTCCATACGGGCCCAAAAAATAATTCAGAGACGCAGTAATAGTGTGTTGGAGTTAGGGATCCTAAACCTAAAGACATGGGCAACTAATTTTGATGACATCGAAATTACATCCCACTATGCTTCATTTCAACCCACAGAATAACGTGTCACCCATTAGCTGTCACAGTGAACAGAATAATAATTTTTAAAAAGAATCTTTATTTTCCATTCCATCTTTTCTAACAGATATTCTGGACCCGGGGAAATTCCCCCCTTTCCAATTACGCTGGAAACAGTTTAATTGGAGCTCTTCTCACTCAATAAAACTAACAACGCCCACGTCCATACTCACATCAACATTCATTATGGGTAAAAAAAATTGCGGTTTTTCATCGAATATCGTCATTAATTATTCTCTTCGTGTCAAATATTATTATTAGCGGTAATTATGCACTGCACAACTTTCAAATTTAAAACTAACCTGTTAAAAGTAGCTGTCATGAACACCATTCATCACTTCAGCAGTCGTTCCTATTCAATATTTCGTTTACGTTGCGAAAAGTTGTATTAATTTTTAAGGCAACGGTGTTCTCAAAGTTTTTGTGTACTGTATTTATAGATATTAAACACATAAAGTTAGATATTAAACATAGCAGAACCTTACTGTGCAGGATGTCTTCAAGACAATAATATAGAACATTTCTTGTTAAAATGTAAGAAGTATGAACAAATGAGAATACCAATATTAGATTATTTGCAAGCATCCAACTTACCTATAAATATAGAAGAGGTGTTAAGAATAAGAATAGACAGACCTAGGGAACTGCATAATATATAGTCAAACAATATTTAACACGAACAAATGTTAATATATAGTGGCTGGGAATGTGAAGGTCTTATGCTTGCTTACAATGCATATGACTTTTAACAGATGAAAGACAATTAAATATTTGTTAAAGTCAGTTATATAACTGGAACCACCTGGCCTTTACACCCCTCCACTTTAATATTATTCTTGTTCAGAGTTTCTTCTTGATTTTGTTTGTTTGTTTGTTTTTTTATTAATTTTTCTTTAATCTATTTAACATAAGCACAATTGTGATTGTCCCTATTTACAATAATTTGACAAATGTGATGCCACTTTCTCATATCGGCAGTTGTTCATATTATTTGGAATTGAAAACGATATATATCCTAATTATAACCCATCAGAGGTTGAACGGGATATTTTTCTTCATTAATTTTATATATATATATATATATATATATATATATATATATATATATATATATATACATATACATACATATACATACATATATATACATATATACATATATATATACATATATATATACATATATATATATATATATATATATATATATATATATATATATATATATTTATATATATATATATATATATATATATATATATATATATATATATATATATATATATATAAAGTGCCATATATCTTATAAGAACATTAACAGAAAGAGCCATAGAAGTAAAAACAGATCTGTACTTATGCTTTATAGATTACACTAAGCATTTGATAAAGTGAAACATGAGGAAATTGTAAAAATCTTAGAGCGCACCAACATTGATGGTAAGAACTTGATGATAATAAAGAACATGTAGGCATACTGGCAACAAACAGCAGTTTATTGTTTGTTTGGTTGTTTGTATTTACTTTTTATTTTAATTTCTTGTTTGTTTGTTGTTTTTTGGATAGGGGAGGGCACATACACACATACATAATTTTAGTTTTGATTTACTGTATTTGAACTGAGTGGATGGGGAGAAGTACTATATTTAGATATCGGAAATCAATTTTTTTTTATCTTGAATTTACTACATTATATATCCTAATTATAACCCAGTAAGGGTTGAACGGGATACTTTGTCTTAAGGGGGAAACAAGCAGCTGTAAGAAATAGCAGCCAAATAGGAACGTTTCAGCAAGTAAAAAATGGTGTCAGGCAGGAATGTGTGATGTCACCGGATCTGTTCAATCTGTACTGTACAGTGAAAATATAATGAGATCCCTAGAGGACATGCCAGGAATATCATTTGAAGGACAAAATATAAACAACTTGAGATACGCTGATGATACAGTCTTACTAGCAAAATGTGAAAAGGAATTGCCGGAAATGGTTGACACAATAGTGGCAGAAAGTGAAAATAAAGAACTCAGCCTTAATAGCAAAAGGACAGAAGTAATTGTCATATCAACGAAAATGGCTTCCCCAGAATGCACTATCAAAATAAATGGAACTGAATAGCTCAGGCAACAACAGCATTCTATACAATAAAGAGTATTTTATGCAACGATTCTTTGTCAATGGAAGTAAGAAAGAGTGTTATATAGAACCAATCCTGACTAGTGGGGGTGAGTCATGGACAGTTAGTAAACAAGTAGGGAAAGCACTAGAGGCCACAGAGATGTGATTTTACAGAAGAATGTTAAAAATGCCATGAACAGCCAAAGATGATATCATGAAAGAGGTCAATGCGCAAAGGAAACTTATTTCACAAGTTAAACAGAAGCAATCCACTTTTTGGGCATGTTCTGAGAAGAGGAAAGCTGTAATATATCGTAACAACAGACAGAGGCGTCCCTAAAGTACTTGGCACCAGGAGCGGATGTTACCTGTGACACCCCCATTCCCCAATAAAGAAACACACCAGTAACATTTTAACAGTAAGTAGGCTACTATTAATAGTGTCCGATGGCACCGCCTTCCTGGCTGTCACCCGGGGCGGACCGCCGCCCCCCCCCCTCGCACCCCCCTTAGTACGCCACTGACAACAGGTAAGATTAAAGGAAAAAGAGATAGGGGAAGACAAAGAGAGCAAATACTGGACAATTTGACCTTATGGCATGGACGGGGGTCAACAACAGAATTGATAAATTATACTGGGGACAGAAAGTTGTAGAGACATGATCTCCTACGCCTAAGGCATGGTACTTGAATAAGAAATTTCTCCAGAATACACTACCAAAGTAAATGGGACAGTCTTGAAACAGGTTCATTGATTCATTAATAAAATTAGATGGAAGACACAGACATAGCGAGCAGAATATAATTCGCAAAAACAACATTTTATAACACGAAAAGCACTCTATAAGAAAGAGCTCACCAGTGTTACATATAGACAATCCTGCTACACGGAAGCGAATCATGGATAATCAGTAAACTAACAAGAGGGTTCCTGGAGGCTACAGAGTTATGGTTTGCACAAGATAATTAAGAATAGCTTGGACAGTTTTTAAAAAATGATGACGTCATGAAAGAAACCAGCTTGTAAAAGGGGCGTATTACGCATATCAAAGGAAGCAGCCCGCTTCTTTCTTTTTTTATATATGTCATGAGTAAGGGCAAGCTCGAATACATTGTAATCACTGCAAATATTGATAGAAATAGCGGTAAAATTCACCGTTAGCGACACAGTTCGTATCATTCGGACAGTTTAAAATCATAGCACGGAAAAGTAAAAACAGATTACACAAATAGACTAAAGACATGATGCTGCAAAAAGACATAATCACCCAAACCAGCCGGGTTCGCACAAAGTCTGGCTCTGATTATATATATAAAAATTACAGGCTTAATCAATTTGAAGGAAAAAGAAAAGAAATTTCCACTATGTACAATTTAGAATAACTGTTGGCGAGATACATAAACAATATTAAGTGGAATATGCTATTTAAAGTTGGGGCTCACAAATTTTCATTGACGCGTCCCCTTATTGTGATGAAAATAAAAGTATATTATTTGTCATGAAACATTTTCATGTTTGCAATATTTTTAAAACTCCGGTTTTGTTTCTCATTATTTTTACAAAGTACTTCGTTCAACCCTTGATGGGTTATAATTAGGACATATATTGCAATAAATTCAAGACAATAAAATCAGATTTCCGATATCCAATCTTCTTCTGCCCTTCACTCAGTCCAAATATATAAATCAAAACCAAAATTGTGTAAATCAATTTGTGTGGGCCCCCCCCCCCCCCACCCCCCCCCCCTTTTTTTCCAAGAAACAAACCAACAATAAAAATAAAATAACTAATACTGTATAAACAAGAAAAAAAAAAAAAAAAAGTAAAGTCTCTCTGCTGTTACAAAGTGGAGGGGGTGAGAAAGCCTGGAGGTGTCTGAGATTACATCAAATCCACCAACTATCTGCCACCATCCACACGGGTATGTTTCCCATTGCCGCATCCAATAGTGTAGATTCTACAAAGTATAAGAATAATGAATACACATACGGTACACAATCGCACATGTGACCGTAGACGTGGGTGGGGAAAAAAAACAGTGGCACTTGCTATACTAAATACCGGTGTTCTGATGCTAAACAAAATTGCGGGAATTAAACTGACGGAACAACGACTGTTTAAAACAAATATTACCTGCATTTCTTTGACTGAACGCTAAGAAGTAAGTAGCTGCAGGAGGCTTCTGCTGTCTGCATAAAATATTGCATTATTTGATAATGGTAAATTTATATAGGATGGGTGTGGAAAAAAAATCGAAAAAAGGTAATTCGTCTTACGAGGACAAAAGACAAAGAAAATAGCCAATGTTACGACCACAAGGCCTTCGTCAGGGAAAGAAAAGAAAGTGAAGGCTAGATAGGACACATAAAAACCTAAATAAATATAAAAATTAAACCTAGGTACTTCCCTGAAGGAATCGAGGTCCTACCACTATTGCTTCCCGCAAACGGCTAAATAAACGATAAATTTATACACCAATATAAACACTAAAAAAATATAAATGCGAAGGTAAAATAATTAGGCTACCAGCCGTGCGATAATGTTATTGTTGAACGCCAAAGCTAAATCATCATTATTAATAATCTAATCGTATAGGCTAATGTTCTGTACAAAAAATATCAAAGGACAGTAGGCTATTAAAGTGTACACAGATGGGTGCTAAGGAGAAGATAGCAAATTAGGGATAGGAATTTATATTCTAGCCTGGAAAATAATAAAGTATCACGTAGAGGTCATGACGCTCAATGTGAGCAACCCTGAGCCCATATCAGTAAGGAATCGGCAACTGGAGCAGACAGATGCCTTCACATACCTAGGATGCATAGTAACACCAGACGGCGGAGCAAGCAAAGACATCAACAACAGAATGAACAAAGCAAGAACATCCTTTTTTAGTCTAAACAACATCTGGAAGTCCTCTCAGAACAGCACAAGCACAAAATTAGGATTATATCAGCGCTGTGTGCTTTCTGTGCTTCTCTTAGCGCGGAGAGCTGGAGAGTTACAGAGAAGGAAATGTCGAAATTGTCCTCTTTTCACACAACATGCCTAAGAAAAATTCTTTAATACCATCACCAACCAAGATCTGCTTACTCGGAGCAAGCAAGAGGACATGCACACCATCATAGCTGGCAGACGCTGGAGCTGGGTTGGCCATGTCCTCAGAAGAGACCCTGATGCCATCACAAGAACAGCTATGCTTTGGACCCCTGAAGGAAAACGAAAGAGAGGCCGACCAAAAACAACTTGGCGGAGGACTGTGGAGGCTGAGATGCAAAGAATGAACCAGAGTTGGGACACTGTACGAAGGATGGCCGCCTACCGAGCAAAGTGGAATCAATTTGTTGCTGCCCTACAAGACGCTACCAGGCGTAATGGCCACTGACTGCTTTGACGGTCGGCGGCTAAGGATCAAAGAAGAAGACGTAGGCAACATCTATTTTTATAGCAAAAATGGTAGCAATTCTAAAAGCGCTAGAAATCTTCTCTAACATTCTTCCCAGAAACTGACATTTAAAGGTACTTTCACCACGTACTCAGTGAAATCTAGAGTGAGAACTAGCTTACTAAAATTCTCTTTATTATGAACTGCATTAGATAGGAATGTGATCTTTTAGTTGAAGTGAAGTTAATATTGCGTAAAATATCATTTAGTTAGAGTTTTCCACCTCACTATCACTGGAATAGCAGGAAACTGATCGTTTGGCAAAGATATAAGTTACTTACAGGCTGCACATATTCCACATTCCCCCTGTTTACCTTAAAAACTGATTACAAGAAGCAACAGAGAGAAAACGACTAATGTTAAAGGCGACGAACTGGCACAGATTACGAACTAATATGGATCATTGAACATTAGGAGTATTAATGGCAAAGAAGAGGAACTGGTGGAGGAGGTGAGGAAAGCAAAATTAGAAATCCTGGCTCTGACGGAAACTAAAAAAAGGGCAAGGTGTTGTGGATCTCAATGGCAACATGCTGCTCTACAGTGGAGTCCCCACAAGCGAAAGAGCTAAAGGGGGCGTGGGTTGTTTTGTGTCTAAAAACCAAACAGATAACATCAAAGAATGGAACATTGTCTCTGAGCACTATATGTTGCTAAATCTAAAAGATGGAGAAACCATAGTCAACCTTGTTATTGTGTATGGGCTAAATGAAGATGAGTGAGCAGAGGTCAAAGAAGAATTCTTTGAACTACTTCATAAGACAGTGGGCAACTGCCTAGATGAAATTATCCTTCTCTGAGATTTCAGTGCCAGAGTTGGAAATGACCGTGCTAGGTGGGATGGAGTTATTGGAAGATATGGAGAAGAAAACACAACAGAAATGGACTCTTGACTAAGCAGTTGGATGATCTGGATTTTGCTGATGACTTGGCTCTTTTGTCCCAAAAACATAATCAGATGCAGGACAAATTGAAAACAAATGAGAGGTCACAGCAATTGGGTCTAAAAATACACAGGGAAAAGACAAAAATAATGAGAATAAATGCAGGAAATGATATCAGGGTTGAACTTGAAGAAATACCACTACAAGATGTAGAATCATGCACATATCTTGGCAGCAATATAGACAAAGTTGGAGGGACAGACAGTGATAACAAAATAAGAATACAAAAAGCAAGAGGAGCTTTCATTGCATTGGGAAATATATGGAGATCAAGAGAAATCAGATCCAACATGAAAATAAGAATCTTCAACTCAAATGTGAAGTCAGTACTATTATATGGCTCTGAAACATGGAGAACAACAAAGACAACAACCAAAAAGCTACAGACTTTCATAAATGGGTGCTTGCGTAGAATAGAAGGATTAAAATGGTATGACAAGGTTACCAACGTGGAACGGAGGACAAGAACTAGACAAGTACCAGTGGAACAAGAGATGAAAAGAAGATGATGGCGATGGATAGGACACACACTGAGGAAACCTGCTGATATCATTACAAGGCAGTTGTTCTGGAACCCTCAGGGCAAGAGAGGCAGAGGTAGACCAAGAAGCACACGGAGAAGAGAGCTGGAAACAGGTGAAAATGATGAGAACGTGGAAAGGACTTGAGATGATGGCACGTGACAGGAGGACTTGGCATGTGTTTGTTGAAGCCTATGCTCCTTTTGGAGTGGAGGGTTATGATGATGGAGAAGAAATGCTGAATGACAATGGAAAGTGACTCCTTAGATTCTGCACTGAGGAAAACCTTGTCATTACGAACACAAACTGAGCCCATATCAGTAAGGAATCAGCAACTGGTACAGACAGACACCTTCACATACCTAGGATGCATAGTAACACCAGACGGCGAGGCAGGCAAAGACATCAACATCAGAATGAATAAGGCAAGAACAGCCTTTTTTAGCCTAAACAACATCTGGAAGTCCTCTCAATACAGCACAAGCACAAAATTAAGATTATATTAGAGCTGTGTGCTTTCTGTGCTTCTCTATGGTGCGGAATGCTGGAGAGTTACAGAGAAGGAAATGTCGAAATTGTCCTCTTTTCACACATGTCTAAGAAAAATTCACCAAATCTTTTGGCCGAATACCATCACCAACCAAGATCTGCTTACTCGGAGCAAGCAAGAGGACATGCACACCATCATAGCTGGCAGACGCTGGAGCTGGGTTGGCCATGTCCTCAGAAGAGACCCCGATGCCATCACAAGAACAGCTATGCTTTTGGACCCCTGAAGGAAAACGAAAGAGAGGCCGACCAAAAACAACCTGGTGGAGGACTGTGGAGGCTGAGATGCAAAGAATGAATCAGAGTTGGGGCACTGTACGAAGGATGGCTGCCAACCGAGCAAAGTGGAATCAATTTGTTGTTGCCCTACAAGACGCCACTAGGCATGATGGCCACTGACTGCTTTGACGGTCGACGGCTAAGGATCAAAGAAGAGAAGACGAACACAAAGTCCCCCCATAAACCCATACATTTATACAACAGATATGAACCAAGAAAGAATGAGAAATCTGTCATCGACTATGCCATTGTTAGGAAAAGCTCATTCAAGTATGTGCGGGATGCTACTTAAGCAGCCTGTTTTCACAGGAAGTCACAAAGACTAGTATTTCTCAGTGTGAATGCTTAGCGAAGTATTACAAGGCCATATCTGTGTACTAGAAATGGGTATACGAGATCACAGTATGGACGATTGTTTTACCAGCATGTCTGGTTGCAGGAGTAACATGCGAAATATGGTTTATTTGATGTGTAAAAGAGCTGGACGGAAAGCATGAAATTGCTGACAGGTAAAGTTGATAATTAAAAAATTCAGACTGAAAAATGTTTCATTCTGTCTGCACGGACATGTGGGCAGACCATGACTAGATTGAGCATTGCAGAGACAGAACAAGGTATAGGAACAATAACAAGCAGGATATCCACCAGGGAAATAGCCATACACTTGAAACCAGTCCACCATCACCTAGTTGCTGCAGCATTTTAATTTTACCTGAATTGCAGATCGACCCAGAGTCACAAAACCTCAACAGGATGCCTATATATTACGTATATGGCGACTAAATCTGCAGAATTGCTTCATGATATCATCTGCAACAGCATGAGAAGTGGTTGGGACACCAGAAATCCCCTAGTTGGGCTAGTATTGACATGAAACTGACAGCAACATTACCAATGGGCAGAGAGGCACCAATGATGGCTTAGACATCAGTGGCAAGCTGCTGTCTTTTCAGATGAAGGTCGTATCTGTCTATCGAATGCTGACTGTTGAATAAAGGTGTTGCGATGACATGGTGAGAGGGAAGCCAACTGCTGCATTTTGCAGACAGACAGATGGGGAGGAGGTAACCTCATGGTGTGGGGTGTGTTCAGTTACAATCACCATACTTGTCTCCACATGTGTGATCATGCTGTTAATGCCACCACATATTGGGATGTGTTTCAGGACCATGTTGTACTCCTATCCCAGCATTATCCTGAACTCCAGGTGTACACCTGCATGACAACACACGACCACATAAAGCTGGGGTCCCATACTTTTCTGCCCTTCCATAGCTTCATCTGTCCCCAGATATGGCACCCATGGAACATGTAAGAGATGATGTTGGACGTCAGCTGACCCATGTCAGATCCTGGATGATCTGAGACATGCCTTGACCGAAGCATATGATTGACTCCCCCAAGAGTTCTTGTGTAGACTTGTTGATTCCATTCTGAGATGCTGGCATTGATGATAATGAAATCTGTGACTTTTCAGTTTGACCCTTTACATTCATTTTTAGGGCTATTGTTACAATACTACATGCTCTGTCCTGCAATTTGCAGGAATACCAAATCTAGTTATATCATATTCATTCACGGGAGCCGTGCTGGTGTAATGGTTACCACATTGCGCTGGCGATCAGGTGTTCAAGGTTCAAGCCCAGGCATGGGCATTTGAAGAAGTGTCATCGTCCGGGATTTTGACTGAATAACCTGAACGGCTCCTGAGATAAACTCTCTGTGGATGGGAAGGAGCGAAGCTCCTGACCGGGTTGGAAGGGCAGTCTACAAGCTCCCCACCCTCGCAATGACATGTCATTGGGCCGAAGGGCTGAAAGCCCAAGTGCCGCTGGTTAAGAAAAAAAACAAAATCATATTCATTCAGGTTATCTCATTCTCATACCACCATGGGCAGTTTTGTCTGTAATGTGTAATTAAAGTCAGTCTGTATCTATTTCAGACACTGAATGCTCTTAAATCAAAGACCACATTCATGAAATCTGCCATTACCTTTAACAATAAAATTTCATGTAGTAATGAAGTGACAGACATACTTTAGAGGACAGATTGTCAAGTTCTCTTTGAATACCCACAGAGTGCATCAGAAGCTCAAGAAATCAGCATGGAAGAAACCTTGGACCAGTCTGACCTGTCAGACAAGGAAGATGCAGAAAATCTTGATCTGACACCATTCAAAATAGATTGGTAAATCAAACATGTGTAATCATTGTATTGGAGAATAAACTTAATGACAGATGTTTGCTTATATAACGTTTGGGTTTTTATGAAATATGGCATGGGGATGGGGTTAAGAATGGCAAAAGTTGTGTGACATCATGTGTGGACTACCCCAAAGCACAATATTATAATAACATAATCATGTGTGAAACTGTTGCAGTGAGTGTTATCATGTCACGTCTGTAAATAAAGGTTTTTTTGGGCGGTACTCTCCATATGAATCATTTTGTTGTCATCTTTACACTTTAATCTCTGAACTTCTGCGATAACATTGTTTATTAAATCTTTTTTTAAAACTATATATATATATATATATATATATATATATATATATATATATATATATATATATATATATATATATATATATATATATATATATATATATACTGGCCGATGGCAGCATCAGTGTTGTTATATAATTTTACCAACATGCATCATGCTCAGTGAAATTGACTTTCACAACTGAAGTGGTTTGGTCATTTGTTTAGAATGGAGATACATTCCAGTATAGATCTCATTGACATGCAACGAACATTAGATAGGAACCAGTGTGCAATTGTTCAGAAGTATTGGTTTAGCATTTTATTACAATTCTGATTTAAATATATTACAAATTATGACTGTATGGGGATGATTAATATGAATATAAACATAAATGGAATTCAATAGATGTTACCCAAGCATTTCATTGACCTGGACGTTGCAGATTTATCTTTCAGTGCATCTCATAGTCAAAACCAGGTGCAAATAAAATTAAATTACCTAACAGTACAACTTCCATAGAGAAATTACAAAGATTATAGGAATAAATGCAGCAAATAACAGCGAGATTGCACATGGCTTGTAACTTTCTATCCAAGGCAGTTTTTTTTGTTTTCATCCAGGCACTGAAATGAATGCAGTTTTTTTCTACTTTTGATGGTTTACAAATAGGCAGTAGATAATGTATGCTCATGTTATTTCAGTAAACATATACATTATGCATCAAACATAGGTGTGTTTGACTGAAGAATCTTGGGTAATGTATATTTCTTATACCCTGTAACAAAATTGCTTGTTATGTCTTGTGAAGAAAAAACATGTTAAAAATCATTACAAAAAATTAAGTAACATTGTGTCCTTCCATTTCTTCTTCTTCATTCATTCTGACATAACTACACCTGTTTCTTTCACAAAGTTGACAGTCTGTCTCAGGCTTCTCTCCCAGCCCTGAAGTTTCTGCCTCAGATTGGTTGGTGACGGTCATGCTGTCAGACTGCTCCTCTCCTGAAGCCAGGAGCCTTGGAGGACATGTTATATTCTTTGTCTGTCTTTCACACATGGACACATTCATTCATCTCCTGTTTTGCTCCTAATGGAGCATGGAGCCACCACTGCAGCTAGCCCTGTGGCAAAAAGCCTGTATCAGAGCACATGCTCTTGTAGCTGTCATCTCTGTAGCAACATGATGAGGTTGCCAGCCTGCACACACACACGGGCATCATCATCATCTCAGCCCGTAACCCGTCATGGGTCGTAGAGGTGCCATGGTGGAAGCATCAGCAGACAGGGTCCTCCACTGCTCTCTATCCTCAGCAATGCGTACAAGTGTGGAAAAACCGTGTCCTGCCCATTCTTTGATGTTATCAGCCCAGGATTTTCTTTGCCTTCCTCTTCTCCGTTTACATATGCCTGTCCAATTTTGTAATTTGTTGAACAGCTGATATTTGAGTCTGCAGTACTGAGTCTGAAAATTATCACTTGATCTCATCGTGGTAAAGAGTAGGATGCTTCTGTTGTATCTGACCCTTGAGTGGTCTCTGCATCATTTTTCTTTGAAGTTGTTTTGTAGGATTGCTTTTATCTATTCATATGTTGCCCTGTCTTCAGTGTGAATTTTTTCCTCCTTAGGCAAGTTTACGAGTATTAGCTTCTCATTTCCACATATTTTGCAGTGCTCTGGAATCCACTGTACTTTCACTTCTGTCAACCTCCTGAGACAAAAACCTGTATGCCAGACCAATAAAAACCAGTACAAACACCCAAAAAACCTTACTCAAAAAAATATATTAATATATTATACGCAATGGAGTTTTAAAATGGCAAATGACATTTATGAATTAATTAACATATGAAATAGTGCGATATAAAACATACTAATAAAGTCTCATGCTGTTCTTTATGTGTATTAGAAATGCTGTGAGGGAAAATAATTTAAAATGTGGGAGCTGCGCTGGTGTAATGGTTACCACACTGCGTTGGCGATCAGGTGATCCAGGTTCGAGCCCTGTCGAGAACGTTTGAAGGGGTGTCGTTGACAGGGACTTGGGTCTGGAATAATTCGAGCCCTAGCGAGAACATTTGAGCGAGTGTCGTCGACCAGGGACTGGAATAACCTGAACGGCTCCTGAGCCGACCGAGCTCTAATGGGTACCTCCGAAATCGGAGAGTATCTGCCTGAATGGCGAGAGGACAAGTGTCATTGTACAGGGAAAAAAGGGATACTCACGTAAAATCAGTCTCAGGTTACACATATTAATCGGAGATTTCTCCTCGAGTAATAGCGGGTGTACGATTTAAAAAAAACAATTTTTAATGTGTGTTATATCCCTTAAAGTTATCACAGCATACATAGCATGGTGATGTTTGTGTTAGTTTTGTAAAATGCACCAAAAAATCAATAACTTTATAACAGATGTCAGATTATAACTGTGGTGATGATAAACATAGGCCCTATATATAATAATGTAATAAAAATGAAGATAAAACACTGCCATGTTTAAAAGCAAAAATATCCTAGTAGTTGTATATTGATGTGTTCTGAGATTTCACAGCCGTATCATTATTTCAGTGATAAAAAATGGTATTTATAATGCTAGTTTTTAAATTAAGGAATTCATTCCTTGCATAACATACTTTGGCTACTACCATCACCTCTGACCCTATCTACGAGCTTTCGATTCTTTGAACCATTATTTGATGGATGAATTATTTCAAATAGGCCTATGATCGTGGGAAGGGAAAACCTAACACAAATTTACAAAATTATTATTAAAAGTTTGTACACCAGTGGTAATAAATCTCTGTTTTATTGAAAAAAAAATAATAATAAAGCAACAAATCTCGACCGGTTTTATGATGGATTTACGGTTGAAATGAAGGACAGTGGCCGTTTTATGCAGCCTTAAAAAAGAATTCAGAAACGCAGTAAAAAGGAATTAGGGTTAGGTTTAGGAACATCTGCAACTTATTTGTATGACATCTAATAACATGATCCACTGTCCCTCATTTTAGCTGGATTGACTCTAAAAAGAGAAAAGCTTAGGCCTATGCAAATTACGCGAGATACCCCCATTGTGACAATGCGGTATATGCTTGGCTTGCTGTCTATTAAATCCAGATATGTGATGGCTCAGGTAAAAGCCTTTATGCGAGTAACCACAGATAAAAGTCATCCCCTACACATGAACATAGCTGACATCAAGGGAGTACGAATAAAGAGGGGATGTCATGGATAGCGCAGGCTGAGTCAACTATTCGACAGGTGACCACAGTGGAAAACATATTCAAGGGAGAGGAGTGGAGTAAGTCTAGTGAGAACTTGGCGACGTACCAACAGGTCATCATCAGCCTTGGCAGAGAATGCAGAGCTTGGGGCAATGGAAAAGCAGAACTGATAAATGAAAATATTGGGAATAATGATGCCGTTGTGTACACTGATGGGTCTGTAGCTCGTGGTGGGAAATCAGGATGAGGCTTCTCGGCTAGAATTAAGGGCATGATTGTCGCTGAACATAGCGGGGCCTACATGACAACAACCTCCAGCATGAGAATGGAGGTAGAGGCAGCTACTGCTGCTTTAAGGTGGTTGTCTGAAACTTCATTGACAAGAGCAGTTATTGTGTCAGACTCTCAGTTCATGCTTCGGAAGATCCAAAATGGATGGCTACGGCATGAATGGAAAACCTCCATAGCAGCCTCAAATCTTCAGGAACTGGTGTTGATCTACTGTCCTGGTCATGCAGGGGTATGCGGCAACGAACAGCTGATAGACTAGCTTCAAGAGCACCTATAGTGGGTGCGTTGGATATGGATAAGGGAGAGATACTGAAGACAGTTAATAATTGCCTGTTAGTGTTAGACAATGACACTGCAATCGATGAATCATCATGGCTGAGATTGCTGGAGTTTGGCATTAGGCGTGGGACTGGCAGGATTGAACGTATGAGAGGATGCATCTGTACAATCAGCGCGCAACAGGAACTGTTAGCATTCATACCCTTTGACATTTGCTGAGGGAGACTGAGCACCTATGGGTTTGCCCGCAGTGCAATGATGTCAATTCTGAACAACAATAACAATAAACAAATTTTTTTTGTAGTTATGTACACAAATATTACTTTATCGGACATTAATTTATCGGAAATATATAAAAAGGCAAGATATAACTGGAAAGATTAAGAGAGCGATAAAAAATGCACCAAATCAAAACAACAAGCAATATTTAACCACGTTATTAGCACAATATCAAATACTTAGCTTTTTTAAAAATGACGTCTAGGGGTGGTCGCAAGTGTGGTTGATAACAGATAGCTTTAAAAATACCTTGTCACGCTGACGAGAGCCCAAAATGTTTCAAGCTTACTGTTGAATTGTTGGGTATAAAAGTATATGGTTGGTTGCTGGGAGAGACCTCATTTTAAAATCAGACGCCGAGAAATCCCGGGATTTAATAAAAATGGTTTTAAAAAAACTTTGGTTAGAAAATATTGTTAGTTTTTTGGTTTTAAAAAAAAATTAGCTAATTTTTTTCTATTTTATTTTTTTTTTTCTACAAAATCCGTACAACGACATTTGTATGGGCATACACTGCTAAAAGTATAAAACAAATCGTACATTGTTTGGCAAAAATGTACAACTTGATAGGTATGAGTTGATGTCAATTATTTCTTCTGACATGATGTCTAATTCATGGTTTTTGTGGTACCTTATGGCAGTTATGACTGATAGAGAACCTGTGAGGAACATTCTCTTGGCTGTAGCACAATCCTTGTTTTCAGTGCTAGTTATGGCAGCTGTTTTTAGTGCTTCTACCTCAGCTTTGAAGTTGTTTGAGAATTTTGTAATGGCCACCGAGATGTGGATTTCCTGTTCATTCTTGCATTTTCTGTGTACATTTCCATCTCCATTGTTTAGCTCTTGTTGCTTGCTGATCTGTCTCCATATGTATGGGTGCATTCTATGGTTGGGTACATCTTTCTTATATATTCCATAGCTGTATATTCCCATTTTGCATCTATTTTGCTGCCCTTTTTCATTGTTTCTGATATGTTTTCATTAAACTGTGGGAATATTATTTTCCTTCATGATGGGAACATGGTGCTAATAAATTATATATGCAAGGTCTGGTACAATGGGGTAAATTCTTTTTGTGCAAAGCAACTTTTCTGGTATCTACCCCGACCATATCCTTTGAGCCTGGCATTCATTTCGTGGTGTTTGAGCCTTTTTAATGTTTCTGCTTGTTGTAGTTCTCTGTTACTACAACAGATATTAAGAAACATGTTCTGGGAAGTGATGAGATATATGTCGACCTGAGAAAACCTGTTGACACAGCATTAGCAGACAGTCCTTGTTCTGGAATCCCCAGGGTAAGAGATGTAGAGGAATACCAAAGAACATGTGGGTGTGGGTGTTTTTTTTATTTTTTTTCAAAGAACATGGTGGGAAATAAACCTGGATACAGACATTAAGGGGGTGAAGAAGACATGAAAAGACCTTTAGCAGACTGCATGGGACAGGAAGACTGCATAAGTTTGTTGAAGGCCTCTGCTCCTTAGGGAGCCATGGTAGCACAGTGATTAGTGCACTGGCATCCTAGCTCAGTGGGCCATGGTTTAATCCCCAGTTAAAGTGGGATATTTTAGACCACAAACGACCCTGGAGCCGACCCAGCCTTATGAATTGGGTACGGGGATTCAAATAGCCTCAAACTGACTACTGCTTTCTTTGAGAACATTCAAGTGGACGTCTGAGAGTGTACGAAGAAGAAGAAGAATCAGGTTTGGAAAAGTCATGCAGTTTTAGTTCATGGATGGCACAGTTAATTTTAAAGGTATGCTTAAAACTGAGTATCTTACACAGTACAGGTCCATAACCTTTGACCTGAAAATCAAAAGTTTCTTTGGACTACTTTTCTGTCACAATTTGGATGATTTTTGACTATTTTGGCAGAATTTGGGCCACTTTTCTAATGATTTGTGCAACATCTGAAAACTGAATAAAATCTGGTTTACTGAAAGCTCAAGGATTTCGGATAAAGGATTAGAGACCTGTACTGAATGTTGTGTCCATTATATCTTTGTAAGTTTTATGTTCACTACAGAATGTTGA
Organism: Oreohelix idahoensis; assembly: GCA_024509875.1. Taxonomy (NCBI): domain Eukaryota; kingdom Metazoa; phylum Mollusca; class Gastropoda; order Stylommatophora; family Oreohelicidae; genus Oreohelix; species Oreohelix idahoensis. The sequence continues at coordinate 169,268 of JAMPIV010001186.1, forward strand.
ATGTTGATCTTTTCTTTCCAGGCTGGACCTTGGTTTTGCTGGATGTCCTCAGTCACTGGGTATCTGTGGACTGCCAGGTAGTAATTCCACATTGGTCTGAGACTAGATTTTCTCATTTCTGCCCATTCTGGTAAAAATATTCCACATCTGCCCACTATAGTATAATAAACATGTAGTCTAGTGACTTGCTGAAGTAACATTATATTTAGGCAGCAAAAAATATTAACTGAACAGTCATATTGTGTACACTGTGTATACATTTATTGTCAAACTATATAAAGGCATACCTAGGAACATCACATCTCATCCTTAAAAGTTACAAAAATATATATATATATTTCCTCAGTGTGACTAAATGTAAATGATTCACTGCTGTAAAAGGCAGAAGATTCTGCGAAATTTGAGCACACGCTCACAAATGGTGCATTATGATAAAATTGACCACTTGTCGGCATGTCTGATTTCGATCAAAATGAAAAAAAAAAAAAAAACCTATTTTGAAATGTTTCAATTTTTCAAACTTCAGACTCTCCGGAATCAAATGGTGAAGGTTGCATTTGTCAGTATTATCTTAGATTTGTTTACACTTACATATTTAGAAGTGTCAATATAACAACAGCAAGTTAAATCTCATTTTCTCTGTATTTGATATCTCCGGCATACCTTCCTCAAATTTGCACATCTTTTTGCTAAATTTTCCAATTTTTTTTTTTTAAACCATTACAAGGATCTTTGAAAGACCTTTCTTGTGATACACACATCTCAGTTTCTGAAAATGCCAACATGCTTCTTATTTTTTTTTTTTGAGATTTTGTCACATGTACGTCTGTCTGTAGTCATAAACTCAGTTTTATTCAACATGATTCCTCAGGCTGCAGGTTTAAGGACACCTGGAGAAGTCTTCTACATGATATCCGTAAGTTCACCTATCTATTTACTGTCATATTCCTTTACAAAGTGTTGCATCAGATCATAATTCTGTACGATATTTTACATTTATAATTTGGGAAGTTTAATTACTGAACTTTTGTTGTATGCTGCCATTTTATTTGAAGATAGTGAGAGCACATTTACTAAATGGAAAATTTTTTTTTTGCTCCTTGTGGAGCATGCAGCCACCACAGCAGCTGGCCCTCTTGCAAGACCAAAGCATATGCTCCTGCAGCAGTGGGTTCTATAGTAATTTGTTTTTCATGATGAGGATGGCAGGCCCATGCAAAACTTCACAATAGTCTGAATTTTTTGGCCAAATATGATAACCAACCAAGAACTACTTACTCAGAGCCACCTAGAAGACATGCACACCATCATAGCTGGCAGACACTGGAGTTGGATTGGCCACGTTCTCAGAAAAAACCCCGCCTTCATAAGAACTGCTATGCTGTGGACCCCAGAAGGAAGACGAAAGAGAAGCTGGCCAAAAACAACGTGGCAGAGAACAGTGGAGGCTGAGATGCAAAGCATGAACCAGAGTTGGGGCATTGCATTATGGCCACTAACTGCCTTGGCAGCAAGCGGCTAAGGATTCAAGAAGAAGAAGAGGGAGCAGTAATCTGTTCTTTCTTTGTCACCTCAGAGACCCCTGGGAAATTTCTAGAGGCAAAGTTTTTCATTGCTATCACTTACAAATAGCTTTTCAGGATTACAGTTGTTGTCCTCCTGCAGCTTACCTAGTCTAAAATAGAACAAAAGTGGTACAGAATTGATTTTTCTTCTTTGTCTTCATTCATTCATCATTCATAACCCTCCACTCCCAAAGGAGCATAGGCCTTCAACAAACACATGCCAAGTCCTCCTGTCCCGTGCCATCATCTCAAGTTCTTTCCATGTTCTCCTCATCATTTTCACCTCTGTTTCCAACTCTCTTCTCCATGTACTTCTTGGTCTTCCTCTGCCTCTCTTGCCCTGGGGGTTCCAGAACAAGGACTGCCTTGTAATGCTATCAACAGGTTTCCTCAGTGTGTGTCCTATCCATCGCCATCGTCTTCTTCTCATCTCTTGTTCCACTGGCACTTGTCTAGTTCTTGTCATCAGTTCCACGTTGGTAACCTTGTCATACCATTTTAATCCCTCTATTCTACGCAAGCACCCATTTATGAAAGTCTGTAGCTTTTTGGTTGTTGTCTTTGTTGTTCTCCATGTCTCCGAGCCATACAATAGTTCTTTGTCTTGCTGATATATATATATATATTTTTTTTTCTTTAACCAGCGGCACTTGGGCTTTGGCCCAATGACATGTCATTGCAAGGCTGGGGAACCTGTGGAATTTCCTTCCAACCCGGTCAGGAGCTTCGCCCCTTCCCATCCACAGAGGGTTTATCTCAGGAGCCGTTCAGGTTATTCAGTCAAAATCCCAGTCGATGACACTTCTTCAAATGCCCACGCCCGGGCTTGAACCTTCAACACCTGATCGCCATCGCAACGTGGTAACCATTACACCAGCGCGGCTTCCATATATATATATATATAAACAAATAATACGGTATTGAATCAGTTTTACAAATTGACGGTTCACAGGAAACGAGGGACGTTTTGGGTTTCACCCTTGTCAGCCACAGTTACAATCCTAAATGGCAAACTGCGCTCGCTCGGTTCTAAGTCAATGCGAGGAATTATGATTCGTTCTCCCTTATTACTGCCAGTGATAATTTCTGCATCAATGGAATTCCGATGCACGACTTTTATGACCAAACGCGTGCCATTCAATAGTCCGTTTTTTGCGTTCAGATTTTGCAATAGCATGATACATGCAGCAACCTTTAATTTCAGCAAATGCGGTGGCATTCCTGATGGGCACTGCTCATTAAGAAACTCAGTTGGGAAATCAACTGCGTTGTTGGGATCATCGGAAATCATGGTATCTATGCTTCAATAAACTGTTTCATTTCCAGCGAGTAGCTCCAACAAGAGTAGCTCTGCAATACTTTAATTTAAAATTTTGTCTTGAAGAAACAATCAAAAACTTACATTTTAAGGTTATTTTTAACAAAATGATGAGTTAAATCCGTTTCCGGAATGAAATTGGGTTCTACAATCAAAAACTTACATTTTATTCATATATCACTGTCACTCACTTTGTGTTGCACAATTCACCGACTTTTCTTTGTTGAGTGTTACTATTTTCGGGAGAGTACATATAAGGGAAACAATACAATTAATGTCTAACTTTCAACCACAGTTACATCCCTTAGATGTGACCGATGTACAAACGGCGAGAATTATGGAGTTTGATAATACAAGAAATTCAACAGTCAACGAAAATCAAAAGCAGAAAATTGAATTAAAAAACAATGAAATTTAAAAAGTCCTGCTATAAGACTCTCCACTGAAAGAATCGGGCAATTCCATTTTCTGCTTTTGATTTTCGTTGATTGTTGAATTTCTTGTATTGATATATTATTTTCAGTTGTGTAGTTTCCTTGCTTTATTTTTGCTCTTCATCTATATTTACATTTACATATATTACGTATTTGCAGTCTATAATCTATATTTCTTGTCCTTGTTGCCTGTTTGTAACTGTGGCTGACGAAAGGTGAAACCCGAAATGTCTCTTGTTTCCTGTGAACCTTTAATTTGTAAAACTGATTCAATACCGTTTTATTTGTTTATATATAGATATATTTATTTATATATATGTATATATATATTTCCCATAGTCAGTTATGACTGAAGGGGCTATTATTATTATTATTTCCTTACCAGTTTTACTGCAGCCCCTTAATTTATTTGTCTTGCTGAATAGGTTAACAAAAAATGTGTTCACTTTTCATCCATAGAATGTTTGAAAGAAGCTGGTGTTGAAGATGTCTTCTGCTTGTGCACAAGGGGGGAGTTTTACTTATACCGTTGTCAGGATTTGCTGCAAAAGGTGACATTTTTCAACCCATTTTGGGGGGTAGGCTAGTGGGTATGAAGTAAATGAGAGAAAAAAAGTACCTTTAAAAAACATTGTAAGTTTGACCCAAACTAAATACAGCTGAGCATGTCAACATCCTCACAGAAACCATCATAAATGAGGGACAACGTGGTAAGAAAGTTAAAAACAGTAGCAAAGCAAATATTTAATTCCATTTAATATCTTAGACATTAATTTCATTCCTTACCATATTTCTGGCTTTACACTAGGTCAGTTTGAATTATAAATATAAATTCTAAACATCTATTGAGTTTTTTTTTATTTTATTTATTCAAGATAAATTCTTGAAAATTGCCTCATGCATGAAGGTCAGTTTTCTTTCTTTTTATTAAAAAATTATGTACATTGAAGGTGATATGGAAAGGTATAGAAAAAACTTAGGATTGAATTCCAAAATGGTTAGTATCTATAGTCATTGCAAGAGTAAGATAAGGTACCATCTCTGCACAAAATCTGTGTCTACCCGTTTCATTTACTATATAACACTGGGCTGCATATATCGCTCATCCACTGATATCTTTTTTTGAACAGTGATATCACATTAACGATACAAGAGGAGCTTTTATTGCGTTGTAAAATATATGAAAATCAGAGGAACTAAGGATGTTCAGCTCAGATGACAGGTAGTCCTGTTTTATGACTAAAACGGAGTACAACCAACCAACTAAGAAGTTAAATACTTTCATAAATGGGTACCTGTACACAACAAAAGAATGAAAATATTATGACAAGATCACTAATGGGAAACTGATTGAAGGAATCAGACAATTACCAGTGGAACAAGAGGTAAGGAAAATATGTTGGCATTGTGTAGAACAATGAGGAAAACCAGTTAATAGCATTACAAGGCAGTTCTTGTTTTGGAGCCCTCAGGGTATGAGAAATAGATCAACAACAAAATCATGAAGAAGGGAATTTGAGACATAGTTAAAAATGTTAAGGAAGATATGGAAAGGCTGAATGGATAGCGGGACCCAAAGACGCAGCAATAGTGAATGCAGTCAGCGACCCATAGCTTGACTGCTTGCGTCAGGGTCAGCGAACCAGAGCTGACCAAGACCCTACTCCACCTCCACGTGGTGGTCCTGGAAACAGGCTGCATCACTGCAGTCTGGCTGAGAGAGTAGGGATCGAAGAGGGAAGGCAAACCCGGTCTCAAAAAAATTCCGTGCTGAAGTCGGATGTGCCGGCCGAAAGGCGCAGATATCGCAGCTCCGCTGTAAACAGACACAGCGCAACCAACGTCCTTTTCAGGACAAACGAGGAAGAAGAAGAAGAATAGATAGCACCGGATAGGAAGGCTTGGTGTGAACTTGTTGAAGACCTGTTCTGTACAGGGAGCTGAAGGTAATGATGATGAAGAACTGTCCTCATGAGGTCCTGGTTGCTTTGGCTTCGTCTTCTGCCATTTTTCTCTAGGTTCTCATTGACCTCCAGACTCTTCTCTTTCCCTGTGGGTTTAGATTAAGAACCTGTCTGGTTTTACTCGTTGGTTGTTTCCTGAAAGTATGTCCTGTCCATCAGTGTCCTAGCTGCCATTTTGTTTTTGTGTTCTCTTCTCCTCTCATCTGTTCACTCATGAGAGAGCATGGGGCCACCACTGCAGGAAGCCTGCATCAAAGTATTTATTTGTTCTAGCAGTTGTGGTTTCTGTAGAAATGTATTTTACATGGTGAGGTTACTACCCCCATGCATAACCTCACATTAATCGCCTCTTATAACATGCATAATTTAGCAGTAGTCCTGTTATTTGTCTCCTCAGAGACCCCTGAGAACTGTACCTGATGTTTTTCTGTTGAACTCCTTAAATTTTGGTTCTTCCACATCTGTTCCCTTGTGGATTCTATTTCAGTGCACTGAGAACTGTACTTGATGTTTTCTCTTGAACTCTTTAAATTTTGTTTGTTCCACATCTGCTTCCCTTGTGGATTCTATTTCAGTTCACTGAGAACTGTACCTGATGTTTTCTCTTGAACTCCTTAAATTTTGGTTCTTCCACATCTGCTTCCCTTGTGGATTCTATTTCAGTGCACTGAGAACTGTACCTGATGTTTTCTCTTGAACTCCTTAAATTTTGGTTCTTCCACATCTGCTTCCCTTGTGGATTCTATTTCAGTGCACTGAGAACTGTACCTGATGTTTTCTCTTGAACTCTTTAAATTTTGTTTGTTCCACATCTGCTTCCCTTGTGGATTCTATTTCAGTTCACTGAGAACTGTACCTGATGTTTTCTGTTGAACTCCTTAAATGTTGTTTCTTCCACATATTTCAGTGCACTGAGAACTGTACCAGATGTTTTCTCTTGAACTCCTTAAATTTTGTTTATTCCACATCTGCTTCCCTTGTGGATTCTATTTCAGTGCATTGAGAACTGTACCTGATGTTTTCTCTTGAACTCCTTAAATTTTGTTTGTTCCACATCTGCTTCCCTTGTGGATTCTATTTCAGTGCACTGAGAACTGTACCAGATGTTTTCTCTTGAACTCCTTAAATGTTGTTTCTTCCACATGTTTCCCTTATGGATTCTATTTCAGTGCACTAAGAACTGTACCAGATGCAGGCTACTTCAGAGTATGGCCTAGCCACAGTTTTCTTCTTCCATATTACCTCTTTACAAACGTGTTCCCACAATTCCTTGCTTGTTAACACTTGATTAAACCTGATGTATTTTTTCCCATCCTAGTATTCTGAGACTGGAATGACTGTGCATCATTACCCCATAAATGATGGCCAAGTTCCATTAATAGAAGATCTTATGAAGATTATTGAGGAGATACGCATTTGCCTAATGGCAGGGAAAAAGACTATTGTTCAGTAAGTTTTCTCCACTTTATGTGATCCAGTAGTTAAATTTCAATACCGTTTTATTGGTTTATATACTTATATACAGTTAAATTTTTGGTAAATTCTAACTAAACTACTTTATTTAAACATTGTGAATGACAGGTCATTTCTTCACTGAAAAATCTTATCATTTTACAGCTTCTCTGATCAAAACTTTTTCTTCATGTAAATCATTTCTTTATGTTATCTTTACACTTTAATCTCATAGCTTCTCTAATTACACATTCTTCAGCAGAATTCTTTATGTGAATTATTTCTTTATGATTATACTTTATTCTCATAGCATCCCTGCCTTAAGATTTTTCAGTATTCTTCATGTGAATCCTTTCTTTATGTTATCATTACATTTTAATCTGATAGCTTCACTGATCACAGGTTTTTCAGCAGTATTCTTCATGTGAATCATTTCTTTATGTTATCATTACATTTTAATCTGATAGCTTCACTGATCACAGGTTTTTCAGCAGTATTCTTCATGTGAATCATTTGATTATGCCATTTTTGCTATTTAGTCTTCTTAGTCCTTTTCATATCCTGCCTCTAATTATGGTAGATATGTTAAATTTTTAGTTAGGACATTCATATAATATTTTTCTCTTTGTTCTTATAAAGGGGAAGAGCTACAGTAAAATTCTATTTTCATAATTAACTGCAGGATTTCGATACAAATGCACAGGGTTAACTTACAGCACTACAAGCTATACATACCAACACATCAGATGGTATAGTGCTGCTGATCTGCCTTGGTAACGGTAGATTTTAATCCTATATTTCAATTCACTAAGGATTTTTTATTTCTTGAGTAATGAGCACCAAAGTTGAAATGGAAGCTCGTCGTTGTATTTTAAAACTGATCCCATAAGATGTTTGATAACTTTAATAGATTCTGAGATAAAGAGCTTTAAATTTAGTATAGAAAAATGTATTACTGTTTTACAACATTACTTGCAGTAAATCAAAATTTTTTATAAGATATTAATCAGATCTGAGAAAAGTTTTATTATCAAGTGGAAAGTACTATATGTGCCGAATCTCATGTTGATTGACTTAGAAATTATCAAGTTATAAGAAAATTAGTAACATAAAACGAGGCTCTGAGAAATTCGTATTTTTCTTCTTAGGAGTAGCACAATTTCTTAAGAAAATACAATTTGCAGATTCAAAATATATATACTTAGAATGTGTCCTAAAAAAAATTATTTTGACTTATTTAGATCCAGGAGAATATATATTATCAGAACATAGATTAATTCCAGTGATCATTTAACGTCTATTTTGCACAGCCGCCATAGATAGTTCTTATAAGCATATTTTATACATGCACACATACATAAAACTAAATTAGGGAATTATATAAATCCCATTACCATAAATAACCATTGTTCCAAAAGCAAATAATGTGAGATGATTACGCCATACTGAAATATAAAAACTAAAACATAGAAATCATGTGGAAGGTGCCAGAATCAAGGAGACAACTGTGGAAAAAGAAAGATGGATACAGCATAAAGCTCAACCTGCAGTTTCATCTTCTGCTTCTTGTGGAGCTCCATGTCTTCTGCATCCCTTTCATGACTGCCTCCAGTTCTCTTCCCTATGTGTATTTTCATCATTTACCTTTGTGCTCCTTGTGGAGCATGGAGTTACCACTGTACCTTGTCCCCTTGCAGGAAGCCTGGATCAAGCATTCACATACTTCTGCTGTGATTGTTTCTGTGGCAGTTTGTTTTACATGATGAGCCTCATATTAGTTGTCTTAACACGACATGCCTGAAGGTGCAGTAGTCCTATTCTTTCTTTGTCCCTTTCAGAGACCCCCCCCGGGAACTACATGCAACCTACAGTATGGTGGGGCAGTTAAATTTGTCCTTTACAGCAGAGCATTTGAGTGGCATAGAATGATTAAAGCAAAGAGGAGTTTCTGATCGACAGCTAAAAGACAACCCACAGTATTATTACGTGGGTGTCAATTGTCATGCTAGTCGAGTTTGTCAATATACTTCCTGTGTGAAACGTTGGTTAACATCATCATCATCATCAGTTGCCATCTCCACAACGAAGGTTGGTTAAAATATAAGGGATTAAATAATAAAACTGCTGGTCCAAGAAGGTATATAATAAAAGATGGCTACAAAGAGTTGGTTACAGGATAAGCTGGTTCATCCTTTATTTCAGAAAAACTCTGTGACACATACATAAACATATGAAGAAAAATAAATGAAAGATTAGTTTAGAGTTACATTAACAGAAGTAGAAAAATAAATGAAAGACTAGTTTAGAGTTACATTAGCAGCAGTAGAAAAATAAATGAAAGACTCGTCTAAAATTGTCGTAAGTGCAAATGTATAGGCAGTCCTACTGTATGGCTCCGAAACATGGCGAACAACAACTACAACAACCAAAAAGATACAGTTTTGTAAATGGGTGTTTGCACAGAATAGAAGGATTAAAATAGTATGACAAGATAACCTGTGCTGCTGGAACTGTTGGAAAGAGCAAGACAAAAACCAGTGGACATACATGCTAGACGATGCTGACATTGGTTAGGATTCACATGGGAAAATCAGTTGATAGCATCATAAGGCAGTCCTTATTCTGGAATCCCCAGGGTAAGAGAACAATTAAAACAGTTTTATTGAAGACATAATTCTCTTTTACAGATAGCTATTGATTTTCTTTTAAAAACATCATATTCTTTAAGAACTATACTAATGGAAAGCTGCTAATACCACTGTGAGTTATTTAATGTTTAGCTAATGTTTTGTCTTTTGTGTTCCTGTAGTATTTTATTTTTCTTTATTATTATTTGCAGTTGTTTTGGTGGGCTTGGACGATCTTGTCTTGGTAAGCGTCTCATGTAGTTTGTATCAGAACATAAACAGTCAAAAGCTTTATTGGATATTGTAATTAAATCTACTTTGTTCATTCACACATTAACACTAATTTAATTAAGCTTGTTTGGTAACACTGAAAAAAATGTGACACACCAACATTTTTGTGTTCAGTAGCACAGAAATTGTTAAGACATAATAACACTAATATTTTAGAACCAGTTTAATTGCACTGAAGTGCCAGAGTTTATAAAAGAGCTTACTTAGAAAGATTAACATTTTGAAGCTGCTTTAATGTCAATGAAGTTGTAGCTTTTTAAACACTTTTAATTACTCGTAATTTGAAATGAGTTTGGATGTCCTTGTTTCACTAGGTTTCAGATGACCAATGGAGCTTAAGTTTTGCACACAATCCTTTGTCTACATTTTAAACTTTCAAGATGTGAAGGAACTACGAGTGACCTGTCCTGTGCCTACCATACAAAAATTTAAAATTTTTACAAAATTGCATCTGTGAAAGGATCTTCATCTTCTTCACCTTTCAACTCCCCAAGGAGCACAGACCTGCAACTTATTTAGAAAGACTGAGATGTTATAGCTGTTTCCACATCATTGAAATTGTAGCTTGTACAATGACCTTCAGAAGACTTGTTGAAGACAATGTTGTCATCAAAATGGGGTAGTTGTCCATGTGCCCAACTCTCCACAGTTGCCCCTCAGACACTTGTGGTATGGTACAGTGTTACTATTCTCTGCTTCCCTTTTGAGCCCAGGTAACACATGGGCATCACTGTCATTTATATAGTTTTAATTAATTTTCCCCACATAGAAGGCAAACATGATGCTAACATTTTTCTCTGAACTTCCGGGATGACATAGTTTGCATCACTTGTATTACACTAGTCAACAAATTTTCAAAAGTTTTTTGTACCAGAAATTAAATATACCATTTCTTATTGATTTTGACATGCTGATTTCAAATATCATAATGAAATTCACCAATTGGCTCTGGTTTTTTTTTAAATGATGAATTTACATTACAGTAATACAAATAATGTATGCTTGTTTAATTCTCTGGGGTGAACAGCTAGTCTTTCTACTTTAGCATTATAAAAATTGTGGTTACATATTCAATTAATTGATATTTCAACATAAAATGATAGAAAAAATAAAAACATTATTTAAAGTTCACATATCATGTTTTAAAAAGGCACATTTGAACCCATTCCGTCATTATTCAGTCGCTGTTCGAGCTCTCTTTGCTTGCTTCTTGTAGTCAATCGATGAGGTGTCTCTTGTCACAGTCCAACAGTAATCAGCAAGCATTGAAGGGCTCCAATTGCCTTAATACCTTGTCTCCATAGCAGCATTGTCCTGGTAAATCGTTCCCCATGCTCATCACTGACCGCTCCACAGTTTGACGTAAAGAAATCCAGATGAGAATCCAGAAAATGAATTTTCAAAGACATGTTGCAGCCAAGACTCTTATACTTCAGAAGGAGATTTTCTACAATTTCATTGTAATTATCAGATCTGTTGTTTCCAAGAAAATTGTCCCCACTGACTTAAATGCTAGCCATGCTGCTTTTTTCCTTGCCATGCAACACGCAAAGAAACTCGTCATCATGAAGAAGGTTTTGAATTTGCGGACCAACAAATACCCCCCTCTCTTATTTTAGCTTCACTCAGTCTTGGAAATTTTCTGATGAGGTATTTGAAAGCCTCATTTGTTTTCTCCATTGCCTTGACAAAGTTTTTCATGAGACCCAGCTTAATGTGCAAGGGTGGCAACAAAATCTTGCTGGTGTCGACAAGTGCTGGATTCTCAACTTTCTTACTGCCAGGCTGCATGACTGCCTGATTGGCCAATGTCTTCTGATGTAATGGTCACTTCGTGCACGGCTATCCCACTCACAGAGAAAGCAACAGTACTTGGTGTATCCACCCTGTAGTCCAAGCAAAAGAGCGACCACTTTTAAGTCACCGCAAAATGACCAATGATGATGAACGTAGTTTATACACTTCAAAAGCTGCTTTTTGTTTAATAAGTTTCTTTCATATGAACTGCGTGACCAACTGGAATTGACGGTAACACATTACCATTATTCAACAAAACAGCTTTAAGACTCATCTTGGATGAATCAATTAAAAGCCTCCACTCTTCCGGTATGTAATTGATTTTGAGGGTTGCCTTTAAACCAGAAATGTTGTGGCACGCAGAAAGGTCACCCTCTTTGAAAAAGAATGTAATAAGCGGCTTCTGGCGGTTCCTATACACAGAAATTGTAACATCTTCTGCCAGGAGATTCCACTGTTGCAATCTGGAACCCAAAAGCTCCGCCTTGTTCTTCGGTAAATTCAGATCTCTTACAAGATCATTCAGTTCACCTTGGGTTATTAAGTGTGGTTTAGTGGATGTAGTTTGCTCAAAATCTGGGTCGCTTGAGGTTGATGGTTCAGGACCATTAATGTCCTTTTCTTCATCAGTGGAAGCAGCTGAAAATGATTCTGGCACTTTGGGAACTGGTAGGTCATCGCCATGTGGTACCGGACGTATTGCAGAGGCGATGTTCGGATATTCCAGAGTCCATTTTTTCTTCTTTGATATGCTTTTCCCAATTGGAGGGACCATGCAAAAGTAACAGTTGTTGAGATGATCAGTGGGCTCTCTCCAAATCATTGGGACTGCAAAAGGCATAGCTATATTTATACATAGTTATATTTCGTTTTTGTGATAGAAATGTCACCTCGCCACAAATATAACAGAAATTATTAGCACTGTTCACACATGTCCTAGGCATTTCTAACTACGATACTTTTGATACGGGCAAATGCATTAACTAATGGCAAAATTTTAACAGAGATAAGATATTTATACACAAAGGTGATGTAATCATAGGTAGGATTGCATCATCAACTTCTAGTTACATTTTTATTGGTCATTAGAAAAAAAATTATGCAATAGCCCACAACAGTTGCGTCATATATATAAATTGACCGTAATTAAATAAACTAGTAGCATATATCTTGAAAACTAGAGCCAATCAACATTTTTTAATGTCATTTTCGTTTTCAGCACACCAAAATTAGTTTAGATCAGCTATTTTCATTTCTGGTACATTTTGGTTGTTGACGTGTTATCATTTATCTAGAATTATTGTACATTTTGTTTATTGTCTTCGTCGCTTGTTTCTTTTCATTTTGCAATATTCTGTTTGTATAGAAGCCCTGGAAATCGTTTGTGACTGTTAACACTGTGGTACATTGCCTGCAGTCAGTGTGTTTCATAAGGTGGGAGGAAAAACAAGTGTGTGTATTTTGCAAAAGGTACTTGTGACCTGGGCAGTCATATAACTGGGTCTTGAAATCATGTTTAGGTGAAACCACATTTTTCTGATAATCTCTGAATTACTTGATCTTCTTTTTGCTACTTATGGAACAAGGAACCACAACTGCTGCTGGTCTCCTTACAAGAAGACTGCATTTATGTGCTCTTGCTTTGGTGGTTTCTATAGCAATTAGTTTTACAGTGAAAAAGTTGCCAGACCCATACACAATCTCATATTAGGTAAACTATATCTTTTACAATATACCTGACGTAGCAGTACGTATGAAGATCAGAGAAAGCACATATGGCCATCACCAGTATCACTCCTGGACAAACTATGGAGATATCAACAACCTCAGGATGACAACTGCTTTCTTTAAACTTATTAAAGTTGACATCTGTATGTGGACGAAGAAGAAGAAGATATCCTTTCTTTGTCTCCTCAGAGACTCCCAGGGCATACACAGGGCAAATTATCTGATCACATGACAAAAGCATTATAGTTTAGCTCCGCTGACTCATGAATAATCTTTCACATGATATTTATAAACAGTGGCTGCATGCGTTATGATGGCCATGGATGAAACTCTCAGACCAGAAGATGCCTGTAAGAAACTGAGAACTCTAAAAGGAGATGGTGCTATACAGTCTGTAAAGGTAAATTGTTTATGTATGTCTTTTTTTCCACACATATTCTTCATCCAATTCAAATTTCATATCACCAATTTTTGTTTGGTTTTTATTTAACATTTTTCCAGCTATCCGCATCCTTCATTACAGTGTCCTTGCATTATAAAGCACTTGATTAGTTTAAGAGTTCTGCTTGACGCTGAATCCAAAAAGATTGTGTCCAGTCAAATTATGTCTGATGTGAAAGGGGAGCAAAGAATATTAAACAGTACTCAACCTTGCATGTCATAGGAAATGACTAATGTGGGTTGGGCATGGGGACAACTGCCCCATCCTGTACAAACTTAAAGCCAAAAAGAAGGTCAACAAAAAACATAGACAAGTTAACCAAAGAAAATAAATAATTCAACTTGGCCATCCTAGACGGAAAATCCTCCTATTAGGACTGGGTTTCTTAACCAATTTTGTGTGTGTGCGCCATGGACCCCTTTGATTGCCCAATGAAGGCAATGGACACATTCTTGAAAAAAAATGTACATAAAAGCATAATTTAAGTCTTACATTTTAAATATTAGATTATGTACACAGACCCCATTGAATTCATTCATGGACGCGCGCACACACACACACCCCTCCCATAGGTCTGTGAACCACAGGTTAAGAAACCCTGATTTTGGAGGTTCATTAAGCAGCCTAGAGAAAACAAGATCATCAATCTGTGGAACTGCTGGCAAGAATCAGACAAGATCACCAGTGTGTGGAACAGATGGCAAGATTCAGACAAGATCACCAGTGTATGGAACAGATGGCAAGATTCAGACAAGATCACCCGTGTGGAATTGATGGCAAGAATCAGACAAGTCCCAGTGGAACAAAATGTGAGAAGATGGTGCTGGTGTTGGACATGAAACACACTGAGGAAACCTGTTGATAGCATTAAAGGCAGTCTTTTTTTCTGGAATCTCCAGGGTAAGAGAGTTGAAGGAGATCAAAGAAACACATGAGAGAGTTAACTGGAGAAAAACATGAAAGGGATAAAGAAGAAATAAAAAGACCTTGAATGGATGGCACAGGACAGGAAGGCTGAATCGCTCCATTTTACCACCAGCTCTAAACAAAGCATCAGCTCTCTCATTCCTAGTGATTCCACAGTGAGAAGGTAGCCACTGGATGGCCATGGTTGACGTTCTTTAGATAATGACTCAGATCTGATTTCATGCAGCAACATGCCCATTATTACTGTAATGGTTAGATTGGTTGATTCAGCCAAAACTAAATGCAACAAACTCTCTCAGGAAAGTAACCCATGGTTTTCCATCCAGATAAACAATGCATTTCACATCTGAGCACCTCATTGCAAATTGCCTTTTTTTAAATAACAGATAAGAGTATTTGTTTTCATGTTTTAATATTTGTTAGTTTTATTTTTTAATGACTCAGCTCTCCATTTAAACTTTCCCCAGCAATACAACCTTGTGAATGATTTCCAAGATATACTGAACAGATACACTCCCAACGAAGAGGCAGAAAGGAGATCAGTGTCTAGATAAGCTTCATAACAAACTGCTTTGTTATTTTACTTTCAGCAGTACCAACCAGACCACCAGATACATGATTAAGATTAGCAGTTCAATAACTTAACAATAATATTATTTCCTACAAGAACAACTTATTCACCCACACATCAAAACAAAAATGAGCCAATATGTTTCATGTTTTTTTTTTTTTATACGTTTTCCTAATTCACACATATAAGTGAACAAATATAATGGCCTGTTTAAATTTATGAATGACAAGTGTTGGTTATTCTCTAAAAATCTAATTGCCAAACTAATAAAAAATTTTGAATAAATGAACTGATTCACAATTTCTGTGTTTGAATATATTTGTCTCAAGACTTATCTAAGAAAAATGTGCGCATGTGTTTGATAACCGAAGGTGAAAGCATGTTTATTAACTGGAATTTAAAAAATAAAGTGAACAAATGAAACTTTTGAACAAATGAAACTTTGTATTACATGTATTCATAAATTCATTATATACACAGTATCTTTTCTCTCACTCTGAAACAGAATCACACAACCACTTGTACAAACTGTTAAAGGGCAAAATAAAAAATTTATTGCCAAAGCAGTGCACATACACAACCTCAAAATGAACAATTTTGGGGTAGACATAAACAATAAACTATATATCTGCCTTATTCCACTGTGATACGAGTGCTCATCTGATCTGAACATAAGCCACCCTTAAATCTGTACTTTCACCTCAAAAGAAAAACCACGTGACAGATCTTTACAGAAAATTGAAGGACTAAAATGGTATGACAGGACTGCTAACATTTGAATGATGATGAGAAAAATATAGTGAGATAATCATTGATTAGCATCACCGAGCAGTCTTTATTCTGAAACTTCTTGGGTAGGAAAAAAAAAAAAGCTTCAAAACAAATGATGAGTTATTGGATAAAAATCAGAAGGACAAAAAAGAAATGACTGAAGCAGATGCCCCACGAAAAAAAAAGCATCTATAATTTTTTATAAATAAGTCATGTGTAGCATTCAGTCCATGAACATTTGAAGCATGTATTATGGCAAGCTTTCCTCTTTCCAGGATTGTGTGGGGGGAACCATAGCATGATTTCAAGTGTAAAGTGGTGTTAATACTGAAAAATCTAGTCTAAAGGCATTTTTAATATCAAGAAATTAAATGTTGATAAAATAGCCTAGGTCATATATTTTGACCGAAACGTATGTTTTTTAAACTAATAATAATAGTTGCCCATCGCAAGCGAAGATGGCGACAGCTTCAGACTTGAGTTGTGACACATCTGTGCCGTGATCTCATATGGCTAATTAGTCCTATTTTGGCCCTACAGGCCCTGCCACATACGGGGCACACATGGTTAGAGTCGATAATAGTGTTGCTGTGCATTCTGACCTTTCTTGCAGCACGCTTGCCTTCTGCCTTATCAGCTAAATTCTGTTCTGCAATGCGAGCCCCTTGAGTAATGTTTCTCCGCCAGGCAGAACGATCCTGTGCGATAGTCTCCCAGGAGGAGACATCAGTTTTGAAACTGCTCAACGATGATTTCAGTGTGTCTTTGAAGTGTTTCTTTTGTCCCCCTACTGTTCGCTTACCCATGGAGAGTTCTCTGTACATCTACTGCTTTGGGAGGCTTTTTGGGCATGCGAACATGTCTGGCCCATCTAAGTTGGACCCTCTGCAGCAATGTGTAGATGCTTGAGATATGTGCTCTGTTGAGGACCTCAGAATTAGATACTCTATCATGCCACTTGATCCTGAGAATCCTGCGAAGACAGCTCATGTGGAAATGATTAAGCTTTTTGGCATGTCTGTTATACACTGTCCATATTTCACAGGCATACAGGAGGGTAGTGAGCACTATTGCATGATATACGGGGCAAAGTCTTTTACAGACAGTGGGTATGATGTGTTGGTGTTGTGGGTAGTGGGTTTCCCCCCTTGCTTCACCCTAGTGAATTCTTGTTCATGAAAGGAGCGACCATTGCGGTGTTAGTCTCTTGGCCTAGCAAAACCTCTCATACCCCAAGATCGTTGTGCGTGGTGAAGAGCCACACCCTCCTCGAGGTAGTCCTGGTAACTGAGGGTGCGAATCCTCAGGCTAAACACAACAGATCTAGAGGAGCAAACCTCGATAATAAAACCGGTGCACTACACCGTACACGCCCTCTGTGGGTGGGAAGGAGCCAGATGGATACTGAATAAGTCTTGGGAGTGGGAACGAGTGTGGACTGCTCCCTGAAGATCGGAACCCATCGTACAGGCACAGAGACTCAGGACGTGACGATCCTATTGTCTTCAACTCTTGGTCACATGCCTGGAGAACTCGGCGTAACCAGCAGGCAATTTTGTGGTGGGGAAAGAGCACTGTGAGCCCTACCTTGGCTACGTATCACAAGGAGATGCAGAAACACCCCCTTTATCTCCCCCAGAGCTGGCACAGTATACTTCTGGCTCCTACCCGGGGCGGTAGGAAATCCACAGGCACTCCAGCATCACAATGCCATGAAGATGACAAAGTTGGAATTTACTAACTCAAACCTGGCAGAGCAAGTCCTCCATCAGATGCGGCCGATGCTGGGCCCACTGGCGCGTGGACACGTCCCGATCCCCATCGAGACTTGCCCGGGGAGCCCACCCCGGCTCAAAATAGCAGAGAAGGCCACTCTCCAAACCTCCGATGTCTTGCGGGCAGTGTTAGGATGTGCAAGAACATGGACAGGAAGACTCCACAACTTCCCCATTGAAGACACGCCCACGACGACCGTTGCCTCAATTGGCTGTGTGTGGTGTACCCAGAAACGGGGCCTCCCAGTACTGAGGCACAGTTAAGTCCACGATGTCACTTATCGGTGCAGAGTTGAGAGAGACGGCTGAGCATCACAATCCCCCCTGTGTTGCAGCATGATGAGAACCCAGCTTTGCACACTGAGCTTGGGGGGATCACTTGGGCACCAGACTTAATACTGGCTCTTGACTGGATGGCCGCATGCAGGAGATTTCTACAATGGAGAGATGGCAGGTGGTGGGTATCTGGAAGTGGCTCTGTGCAGGACGTGAGGATTCCTTGGGAGAGCCCAGAACCAGAGCACAGCATTGTGCAAGCTCTGCATAGTTGGAGAGCCCCCCTGGATGACAGGGAATGCACAGTGTGCCACCCCACCTATCCCCAACTGCTAACTTAGAACCAGAAGTGGGGTCCTCTGTATGCGTGCCAGGCCAGGATAAAATGCCTGGGAAAGAGACTGGAGCTCAGAACTCCCTAACTCAAAGTTGCAGGATGGCAGAAAAGCCACGGGAAAGACAGGTATATTTTGAAGACAACGCAACCATATTTTCACCATACGAGCTCGGACGCCGCCTCGGTAAACAAGGTCCGCGCAGAGCAGTGACACCCCCAGGCTGCTTGCGAATAGTCTGGTGCTCGCCCTGTGGAGCTCCACCAGGCAGGTGCAGTGCCGGGCTCTGAGCCTCGACAGAGCCCACCCTCAGCTACTGGAGGACCCTCTAGACCGTCTTGTGGAGTCAGCAGACGGCGGAGAACTACTGACCGAAACAAAACAGAAAAAGAGAAACCCAGAGTGCCACTTGTCATAATGCACTGGAATGCAGAGGGAGTGAACAGCAAGCAGGCTGGATACAGCAAAAAGACAGAGCTGGAAAACATCTTGTATGAGAAGCAAGTCAGTGTTTGCTGTATCCAAGAGACTCACTTGAAAGCAGATCAAACCTTTAAAATAAGGGGATATCAATGCTTCAGATCCGACAGACAAGATAGACGAAAAGGAGGAGTACTTACTCTTGTAAGGAATAACATTCATGCACACGAAAGGAAAACTTACATGGATGGAGCAGAATATCAGCTGTTGCAGATAAAAGTAGACAAGATGGAAATAGAACTCCTGAACTATTACTGTCCAAACAACAAACCCCTGAGTCTCAGCTCTATACAGGTACCAGCCACCAACTTTATAGCAGTTGGAGACTTTAATAGCCACTCCCAGAGCTGGAGCTATAACCATCTAGATCACAGAGGTGAAGAGGTTGAAACATGGCAAGATGATCACTCCCTAATCCTAGTCAATAATGCCACAGATACTCCTACCTTCTACTCCAGAGGATGGCACACAACTTCAACACCAGATCTTGCCTTCGCCACTCCAGATATAGCTGGATCTATTAGTAGAGAAGTAGGAGACCAACTAGGGGGAAGTGACCATCGCCCAATCTTTCTTACTGTCCAGAGTGCAACTCTCAGTACAGGCCCAGCCATTACAAGATGGAACTACAAAAAAAGCCAACTGGGGTTTATTCAGGCATCAGGTAAACACGCTGCTGTCTACCCTCAAGGTACAGAACAGAGACATTAATGAAGTGGTAAAAGACTTCAACAGATGCATACTACAAGCTGCAAAAGAAACCATTCCCAAAGGATGCCGGCGTAACTACATACCATACTGGTCCAGCACACTCCAAGAACGTCAGGAAGCTATGGACAGGGCTAGAAAGGATGCAGAGTCTCAGCCTTCACTTGAAACTCACAACAAATGGAAAAAGGCTGTAGCAGAGTTTCAGAGAACAAAGCTAGAAGAAAAACGGAAAAGCTGGAGAACTAAAACGGCATCGCTGAACCTTGAGAAAGACGGCAGGAAACTTTGGAGATTAGTCAAGTCTCTAAATGAAGAGCGTTCCTCACCTAAGCAGACTATCACATTGGACGAAGGTGGCAAACTTTTCAGAGGAAAACAAGCTGCAGACCTGTTTGCTAGAAGATACAGTTCAGAAAGCAACTTACCCATTAACATAGACCATCAGAGAGAGATAAGAAAAGAAATACTGGCAACCACGGGACAGACAGATACTCCTGCCCCAATGAGGGAACCCATCACACTAGGAGAACTACAGAACGCTATTTCCAAGCTTAAGCTTCAAAAGTCACCCGGCCCAGACAAAATCAGCAACGAAATGCTAGTAAATCTGAGCTCAGCAGCAAAGACAAAACTGCTTGAGATATTCAACCACAGCTGGTTGAAAGGAACGGTACCCCAAGTATGGAGAGAAGCCATCACAATACCCATACTAAAGAAAGGGAAATGTAAGACCGAGGTTGCAAGTTACCGGCCAATCAGTCTCACAAGCTGTGTTGAGAAGACTATGGAGCGAATAGTCAACCACAGATTGAAATGGTATTTAGAGTCTGAGCAGATCCTGGTGCCGGAACAAGCTGGATTTAGAGAATGCTACAGTATAGAAGACCAAGTTACTTACTTGTCTCAAGCAATAGAAGATGCCTTCCAGGAGAAAAAAAGGTCCTAACGATCTGGGTCGACTTCAAGCAGGCCTTTGACAAGGTGTGGAAAGATGGCCTTACTGCAAAACTTAGGAGAAGTGGAATCCAAGGCAACATGATGAAATGGATCCAGTCATACTTGCATAACAGGAGAACTAGTCACTCTTGACGGTCTGCAGAGCATAAAAGTGTTGCTCCAACAGGGGGTACCTCAAGGAGGAGTAATTTCCCCAACACTCTTCCTTGTTTACATCAATGACCTGGTGAAAGATCTCCCCGCAGGAGTGAAAGCTGCCTTATATGCAGATGACCTAGTACTCTGGTGCGCTGATGAAAACGTCACCACAGCAAATTATAGAATGCAGCGGGCAGCAGACATGCTAGTGTCATGGGCAGAGAAATGGCTTATCACAATAAACACAGACAAAACCTCCACAACACTGTTCTCCCTCGCCCCCAAGGACAAAGCAGCTAACATACACCTAGGGACAACCGTGATCAAGGAAGAAAGCTACCCCACCTATCTTGGGGTGACATTTGACCAAAGGCTTACATGGAATAAGCATATTGAAAATGCAGAAGGAAAGGCCCGAAGACGACTAGGCATACTCATAAAATTAGCAGGTACCAACTGGGGAGCAAATGAACGAAATCTAAAGAAGATTTGTAATGGATTAATAAGACCACACTTAGAGTTTAGTTCAGCAGCATGGTCACCAGCTGCTAACTCACATCTGCAGTCTTTGGACAAGGTGCAAAATCAAGCTCTCAGGCTCATTACAGGAGCCATGAAAACTACACCAATATCAGAGATGCAGAAGGTTGCTGGATTACAGACATTGTCCCATAGAAGAGACACAAAAACCATGATCCAGATGGAAAAGTACAACAGTATACCAACGCACCCAATGAAGGCAAGACTAGATGATCTGGCATTGGGACGTCTAAAGCGTAGCAGCTTTGTGCATCGGGGGAAAAGACTTATAAGACAGCATCAAGAAGACCTATCCATGAAGACAACACCACTGAAGCCCACCCTGTACCATGGGAGCAGGCCAGCAATGCCCTCCAAATTAATACTTCAGTCAGTGGTCTCACAAGTGGATGTGAGTATAATGATCTGCAAAAACGAACTGCTACATTGAGTATGATCCAAGAAAGCTATCCCGATCAATCATGGATACATGCCTATACAGATGGATCAGCAACTAATGCTGTTAGGAATGGAGGTGCCGGTATCTTTATCTCATATCCTGACAACCACTATGAGACTAGGCACATTCCCACTGGTAAATTCTGTTCCAACTATACAGCTGAGGTTCAAGCTCTAGAGCAAGCTGCAAATATGATTTATAACACCAACTCTGACTGCCACCAGGTAGTCATCCTCACAGATGCACTGTCTGTCCTGCAAGCTCTCAAGGGTGGTAAACTCCCGCATCTGAGAAATGAACTAAACAAGGTAGCTGCCAAAAAGAGAACCATACTTCAGTGGGTACCATCTCATTGTGGTGTACCCGGAAATGAAAAGGCAGATAAACTTGCAAAAAAGGGGGAGGAGAATGTGAACAAGAAGATAATGAAGTCACATACTTTGAGAAAAAGAGAGCTATCCAGACTATCAGAAGAGAACAGAACCAACCCAAAGACGACTATCACACTCTCGACCGGCAGGGACAGATAACTATTTTTCGCCTCAGGACAGGGCATAACAAACTGAATAAACACATGCACAAGCTACGATTGTCTGCTTCCCCACTGTGCACATGTGGATTAAACGAACAAACTGCTGAGCATGTTCTACAGGATTGTCCTCTGTATGACCAGTTAAGAAAGATATACTGGCCCAATGACTCAACACTAAACTCAAAGCTATATGGAGCTAAAGAGGAACTTCAAACAACAGTCGAATTCATCATGAGAACTCGTCTGACGGTGTAAACATCAAAGATGCGATCGCAAGAAGAAGAAGAAGAAGCATGATATACTTTTATCTTGGTGGCGGCACTAATTCCTTGTCGATCCCCGACATTTACTCTTAGTCTTCCGAAAGCCGCACTTGCCTTGGCAATTCTGTTGTTGACCTCGGAGTCGATATTCGCATCTTTGGTAAGGGTACTGCCAAGATAAGCGAAGCTGTCCACCACTTGGAAACGTTGGTTCTTTACTGTGATATTTGGTTCACTGTAAGGTTTCCCAGGAGCAGGTTGCAACATTACTTCAGATTTCTTCGTATCGATAGTAAGACCAAAGTCATCACACGCTACAGAAAGCCTCCTCATATTGCTCTGCATGCCCAATTCTTGCAGGTGTTGAGGGCACAGTCGTCCGCAAAGACAAGGTCAGAGATCATTGTTTCATTCACCTTCGTAAAGGACTGTAATCGTCTCAAATTGAATAGCTTCCCATCTGTCCTATATCTGATGTGTACTCCGTCACTACTGTCATGCGTAACATTAGAGAGCATGGCAGCAAATATCATACTGAATAGTGTTAGGGCAAGCAAACATCCCTGTTTGACAACGTTTGTGACGGGAAAGGGTTCAGAAGGTTCTCCATCATTCAATACACGAGCCATCATACCTTCATGAAACTGGCGGACAATTGAGATGAACTTATCGGGACAGCCGAATTTCGCCATAATTTTCCATAGTCCGTCCCTATTGACAGTGTCAAAGGCCTTGGTCAAGTTAATAAATGTTGTGTTAAGTCTAAAGGCATTTTTAACATCAAGAAATTAAATGTTGACAAAATAGTCTAGGTCGTATATTTTGACCGAAACGTATGTTTTAAACTACTCTTAAAACAAAACATGAAAACAACAGATGTTTGTTTGATTTTGTATTTTAAATTTCCCATTACACATTTTTACTCTGTTGTTCTAGTCTGCTTTCAGTAAAAAATTATACTGTATGAATTATTTTTAAAAGGGCATAATATTTTGCATTAATATGGCAAACATACTTTGTCAAACAAATTTCCTTATTTGAAGTATTTTATTTTCTGCTTTTGAGTTTGGGAAACAGGTATAATCCTGTGTTCTGTTTCTCCCTAATCTTGCCCAACATTTGAATACTTGCAAAATGGATACAATCTTATGTTTTGTGAACTTCTGTATATATCATTTGCTGACTAGAGGGGCGTTCAGAAAGTAATGCACCACATCGTTTTTCTCAGGAGCTGTTTATCCAAAAAGCATGAAATTTATACACAATATACATGGATATGTCATGTAAACATCGGTATTATTCAACATAATCCCCATCAACTTGTACGGCTTTATGCCAGCGCAAAACAAGTGCATGTATTCCTAGCCCGTACCAGATTTTGTCTTGATCATGTAGCCATTTCTTCGCTGCATGAATCACTCCTTCATCATCTTCAAACCTTGTCCCACAGAGTGCATCTTTAAGTGGACCAAATAGATGAAAATCAGAGGGTGCCAAATCGGGACTATAGGGTGGATGGGGTAGTACAGTCCAACCCAATTTGGTGATTGCTTCCCGTGTTGCCAGACTTGTGTGAGGTCGCGCATTGTCGTGAAGGAGAAGCAGGTCTGCTGGATTCTTGTGCAGCCAAACTCTGCGAAAACGTTGATTGAGTTTTTTCAATGACTTAATGTAAGCTTGCGAATTGATTGTCTCTCCTCTTGGCATAACGTCCACAAGAATCACACCTTCAATGTCACAAAAGACAGTGATCATGACCTTTCCAGCTGAAGGAATTGTCTTGAATTTCTTTCTTCGTGGTGATTGCGGATGATGCCACTCCATTGGCTGTCTTTTTGTCTCAGGTTCAAAATGATGTGCCCAGGTTTCGTCACCTGTAACGATCTTAGCCAAAAAGTTCTCTCCATCAGCATTGAAACGCTCCAACAATTCAGAAGAAATTGCTTTCCTTTGCAATCGGTGGTCATTTGTGAGACTTCAAGGAACCCATCTTGCGCAAACCTTAGAAAATCTGAGAGTTTTTATAACTGCATTTGCACTACCAATGCTGAGTGACAGCTGTAAGGCCAATTGTTGAGTAGTGATTCGCCTATCAGTAAGAATAATGCCCTCAGCGCATTTCAACATTTCTGCGTTGGTGGCTGTGGCAGGACGTCCACAGCGCGGCCGATCAAGCAGCTCCGTATCTCCACTTCCTGATTCTTTGATTCTCTGAACCCAGCGACTGACTGTACTCCTGTCGACTGCAAAACTTCCATACACATCACACAGACGCTTGTGAATATTCACAACAGTTTCCTTCTCTGCAACGAGAAATTATATCACAATTCGCTGCTTATAACGCAAGCTGCTAACACGCTCCATTTCAACGGTTTAGGGCAGCCGTATTATTTGGCCGGTTGCGGTGCAATTCGGTGCACACAATTGGCACATGCCATATTTGAAGTGTGCAAAATTTCATGCTTGTATCTTCATTATTAGCTGAGAAAAACGATGTGGTGCATTACTTTCTGAACGCCCCTCGTACATTGTTCTATTTTTTTTTTTAAATAAAATATTTTGTAATTGCTATTTAAAAATTGCTGCTTTGCTTTGTGCCATCAAGCACAGTGGAGGGATATACTTTAGTATACACTGCCCGCTGGCTCTTCTGAAGAACAAACTCGAGTCTGCCATGTGGCAGATGGGCACTAAAGCTGTCCTACCATGGAGCATAAAAATATGTTTGTCTTCTCTTTCTATTCTCTTGCCTATATTCCAGTTTCATTTTCATAATTAGTTTATACAAGTTGCTGTACGCTGCTTCAGAGCTATTTAAGCTTTATATGTATGAGACATCTTTGACTTAGACTATATGTCCTTGGGTTTCGCCTTCATTATTTTCAGTTGGTCTTTCTGAAACTTTTTGTAGTGATACTTTATTTCATAAATTGTGATGAAGCTACAGTGGATTTTTTTAAAATATCCCCCTTTAAGAAATCAATAAAAATCTGTTCAGTATGAATAGTTTAAGCTATTAAGCAACTGTTTATTATATGCCTTACATGCGTGTAGATGGTAGAGGATACATTTTCAACCAGAGATCCTGTCCAGATAATTCTGTGATACAACACATTATAATAATACATTTTGTACATTTTCTTGCTTCTGCAAAAAAAATTAATTCAATAAATGCAAGTTTAAAAATCATGTACCTGGAAGTGAAATGTGTAAATGTATTCCAATTCTGCCAAACTGCTCTTTACAACTTAATGTTGTATTTAACCAAGAAATCTAAGTACAGCAAGTTCTTGTAAAATTGACTAAACATTCTTACACGCTTCTGATGTTTGAAAAAAACTGGTCGATCGTCAGAGTGTTTAGTAAGGTCTAAATTCCTAACCTCAAGTTTGCCCCTGTACTTTATCTGTGTTAAGATCTTACAGTGAATCCTGATAAACTCCACCCCTTTTTGGCTTAAAGATAAGCCATCTCATGTCTTCACCAGCCTGTTTAACACATCTAATTTTTATCCCTTGAGTCAGGCCAAGGCATCCAGGTACACCTATAGATCTACAAGCCCACTTTATTCAATGCGCTGGATCTTTTGTCTACGAGGAGAAGGCTTGTCTGAACATTTACGTTTGACTGCCCAGTTGATATCCTCCACATCTGAGAAAGATGGACATGGATGAGTGTGATGGTTCAAAATGTGCACACACTGTAGCTCTTCATCCAAGACACACTTGAATCTGTGAAAAAAGCATCACATTCTGACTTCAGCTCAGTCTAAACTAACAGACATAAATAACCAACCCAACTCCACGCTAAAGTGTTTAAAGTAAATAAATGAAGGGTAAAATGGGTCTGACACCCCTGTCTATGTAAAAAAATCTTAACCGTTACGGAAACAGCAAGAAATGCAAAAACTTTGATGCAGGAAGGACTGTCAGTGGTGAAAGCCAAAAGGAAGCCATTGGCATGAAAATGGATGCCCCGATCGCAAAACACAAGGCGTGAATTGGATTTTGGAGCTATGGGTGAGGCATAAAAACTGAGATCACGGCAGGGATGGGGAAATACAGACTGCGTGTCCTGGGAATGGGTCAGCGCGGATGGGACGGGGAGAGTACAGGCAGCAGCAGGGGAGGCAGTGCTTTACTCTGGTGGAGAGGATGGTCAGCGCAGTAAAGGCGTGGCTATTATCCTAAATTAAGGAAGAGTGGGGATAGGCTGATATACTGATAAGCTTCTGCAGCATTGGCGGCTTGGTCGTTGGAGGAACGCTTTTTCCACATGGGGAAATCCACAGGTTAACATGGGAGTCACCAGACGGCCGGGACAGAGACCAGATAGACCACATTATGATCAGTGGTAGATGGAGGCATTCACTGCAAGACGTGAAAGTGGGAGAAGGTGTGCGTGAAGGAGGCGATCGCCACCTGGTGGTAGCAAGACTGAAGGTGAAACTCAGAGATGCTGGACCAATTGCAACTAAACAGAAAAGGTATAACATCATCAAACTCAAGAACCCCCTCACCAGAGAAGCTTTTGTGGTTGATGTAGAGAGACGATATCAAATAGCCAGGAGGGGACAGAGACTGATGATGTTGGCCAGAAATTCAACAAGATTTCAAATATATGTAAGGAGGGCGGCGAATCATGCTTGCGATTCCGGGGGAGGGGGGGTGGTTGGATGGCACCAGAAACGTTGAACACCATAGCGAAGAGAGAAGAAATGAAAGGAAAGAAAATAGGTCTCTAAAGTTAGAGGAAATATATAGTGAACAGTGCAGTCAGCTGACAGAAGTGGAGCGTCAGACCCGGGCCAACAGAGGGAAATTTCTGGACGATTTTGTGGAACAGGCAGAGGAGGCGGCACTGAGAGACAAACAGGGCACAGTATATAGGATGGCTTAAGCTATTAGCGGAGGGCGGGGTGCAAATGATATTACGTTGGCGGGAGGGGAGGTCTTGTCACCACAGCGTGGGGGCGGGGTGGACGGAGCATTTCAGAGAGACGCTGAGTGGGGAACCGCCAGAGATTCAGCCGAATGTTTCTGAGGCTGAAAATGATCTAGATGTAAATACAGACGCGGCTATCGGGGGGTTAAGGAATGGAAGGGCTCCTGGTCACGACAGTTGAAATGATGGGTTATTCAAGGCAGATCCTGAGCTAGCAGCTGAACTTTTAGAGCCACTGTTTGCGTGGGTCTGGAGGGCAGAGACAACACCAACAGAGTAGCGTAAAGGAATAATTGTCAAATTTCCCAAGAAGGGTGACCTTGCTGACTGCAACAACTGGAGAGGAATTACTCTCAGTTCCCAGTAAAAAACTGGGCAGGACAATTGTCCAGAGAATTTCAAAAGCAGTGGACCATGGGCTGGGGAAAGAGCAGACATGGTTCAGAGGGAACAGAAGATGTGCAGATCATATATTCACCCTCAGGAACATTATAGAGCAGTGCTCGGAGTGGCAGAGACAGCTATACATTAGCTTTGTTGATTTTAGAAAGGCTTTTGACAGCGTGCACAGGGACAGCCTATGGAGGATACTGAGGGCTTGTGAAGTTCCCAGCTGCATTGTTTCTATCATAGAGGACCTCTATGCTGGCTTTGTATATGCGGTGCTGGGTTCAGCGGCCCGGCTTTTAGGGTGTCAACAGCTTTGTTTTTGACAGTCATGGGCTGGGCGGTGTGCCGGAGGGCGGTCCAGAAAGAATTGTATGAACGGTGTTTTCTATGCTGGGGGATCTGGAGTGTGCGGATGACATTGCGCTGCTCGCACGCTCACATCAGCACATTCGGGGAAAGGCAGATTGACTGAGTGGATGTGGCCAGCGGGTGGGTCTGAACATCAGTCTAAAGAAGACAGAGATCATGACACTCAATGTGGGCAGTCCTGAGCCCATAACAATAAGGAACCAGAAGCTGGAACAGATGGACACATTTACATACCTAGGATGCATAGTAACACCAGACGGCAGAACAAGCAAAGACATCAAGAACAGAATGAATAAAGCGAGAACAGCCTTTGCTAGTCTCAGCAACATCTGGTGGTCTTCCCAGTGCAGATTGAATAAGAGCTGTGTGCTTTCTGTGGTGCGGGGTGCTGGAGAGTGGCAGAGAGGGAAGTGTCAAAGCTGTCCTCCTTCCACACAGTCTGCCTAGGGAAAGTTCTCCGAATCTTTTGGCCTAGTGCTATCACTAACCAAGAACTGCTTGCTCGCAGTGACCAAGAGGACATGCACACCATCATAGCTGGCAGACGCTGAGGTTGACTGCTTTGTCAGTCGGCGGCTAAGGATCAAATAAAGAAGAAAGCGGGTCTGAAGAAGCCAATGTAACACAAGATTTATGTGAAGCTTTCCTTTGAAACAGCAATACAAGCAGATGGAAGACTTCATCCGTATATCTCACCAATCTGTATGTCATTTGGTGAATGAATATAGTCTTGCTAAAAGAATACAGAAATCATGAACTAAATTATTTGGACACTAGCAGTTAATTTAAGTTTAAGACTCTTTTATGACGGTACAATTGAAGGCGTGGGGAACATCAATGCTGCATTGTTTACAGATAGTCTGCAAAATACAAAGCAAACATGACTGACACAACCTTTTCACAATAAATGAATGAATGACATTTCTGAGGGCCAAGAACATCACTGTCTGCAGTAAATCTAACACTTGAATTAATCTTTTATCCCCATCTGAACATTAAACATCTGAAATCTGTGAAAGCTAAATGTAACAGTTTCAATAAATGACACATTTTATTCAAACCTGCTAATCTATATTTAGAATCTGTGTAGCTCCTGTGGGTCTTGGATGAGACAAAGAATGAACAGGACTACTTCTCCCTCAGGCATGTCATACAAATGACATATGTGAGGTTCTGCATGTCATACAAGTGACATATGTGAGGTTCTGCATGTCATACAAGTGACATATGTGAGGTTCTGCATGACAGGACTACTTCTCCCTCGGGCATGTCATACAAGTGACAAATGTGAGGTTCTGCATGAAGCTGGCAACTTTATCATGTAAACAAACTGCTACAGAAATCACTGCTGCCACAACATGTACTTTGATGCTAAATAAGGAGACCAACTGCTGTGGTGGCTCCATGTTTAAGGAGCTAAACAAGAGATGATGGTTTTATCCAATGACAGTAAGTAAAAACATAATCTGCACAATTAATCAATCAATACCCTTTATCTCCCCAAGCCTTCAACAAACACATGCCAAGTCCTCCTGTCACATGCCAAGTCCTCCTGTCACAAGCCAAGTCCTCCTGTCACATGCCAAGTCCTCCTGTCACAAGCCAAGTGCTCCTGTCACATGCCAAGTCCTCCTGTCACAAGCCAAGTCCTCCTGTCACATGCCAAGTCCTGTCACAAGCCAAGTCCTCCTGTCACAAGTCAAGTCCTCCTGTCACAAGCCAAGTCCTCCTGTCACAAGCCAAGTCCTCCTGTCACAAGCCAAGTCCTCCTGTCACATGCCATCAGCTCAAGTTCCTTCCAGGTCTTCCTCATCATTTTCACTTGTGTGTCTTCAGTTCTCTTCTTCGTGTGTTTCTTGGTCTACGTCTGCCTCTCTAACCCTGGGGGTTTCAGAACAAGGACTGCTGTGTTATGCTATCCACATGTTTCCAACCTGCATAATGTTTACATTACAACAAACAACGTGTGACTTTTGATTTCATTTTCTGTCTCATTCTTGGTTTGCAAAGTCTTGTAATGTTTATCTCTCTCTTCCTGTTATCCTGCATATGTCTAATTGTAAATTTTATTCCCTCTGCCGTAGTAAAGGATGTTTCTAGTGATATCACTCTGCACAAGAGTTTCCTATGCCGCAGAGCATTATAACATTGATGATTAATGGAAACCATGATGTTAATGTTGAAATGAGAATCTTCAACTCAAATGTCGTCAGTCCAACTGAGTGGCTCTGAAACAATGGAGAACGACCAAGAAGGTACAGATAATCATGAATGGGTGCTCTTGGAGAATACAAAGATTGAACTGGTATAGCAAGATCATCAATGTCCACTTTGAATACTACCTGCCCAGCTTGTCTTTGAGCTTTTTCTTGCTCTTGGGGACTGTCAGTTTAAAATCTCCTTTGAAAAACAGTCATACCATTTAAGTCTATATTTTACTCTTATGATGTTCTGCACACTGTCATATGGGACAAGATTCATATATGATATTCCAAGGATCTTTAAAAAGCATCTTGTTTCCATCATTGAAATGTATTTCTAATTCTAGTTCAGCATTTAATGTCTAAGTCTCACATGCCATTCAAACATAACAGATGACCAATGTCTGTGTTAATTTAATGTTAGTTTTAATAGTTACATTTTAGTCTCATTTGACTGGCTTCATCGCAGTAGTCATTTGTGATGCTACTGCCCTTAATTCAGTTTTTATTCCTTCATTATTAATGACCAACTTGGTGTGCTATTGACTGCATTCATGTCTTGGAGAAAATTTGTAACCTCACAGAGTTCATCTCTCTCCAAAATTTTCTGGACCTCACCACTTCGGTTTCGTAGTGGCATTGATAAGGTTAACAATAGGACATAAGCAGGCTATTGGTTTTTTTTTTTTTAAACTGATTATTTATCTCTGTAACTGTCTATTTCTTGGCACTTATGTCTAACCAGGCCAGTTTGGATATTTCTTCCATTCTGTTGCTTTTGTATGTGGTCTTTAAAATAACTCAGGATACACACATCTGTATAGTTTTAAGTGTTCTTATGAGGTTCTAGTACAGCCTCTAAAGCAGTGACTTTTAACCAGAGGTGCATGTAACCCCTGCGAGTGCGAGACCTACCTTCAGGGGGTGCGAGACATGCCAGATCTTTTAAAAGGCGATTCATCATTAACATTATACAGTCCACAGAACTCAAATGTATTTGTACAAAATAGAACACTGACAACGTGAATTCAATACCGAATCTTAGTCATATTTTGTAAATAACATTTTCCCACAGTATACCTGTATCTCTTTTTCTCATTTTTAGCATATTTTGTGAGCTAGAAGATAGTGGTGTGCGAAGCTTCTTAAGATGATGTAAAGGGGTGCGAGGCTTCATAATATGCTTTAAAGGGGTGCCAGGCTTCTGTAGGTGCCGTAAAGGGGTGCGAGGCTTCTTTAGATATAGTAACATAGTGCAGGACCTCCAAAAGGTTAAGAAACACTGCTCTAAAGTCTCTGTGGTCTTTTTTCATACTAAAGTTGATCCCTTTTTCTTTTAACTAAAACAAAAGACTAATAATAACATGTGCATCCTTGTTCACTTTACACTGATATCACATTGTGTGTTTCTCATTGTACTGACAAATGTCACTGTGGTATGCAACTTCTTGGTGAGATAATTATCAACAAAAAAACTAATATAAATTCCAGATCTGATTGTCTAAGGATAATGATTTCTTTTTAAAAAGTTAAATCCTACATACCTGATGAGATGAGTCGTCAGCCCCCATAGCTGATCTTGAACTTTGCATAGTCAAAGCCACGTCCTGGAATCTAGGAAGACTGCTCATAATTTCTTCAGAGTCCAGAATGCTTCTCAAGCTCTTCATATACTCCCAGTATATACTGCTCAAGG
Organism: Oreohelix idahoensis; assembly: GCA_024509875.1. Taxonomy (NCBI): domain Eukaryota; kingdom Metazoa; phylum Mollusca; class Gastropoda; order Stylommatophora; family Oreohelicidae; genus Oreohelix; species Oreohelix idahoensis. The sequence goes on from JAMPIV010001186.1 coordinate 201,201, forward strand.
GCTCCTCCAAATTTTCTGCAGATTTTCTTTGCAACATTTTTACCACCTGAACAGGTTACAGTATTATTAAGGAGATGTTACAAAAGGCAAACATAAGATCCCACATAAATAAACATTAATTTGTTAAACATTAGGCACAAGATAAACAAAGTTACAGGGTGAATGGAAAAGCATTTCCTATTTTTAAATGTTTATATCCTCACTTGTATCTATTAGATATACTTGTAACAAATGTAACAACAAGGGGCAATAACTGCCACATGACATATACGTTTTTTTGTTGTTGTAAATCCCAGAAACAAAACACAATCAAATGGGACATAAACTGACTTTACAAGAGACAGCAAAAATTGTTGGCTGCTAAGAAATCATGTGTAGAACAAACAGGATCTCATGCTGAGTTGTATTGTTAATGTGACAGCATTTTATATAATAAAATGGCAGTTTATTGTCTTTATTTTCATGTTTGTTTCATATAAATTAGTTGGACAGGAATAGGAAGTGACTTTTTAATCGCCCAGTAGATGTGAATTTGTTAAACATAAGCTATCACAAGATATGTGAATTTGTCAGACACGAGATGGCACACTATAAATATGTTAAACATGAAATTGTATGAGATAAATGTGAATAAGAAGGTACAAAATAAACATGAAGGCACAGTAAAAACATGTGAAACATAGATAAATATGTATTAAAACAAACATGACATGGCGCAATATAAACATTCATTTATTAAACATGGAATATTAAAATATAAATTTATTAAACATGAATTAGCTTTAGGTAAGCATGAATTTATTAAACTGAGAACAGGGTAAATATGACTTCATTAAACATAAAGAAGTACAACACAAACATAAGCACAGTGTAAATATGAATTTGCTAAACATGAGACAGCACAAGATAAATATGAATTTGTTAGATGCCACTTGCAACCATTTCTTTCTTCCTGGCTAAAGGTTGGATTATGAAGACAATAACATCAACCACAAGAAATGGAATTCAGTGGCCTTTGAGTTTAGATTTTGCCCAAAGGCAAGAAAATGTTTGTATTTGCAAGAATACATTGGCAAACCCAGCTGTAAATGGGTAACTGACTTTGCTCTTGAGTTAGGGAAGGAAAAGGCAGAGAGGAAGGAAACTGGTCACTCCACATCTCGATGCTGGACCTAGTATAGTGAAATGTTTAAGGCAGTATCTGTTAGGAGACTACTACATATGGCAAATGATTGCCAGACTGCACTTGAAGAAACACTTCTACAAGATATGCACCCATACATGTATTTCCTGGCAGCAAAGATGGATCAACATACAGTGATTTCAAAATAAGAATACAGAAAGCAGGGGCTTTCAATGCATTAGGACAAATACAGAAATTAGGCCCAATACAAATATGACACTTTTCAACTCAAATGTTAAGACAGTCCTATTGTATGGCTCTGAAACATGGAGAACAAAAAAAACAACCAAGAGATTACTGACTTTCATAAATCAGTGGGTTTGTGCAGAACAGAAGGATTAAAATGGTATGACAATGTGGAACTGATAGAAAGAACTACACAAATACTAATGGGGAAAAGGCTGGCATTGAAGAGGAAACCAGTTAAGAGCATTGCAAGACAGTCTTTGTTCTAGAACCCACAAGGTAAAAGAAACAGGGGGACCCAAAGTCACACAGAGAGAATATTCTGGCATAACTGATCAAATGCCAATGCTCTGCAAGGAGCTGAAAAATAATGAATAAACATGAGATGGCACAAGCTCCACTTGAATTCATTAAACGCAAGATGAGACAGGTCAAACACGAATTTGAAAATTGCAAAGCAGCACTTTTTATTGCATTCATCAAACACACATTAGTCTGGATGTAGAAATGTTGATCAAAATTAATACAAATTATAATAAGAGGCACAAGAAAGCTTAAACATTGAAACCTGTAAATTAGGCACTAACCTGAGAACAGAGAGCCGACTGTGAACCAGGTGGTTCATGGTTGTGATTGCCTGATATCTGAACTATCTGTGATGTAACGGCATTAAACACACACTGAAATGTACATCCTGGCATACGACACTGCCAGTAGATATTGCTCATATTGGTCATAGTGGGCATAAGTGGGTAGCCATGGAGGGTAAACAGGTTCTCATTGCTAGGAGACATAGTCTGTGGCATACTCTGAGAGCCCTGTATTGGAGTTGGTGGCTGTTGTGTCATTGTCAGCAGGGGTGAAGTTTGCTGAGGCACTGGTGCTGATATAGTAAGTGGTGATGGTTGCTGGTGCTGAAGTGGCTGTGATAGTTGCTGATGCTGATGGATGTATGGTTCTGTGGGAACGTAATGTGGGGGTTTGTTTGGCACAGTACTACAACTACTGAAGCTTGTCTGTTGCTCTATAGAATTAAATGTGTCAGTATGCAGTGTGCTGGTCTGAGGAGGAACAGTATTGGTATAAGAACTGTTAATATTATGGTGAAAAACTGGTTGCTGATAGCTGACAGAACTATAACCACTGTCCAGCAGAGGTGCTGATATGATGTTGCTTGGTCCTGGGTCAAACATCAGGCTATTCTGCTGCTGATGTTCTTCAGTATATGCATTTACTCTGTCTCCATCATCCTCACAATGGTCTAGGAGGTAGTCTGTGTCAAACTGTCCAGCCCCATCACAGTTGTTACTGGCACTGCTACTTGTGCTGTTGTTTCTCCTGGAGGACTTGCTGGACCTTTTCTTCTGTGGCTGTTTTGGAAGTTTCATACGGATGGCTTTTGGTTTTTGAGGAGGAGGGGGGTTCGCCCTGGTCTTTGTGACCAACTGATAAACCTGAGTGAGGTTTGGAATAAATTTCATCAACATTTTGTTTCCAGAGAGTTTTTCAATAATCCTCTTCTGCTCTTGTTCATAAATCACCTTGGGTAAAATGTTGTAGTCCATTACTGCTCTTCTCTTCACAGCACTGAACATGGCCTGAGCAATAGTATGCTTTACGACAGACTTATGAGTGTGGTCCCACTGGCTCCGTGTGATGGCATACGTGCCATTATCCACCACACAACGAAATGGACAATCATCTTTGGTACATGCCCAACCAGTGCTGGTCTCTGTGGTGCTCTTCTTGACCAGCAAGTGACCATCAAGGAGGCGTTTGTCAGGATCCTGTTCCAGCCAAAAAGGTAGCTGGACATTGAACACAGAAAAAGCTTCTTCTATACATGGATCATAAGGAGGATCTTCAACTAAGCATGAATCTGTAGTATCTGGGCAGCTCTGATCTTCCTATTTTATTGCGGGGGGAGTTTGTGGGGGGGGGCGGGGGTGGGGGGGGGGGGGGTGGGGGGGGGAAGAAAAAGATACATTTTGAGATTTCTATGTTTGTGGAATTCTCATCTTACTTGATTACTTTAACAGCAGATACAATTTTTTAGAAAGCATATCTGTGGAGATATTGACTCCTTATGGATTACTATTTTTTTTTTAAATTTCAAAACATAAAACCCTTAAAATTATCTGTATCATATAGTAAACATGCACGAGCCCTCTTTCCTTCTCCTCCACAGTCTTTCATCCTTTCAATCGACACTTACAAACAGAAGCAGCAATATACATTTTTGTACTTCAGTCTATACAATTTTAATACAAGACTGATGACATTCCTACAGTTCTTACCTTCTCATCCTCAGAATCATCTGACAAATAGTCCAGACTTTCTTCTATTGATACACTGGTCCTTGCTGACTTGTTCTTCACTTTGTACAGAGTTGATTTGAGACTGTCATAGCTTGGAAGTCTTTTCAACAGCTCAGTATCCTTCTCATCACCTCTCAGGCGCTCTAGTTCTTCATCATATATTATTTTTGGTGACAAATCATTCTCTTGACAAACTCTGAAGATGCATTAATGACCATTTTGTTATTAAAACATTGTCCCATCACAGTTACTGCCATAGAGGAGTGAAGTGTTAAGAGACTTCACTATGCTGGGTCCAGCTTTATGAGGTGGGGTGACCAGTTCCCTTCCTCGCTGTCTTTGCCTTCCCTAACTCAAGAGCAGAATCAGATACCCATTCACAGCTGGGTAGACTGGAGTATGTCGCTACCACATTTTAAAAGTGGTACTTGGCAACTTTGCTGTGAGAAGCATGTGCTCAAACCACTCTGCCAATCAAGTTGGTATCTGAAGCATCAGGACACTACCTGGACAAGGTCAGACAGCACAAGCTGCATCAGAATTAAACTGTACAAATTAATATTATCAGACTATCTAAAAGGCATATCTCAACACAGACAACATTTTTTAAAATTAATAATAATTAAAAGACCAAGAGAGAAAAACATAAAGTTGGCAATATATATTTATAGTAAGTGGAAATTAAAATATTTTGGCAGTTTGTTCACCTTAGAAGATTAAAACAAGAGAGAACAAGAATTTAACATAAACTGATAAATGCAATATTTGTTCACATGCTGTGCTATTAGTGTCAGACTTTTCCCTAATGAAAGAACAATCACCATTTGTAAGATGAAATGTCTGAGAAAAGCAGCAAATGAAACATGGACAGTTTTAGCAAGAAACTATGATATCATGGCCATCTTTGGAGCAGTACCAGTGAAAAGATATCATTATTTCCCTATATACACCTTACGGAGCAATCAATGCAGCTGGTCCGTTACAAGAACCCTGCACCAAGCTTTCACATGCTCTTACAGTGGTAATTTATGTGGCAATTTGTTTGACATGATGTTTGCAGCCTGATGCAAAATCTCATATTTGTCACCTTTTATGACATGCCTGAGGTTAGTTGAGTCGGGTATAAACCAGTTTGAACATCTTGTGAGGATGAATTTCAGTCAACCATTGGCATGGGCACCAACGGGCTGATCACCCGTTTGCCAGTCACTTCGATTACGGAAACAACAGCAAATGGATTGATTTGCCGTTGCCCTAAAGACACCAATAGGCGTGATGGGAAACAATGGCAAAGAAAACCTATCTGCTGTTGCCCTAAGACGCCACTAGGCGTAATGGCCACTGACTGCTTTGACGGTCGGTGGCTAAGGACGGAAGAAGAAGAAGAATTGGCATGGGCAGATAGTCTTCAAACTGGAAGAGACCAGGAATAGAGGATCCCCACTGAGAAGATAGGTCAAAGATGTGGCATGCACCTTAAAGACAAACAAAAAAGATAGCATGTACTGGATCAGAAACCAATGACCAGCCTTATTTACATGCTTCAAGGCATAAGCAGCAGATAAAAGAAAAGTAGTGAAGACATTGAGCTAAATGCCAAATACAGATGGGCTTGTTGAGATCTGGCTGAGTGCTTACTCTCTACAGACTGGGTTGAAAGACAACAGCTCATTATTTATGTTTAACCAACTCCAAGTTAGTGCAACAGATCAGGCTGAAGGTATATGCTCCAATGGGAGAGTTGAAAGATGAAAGGAGCTCTTTATTAAACAATTTTATTAAAGATCAGAATCATATTTTATATTTATTAGCATTTCAAATCTCTGATGCTCCAAATCTTTGTTCCACTCATCAAAGTGAGCTGAAACTTTGCATGCAGCTACAGAAATCTTACAGCAACAAGGGAATCATAGGAGCCAATGTAATACACTTGGCTGATGAATGAAAACCTCAGCATCCCACTACCCTTCACAACATAAGTGGAACAAAAAAAGTAAATGTGAGTGAATACGAGACCTGCACTTTGTATCTGACAATGTTTGTATTCTAAATTACTACCTTCTCTGGCTGTAATATGATTGTAAATTTATTTATTTTCATTTTTAGTGCGTATGCTATATTATCTGATAATATAAAATCTTTCCAGTCAAATATTACCTTTTCTTAATCTTCCGAACAAATGTTCTAATAATGGGACTGTATCTGTTGACTGGATGGTTATGTTCGCCACTTATACGTAACAGTTTCTTCCCCTTGCTGTCATAGCTGCACCTGAAGCTGCAATCATTGTTCAGACATCTCCAGTACGTGACATAGTCTCGTGTGTAACTGATGCGTAGCACACGCTGCACAGTTAACTACACAGTCTAATAAATTAGGAAAAGTTGCATAATTAACTAAACAGCCTCAAAGAGATAAACAGATACGTAGCTTATCAGATACAGACATGTTGTGTTGTTGTTTTGAAAGGTGATGGGTGGAGAGCGGGCACTTAACAGCTGACCATTATTGCCTCTTCTCTATACAGACATGGAATCTGCAGGGAAAGAGGATGAATTGAAGGTCAAAGAATATACAAGGAGAAGAGACATGACAGGATTAGTCAAAGATTACAAGAAGAGAAAATGGGGAGGGGGGACAATGGGTATCCATAAGATAGGATTCCCACACCTCATCTTCTGTTGCTTTTATTGTTACCTTAAAAAATTAAAACACCCCCTCCCCCCTTATATTTCTAGACCTGTGTTTCATACCTTGCCTTTACCAGACAGGCCACAGTACTGGTCAATGATGTCATGGCTGTCATAGAGACTTGGAGCAGCTATCTCCATGGGATTACTGTTTGAGGAGTTGCCAGATGATGTTCCTCTATCATCATCCTCATGTTCCATTTGATCATTATCCTCTAGGCTTAAATGCTAAGGATGAAATCATTATTAATGCTAAAATTAATGGAACCAAGTTTAACAGATTCAAATAATTCTTATATAGTGAATACATTTTGCTGTTACCTCATTTATCGGCACCCATTCATAATTTAAAAAGAGTTGTTGTTGTTTAACTAGGGCTGTTGAGCTTCTCGCTCTTTAGCAGCCAATATCAAGGTGAAGACTCCTTGGTATTATCTACACTGTAGATCTAGGCTTTTCATGTGGCTTTTCTGCCATTCTGAAACGTGTTGAGTAGAAGTCATGAGCTCCAGTTTCTCCAGCTTGGCTTGCATTTAAAGGATCATCACATCTGGCCCCAAGCTAGGAGTAAGAAGTATGTGGCAAACTGTGCATTCCCTGCCATCCAAGGGGGCTCTCCAACTATGCAGAGCTAAAATACTGTACTCTGGTTCTGGGCTCTCCCAAGGAATTGTCGCGTCCTACACAGAGCCACTTCTCAGCTTCCTCTGCCTATCACTGGGTCCATAGTGAGATCCTTCTGCATGCAGTCAATCAAGTCAAAGCCAAAGAATTACGCCTGGGGCTCAAGTGACTTCTCCAAGCTTAGTGTGCAATGCCGGGTTCTCAACAAGTTTCACCACAGGGGGAATCCCTGGAAGTGTGTGGATGATTTCAAGAGTCAATGAGGATGTAACTAGCCTCACAGACAAAGGTTCACTTCCACATATGTATATTGTAGCATTGTGCAGAGCTGGTGGTCATATAAGGATGACTCCAGATATGCCTCCATGCATTAAAAACAGTTGCAAATCTAAACACCAAACTAAGCAAATAAGACATGGATAACGAAGCTGGCAGTGCTAATGATAATGCTGCAACCAAAGTGAGAACAAGTGGAGAGTTACCGTGATATCTTTGGGTGATATATCTTGAGCCTGGTCCAGACTGGTTCCTGAATGTGAGCCATCTGTAAAGGTGTCATTAATGCAGCTTCCCATGTAGTAATTGTTGAAGCCAATATCACCAGCACTGCTTCCAGGCAGCAAACCTTGCTCACCTTTCAAAGCCCGTCTGATGAAGGAAACAATTTTGTTATTTTCATATTTTAAACCTTACTTTTTATGATATGTATATTCAAATTCCTTATACTCTGTGTTATGAGTAAATTCATAACAGTTTTCGGTCGCTCTCAAACTTGGTTTGTGGGCTGACTTCCTTGTTTACAAAGCGTTACTACGACGACCCCGGAAGTACGTCACATAGCCTGCTGATTTTTGAGCAGACGTCGTTTGCCGGGCTATGATCGAAGATTCGGTCTAGTTATCAGTCTCTTTGGCATTGTGTCTCCAAGGGAGAAGGTTGTGTTCTTACGTGCTCCTAAAAGTGTACTCTTGGTACTGAGTTTGATGTATTTCATATCAGCTAGGTCGTCTATCAGTTAGAGCCTAAGCTTGATTATATTCCTAAGGACTTGTCAGCGCTGAATGGAGTAGAATGGATGAGTATTATGATATTAAATAATTCAGCATGATGACTGACATTGTTCCTGTAGTCTACAAGACGTTAGACTTACCTATGGACTGGCTAGAGAATGCCATTGTATTTTATAATGATGCAACTAATTGAGGAGCTACGTTCCTGTGATTAAAATTACATATTTGTCAAACGTCAAACTGGCTTATCACGTTTTCATACTGGTAAGAACTAGCCTCACGTTTGTATGAACTTTGCATGTTGACTGTAACTACATTCAACCCTAGACCCAATGGACACTAGGTTCCAGCATCTCAATATACTCCAAAAGGACCCGTAACATTTCTGGGGGCCAAGCCGGGATTAACAACATTACTGGGGGCATCAAGCCGATGATTCTCTACACGTTTGAAGCCTAAAATCGGTAGTACCCAGACATTTTTCCAAGTTACAAGCCGATCATCGCCACAGAGGTTGTGCTTCAACCCAGATTTTTCAAAATGGCGCGTCTGTCGTCTGCTAGAAAGTCCAGAGTATGAGAAGGCCGGAAAATATTTTTCCACACTACAGTTCTTCGTTCTGCAAGTTCCCAAAGAGCAAGCATTCAAGTATATCACAGCTGCATCCTAGATGTATGTAAGCATCTATTTTCTGTCGGATATGGCGAATTATACCTGTACCAGTAGTTCAGGGGAACTAATCATGTGATGTTATACTGCAATCTTCTATGTAACTTTGCTTCAAAGTTCCCGTCCTACAAATTTCGTTTCTACTAAGAATTGTATAGACAACAATCATGGATACGGTGGACTTATCATTTCTACGAGAAACTTCAAGCACTACAGAATTTTGCGCGCGAAGTGGACTCAGGTCTATTTGGAACATTACCATTTTTCATTACAGGATTGAAATAGACTTATTGACTTTCCTGTTAAAAGTGATTCGTTAACACAAAAGATCAGTACACTGACATTCATGTGTTAATATATTTGAGCGCATTGTTCACTATTGTGAAATTAATTTCTTTATTCATTGATCATATTATTTATATGATACAATTTGACACAACGACATTGGTTTGGCAGTTTATGCTGCTTCTCCACACCTTGTGTGTTAAATTGCCTCAATTTCGGCACAAACATAGGTCTATGCATGGTCATAGCAACAGTGACCTTTGACGTTACTTTTTGCTCACCTTAGTTGTATTTTGTCTCATACCGCAATAATATCAACTTCGTTGCCATTATTGAAGGGAGGGGGGGGGGAAGAGTAGATGTTATGAGTAAATTCATAACAGTTTTCGGTCGCTCTCAAACTTGGTTTGTGGGCTGACTTCCTTGTTTACAAAGCGTTACTACGACGACCCTGGAAGTACGTCACATAGCCTGCTGATTTTTTAGCAGATGTCGTTTGCCGGGCTATGATCGAAGATTCGGTCTAGTTATCGGTCTCTTTGGCATTGTGTCTCCAAGGGAGAAGGTTGTGTTCTTACGTGCTCCTAAAAGTGTACTCTTGGTACTGAGTTTGATGTATTTCATATCAGCTAGGTCGTCTATCAGTTAGAGCCTAAGCTTGATTATATTCCTAAGGACTTGTCAGCGCTGAATGGAGTGGAATGGATGAGTATTATGATATTAAATAATTCAGCATGATGACTCTGACATTGTTCCTGTAGTCTACAAGACGTTAGACTTACCTATGGACTGGCTAGAGAATGCCATTGTATTTTATAATGATGCAACTAATTGAGGAGCTATGTTCCTGTGATTAAAATTACATATTTGTCAAACGTCAAACTGGCTTATCACGTTTTCATACTGGTAAGAACTAGCCTCACGTTTGTATGAACTTTGCATGTTGGACTGAACCTACATTCAACCCTAGACCCACTGGACACTAGGTTCCAGCATCTCAATATACTCCAAAAGGACCCGTAACACTCAGGTTCCAAACGCTGTCACGGCCAGGCGCTGTAATGGGGATAAGCTCCCACTACAGATAAATGCTTTTACTGCAAGCATCTCAAACAGCCTCTGACAACCAAGTCCAGCTCCTGGCCTTCACATGTGGCTCAATTTGAGCCTGGCAGAACTGCTTCTACTGACAGGAGAAAGGGTGAAAGCGAGCTGCTGGCACCTTAAAACCAGCTGAAATGTTACCTGTTACATATGTCAGCATTTCAGACTGAAATGGTATGTTACACATGACAAAATTTCACACACAGAAATTTTATCTGTTAAATTTTGCAACATTTCACGAAATAAAATGGCAACTTTTCACACAGTGAAATGGTATGTGTTACTTATGGTAACTTTTCACACGGTGATGTGTTATCTGTTACATATGGCAACATTTCACACAGTGAAACATTATGTTTTACATATGTCAACATTTCACACAATTAAATGTTATGTTTTACATATGGCAACTTTTCTCACATTGAAATGCTATTTGTTACTACATGGCAACATTTTACATACTGAAATGTTATTTGCTACATGTGGCAAAATGTAAGTTCAGACTACATTGCAGTCATAACAATAAAGTAATATATTAGTTAACATCATTGTGATAAAACATTCACTCAAAAACAGAAAAATCATGACAAAGCATTGTAAAATAATAGGGAAAGATGTATTTAAGTAAATTCCCATTGATAGTCTTCTGCTTGTGAAAAATTAGATAATAATGGAGATTATTTGTATTTCCTATAAACACAATGAAAAGAAAATAATTTACAGTACTTGTGCGTTAATTCACCGTCAAATTAATATTTTGGCAATTTATTACCCAATTCGAGCACCATACTATTTCTTACATTTTTTTTCTTACAATAATTTTTTTTTCCGCCTGCGGGCGGGGTTAGTACATTTGGCAGGTAGGGGTTGCGGGTTAGTCTATTATGCATTTTCGCAGGCAGGGGTGGTAGCATGGGTCATTGTTTATTTATTATTTTTAATGTAAAATTTTTGCCTCGTCTTGGCGAGGCGCGTCCCTGTGACGTGCGTCTAGTTTGACAAGTGAATTTTCCCTGATTTGATGGATGATTAAAGGGACTTTAGCTTTTCATAACATTAGAACCCCTGAACATCAGTATTGTTGTAACTTTTCATCAACGAAGAGTAGCGGATATGATCAAAGCAGTCAAAGACGATCCCCAGAACAGAGAAGCAGAAATTTAGCATCTCCGGGCGAACACTGAACTGTTCGCAAGATGGACACGAGCGGTCAGAAGAAAGCTTCTTGCAGACTTCGCACCTCTGTGGAAACCGGCAGGCTTGCCCGAAAGACTATGGAACGGGAGAGACGGAGCGCTCAGCGTAGCGGATACGATCTGAGGAATCAGGAAACTCACTGCGAACGAGGCTAGTCTCGCAGAAATTTCACATCCTCGCGCGAGCAGCCTGAGACGAACGAAGATCGGAAGCCAGTCGGGCCATCGCGGTTAGCATGGCGGCTAAATAACTTCGACTTTCCCTGGGATCTGAAGAGGCGCAAAATTTTCACACGACCCATTTAACTTACATTCCCGTTAGATATATACAGAATCTGAAAAGGGCAACTTTATCATTCGTTCTGACAGCATTCTAAGATTCACTAGCATATAGTTAAATTCCTGCTAGATTTCATCTAAATTGTTGGCTATTGGAGTGAATTCTTTGCTGTGCAGACGGTAATTTATACTTTAGCTTCGAGTGATCAGTGGTCTAGTTATTTCATTTTTATTTCACTGGATTGTGGTGTAAATTTAAACTTATTAAATAAACCCATTTTCAAAGTTCCAGTGCAAACTAAATGTTACATCTATAGGTTAATTTCCTAATACAATAGCCGCGTAAATTAATTTTGCAACTGTTAAGGGAATTGTGACTTTAATACAGTTTAGTTCTGTATAGATAGATGTGCTTTTAAAATTATTAACCTCACGGAGAGTTTTTTTCTTGATTTATTAATTAAAGACGCGAGCACAGAAAATAGTCTAACTGTAAATGTATCGCTCGTTAGATTTTAATATGATTTCATTGCATTTCATGTTTTTTCTATTTGTATCCAGAGTGATCTTTCGAACCTCGCATCCCAGCAATTAGGCAGCAATTAAGCAGCCATTACGCAGCAATAGAATATATATAGAGCCTTGCCGACACAGTTCGATTACTCCAGTGACATATGAACTTTTTTAAAGCTAAACTTGTGGCGACCTGTTGCAGGTCTCGCTCCTCTGAATTTAACTGAAAACAAAGCCACCCAAGAAACACTTTTAAAATACTAATTCATAAAGTCATTAAAACTGGAAGCAGAACAGTCGCCAGTAGCAATATTCTACTCATGCTCTCTTTTTGTGAAGAAGAACATAGATTTACCTGAACACTGTCTGTCAAGTATATTCAGTGGATTTTAACCCCCCCCCCCCCCCCCCCCCCCCCCCCCCGAAGAAGAACCTATCTCAGTGTTTTGTAGTTGTGACATTACGGCAAAAGAAAGTTATCTCCACCAGCTGTGCCCATCTTAGAAACCACACCATACCTCACACTTAGCCAAGTGCCTGTGCCATTCATTAGGAACTTTTATCCACACACAAAAAAACAACAGTAGCCTTTACACTTCACCGTCTGGCGATTTTTTTAGACTATTAGCTACCAGCCCACCTCGATAAATCTGGGGCCTGACACAGAAGAAATAAAAAGACAATTTCCATTGTTCTACGGTATTATCTGCTGTTGTAAAATTCATAGGAAGTGCCAGAATTCACCATTTGGTAAGTCTGTGTGTGTGCCTGTGTGCTGGCCAGCCAAGCGTGTTTTTGAATAAAAGGAGATTTAATCTTTTTTTACCCTTATAATTAGTTCGACCTAGTATTAAGGTGTACTGTATTCATTGTACGGAATTTCTCCTAGCGGGATTGTTTAACTGTGTTCATTTTCTCCTCCCGTAAAATTTGTTGGATAAAGGAAAACATTTGAGAACCCTAGCTTTTCCTCTACCCCCTTATCACTGTAACCCCTTGCCTCAGAGTAATAAATTTACCATTGGGTTAAATTGCCTATCTCTGATCATCATCATCACCCCCCCCCCTTGTCTTTGGGACTGGGTCTTTTCTGTTAGTAAATACAAGCGGGAAAAGGTGTATGGGATACTTCTCCTCAAAACCCCCCTCCCCCTTGTCATATTTGTATTCTGTAACCTTTGATTTCTGACTGTAAATTGATAATTATTTGTGACTTGATTTTTATGATAATAAAAGTATTAACACTTTATTAGCATTGGTGTCGGCTGGCCCAAATCAAACATTCCCCATATTTGTTATCGTAGTCGGTATTCATGTACGTTGTGCGTCAGAATCACCAAATCGGTGTGTGCGCCTGAGCGACTGGAACTGACAAACAATTGTTGTTCAGAAGAGTGGTAGGGATAGTTTTTGAGAGACAAATATTGTCGTAATAAGAGACTATCCTTACTCTTCCCAGCACTTGTGAATCTACTACCTGACTTTCCTAAATCCTTATTCCCACAGAGCCTTCAATATCATTCTACACTCTAAAGGGACCAATATCCATCAGAACTCTCAGAAAAAAAAATTACGACAGTCTCGAAGGACTGCCTGGTAAAGCTATAAGCAAGTTTGCTCAGTGTGTATCCTATCCATCTTCAGCGCCTTCTCATGTCTCGTAGACCGCATAGCTTGAATATACCCCCGCAGGGATTCATAGAGTGCACAAGCTGTATTCAAATCTTGGTCAGAAGATTGCAGAGAAGCACTGGTCATTTGAAAACGGTGTAATACTTGATCCCACAGTATGATCATTATTCCAGTTTCTAGCTTCATCATGGTTGAAAGTAGACAACGAGCCTGTTGACGACACTCTGCCTTCTGATCATTGTTATCTGAAACATCATCCAAGACTTGTTTTATTGCAGAAAAGCTGTGTAAAAGTGCTTTTGTCGCATCTGCCCAAGCGGACCACCTGGTATCTGACAGTCTTTTCACAAAGAGCAAATGGGACTTATTATGACTACCGCCAGCACATAATGCAGTAGAAAGGAGACCCCACCGGTAGGTAGAAGCAGAAAAGAAGGTGTACAGGCTTTCAACAAATCCAAAGAAAATGACTGCTTCTGTCCGCAAACAGTTAAGATAAAAGTAATTAAGAGTCACACTATCAGAGTCAGGTACCCATTTACAGCTGGTTAGACTGATGCGTAACACTACCAAGCTTTGAACCCGAAACCCGGTAACTTATTGCGGTAGTGGAGTGTTAGAGACTTCACTATACTAGGTCCAGCATCGAGAGGTGGGGCCTACCTAGCTATAAATGCGTGACACCCGTTCCCTTCCTCGCTGCTGTTGCCTTCTCTAACTCAAGATCAGAGTCAGGTACCCATTTACAGCTGGTTAGGCTGATGCGTGACACTACCAAGCTTTGAACCCGAAACCCGGTAACTTATTGCGGTAGTGGAGTGTTAGAGACTTCACTATACTAGGTCCAGCATCGAGAGGTGGGGCCTACCTAGCTATAAATGGGTACTTAACTTTGAGTTAGGGAAGGAAAAGACAGCGAGGAAGGAAACTGGTCTCCCCACCTCTCGATGCTGGACCTAGTATGGTGAAGTCTCTAACACTCCACTACCGCAATAAGTTACCGGGTTTCGGGTTCAAAGCTTGGTAGTGTCACGCATCAGTCTAACCAGCTGTAAATGGGTACCTGACTCTGATCTTGAGTTAGAGAAGTCAACGGCAGCGACTTCCCTTGTTTCCTGTGTACCGTTAACTTGTAGAACTGATTCAATACCGTTTTATTGGTTTATAAACTTAAAATACGGGGGGGGGGGGGGGGGGGGGGGGGGGGGGGGGGGGGGGGGGGGGGGGGGGGGGGGGGGGGGGGGGTTGGGGGGGGGGTCTGTCGTAAGCGTGTCAACTATGAATGCACGAAGAACGTTTGATAAGGGTGGATTTGTGCTGAAGTGGTAACTTGCCACCCTTATCGACACCTGGTGTTAAAGTGTAAGATGTAGGTGTCTTCTCTGATTTAGGATGTTGCTGTGTATGTGGTAGTGGAACAGTTCACAGGGTTATCACACAGGCAACATGACGTGTAGAGTCATAGAAAGGGTAACTTCGTTGTATAAGTTTCTTTCATTTATTGCACGCCACAAAACAGTCATGATACTTATGACATCAACATGGTTAACGAGTTCAGCAAGATGATATGGCACATTGAAAACAATTTCTGTAGTCAGCAATGATAGCTGTTGTATATATGCGTCATAAGACATCACAGTTCAATAGATTCAGAAATTCATCAATCATCGAGTGCTAGTTCGTGAAGCTGTATAAATAATAATAATTTCTATAACTTCTGCAACAGTGTCAGCTACAGATCTTCAATGTTCATAAACAATAATAAATGCTCCCATTCTGATGCTAGCAGATCAGTTGTATACAATAAGTCCGTTCACTGTCTGCACGTGAATAGCATACATGGGCTACAGGTCAGCTCGACCTTTATAATGTTCCTAAGTCTAACCATCTGACTTGGACGTGATCTCTGATATAACGAATCCTGGAACACAGACAACAGTCTTGTTGGTCTAGAGCGACCCATATATATTTAACTAGTTCAGGTATACAGATACTGGTGACTTAATCCTAGTCAAAGTACCTCTCCATTTTTGCATCACACAGGCGAGCAAATAGGCGACAAAATGACGAACCTCTAGACGATAGCATAAAGTTCGATACAAGAGGAATTACCTTATTTCGGAAAATCAACCATGAACATATGCCTCCAGGCAGGCTGCATAATACTGGGAAATAGTCTAGTTAGCTAACTAACTCACTAAGACACTGTATTTCCCTCAGAGAATCACAAGACGCAGTTGCGTCTGCTCGCTTCTTAAACCATTTCTAAACTGCCCCAACTGGGCGGAACACACAGAACGAACTCCCGGTTTTTGACATGCGCAGAACGACAATCTCTGAGTTGCCGTTCACAATAAGACGATTCGAAGAACATTCGAGATAAAAGTCTTACACAGTCGCGCCTTTTATGGTCATGAAAAGAAGCGTTAAGAAAGGTTTCAGACATCTACCATAGTTGACTGATACTACCAAATAAGGAGATGTGGTCACGCTTCGTTCAAGAAATTATAGACCGAACGTGTCTCTATACAAGAGAAGGCAACTCCTAAAAATTGTAGTTTCGATAACTCGGATTATGTCCCTTTGACCATAGAAAACATAATACACACTTCAGTCAAAAAAAATGATCATACATATGAAAAAATGTTTATACAAACGAAAAATAATAATGATCCGTGCGTAACATTACCGCACCCTCCCTGGAAAAAAAAAAAAATGAAACATTTTTTTTTTTTTTTAAATCCTGGAGCCGGAAAAAATCTAGGCTCCTAACGCACGTATGATGCGTGGATATTTACCTAACAAATTAGCTCAACGCATGGAGCGACACTGAGATCATATCTCAGATCCTTAGAGAAAAAATTTATCTAAGTATACGCTGATATATTCCAGGAAGGTGCCACCAACACACGCCACAATGATGGCAACAACATAATGACAATCAAATTATACTCATACCAATATATGAAATTAAATATATTATGTGTTATCATACAATGTGTTGCAAATAGCGGTGTAATTTACTAATATACCGCACTATATTATTACATTATATAAAGTAACAGTAATTAATAAGTAATACATGTGTTGCTCTTCGGTGACACAAAACATTCAATAGAAGAAGATGTGGACATCATCCGCTCCCAATGTAGGACAGGACTTGATATCCTCAAAGTTCCACAATGGACATAAACTCGCAGACTTCAATGATGTGCTGCGAAAATATCAATAACACAAATCTTAAAGACAACTGGTAAATTTCTTAATACAATCCTGAAAATAATTTATTTAAATGTGGCCGAGTGATCTTTTGGCCCGTATATCACTAACTAAGCCTTCTTAGATAATTACATGGTACAATGTTATAAATTTCCCTCAAAAAAAAAAAAAATGAGACAAAATCTACTAACATGTCATTATAACATTGGACTGTATATCAGGAAATATATATATATGACAGAAGAATCATGTGGAATCGTGTGGACATCTGGACAGAATGTCTGCCATTACATTATCCGAACCACGGATAGCTCGAACCGAGAAATGAAATGGTTGAAGAGCTATGGCATAACGAGTGGACCTCGAGCTCTTCAAGTTTTTGCTCTGAATAGCAGTAAGCGCTTTCTGGTCGGTTTCCACAATGAAATGTGCGCCTAGAAGAAATCTTTGTAACTTCAGAATAGACCATACCATAGCCAATAACTCACGGTCTAAAACCGAGTAATTCTTTTCTGCAGCGTTTAATTTCCTAGAGATATACATCACCGGATGCAAAGTATCAGAATACTCCTGCATTAGTGCTGCCCCAATCCCTGTTGACGAGGCGTCACTTCGAAGAACAAAAGTCTTCTCAATAGTAGGTAACTTAAGAATAGGTGGAGATGAAAATAGGGCTTTAACCTGGTCCAATGAGGATTGACATTCTTTAGACCAGCGGATCAGATTAGGCGACCCTTTCTTCAATAAAGTAGAAAGCGGTGCCATAATGGAGGACAGATTCGGAATGAATCGTCCGTAGAATTGAATCAAACCTAATAGACTCCTTACTTGTTTCTTCGTCTTAGGGACCGAAATGTTAAGTATTTTTGAAACATTGTGGTCCTCTGTCTTTAAAAGACCATGACCAACCCGATGACCTAGGAAAGAAATCTCGCTAAATCCTATAAAGGCTTTAGAGGGTTTTGCAGTCAAGTTATACTCGCGAAGAGTAGACAGTAATTCGTATAAACCCAAATAATGATCTTCCCAAGAATCACTGAATAGACAGATATCATCTAGGTATGCTATGACATCTGTACGATATGCGAGAATTCGCCGCATCATGCGTACGAATGTAGCAGGGGCGTTCATAAGACCAAAAGGCATGAAATTCCATTGGAATAAACCCCTAGGTGTAGAAAAAGCTGTAAAAGGTTTGGCACGTTCAGTTAGCGGGACTTGCCAATAACCTTTAGACAAATCTAGTTTGGTAAAGAATCTAGAATTAGAAAGTTTATTGAGTAGCTCTTCTAATGAAGGCATAGGTTCAGCATCGAACTTCGTAACTTGGTTCAATTTGCGATAATCTACGCAAATGCGAATGTTATTATCCTTCTTTCGAACAATAACCATAGACGAAGAGTATGCTGAAGTGGATGGTTCAATGATTTCCAAACGTATCATTTCATCCAACTCTTTTTCGACTTGAGACTGGAAATGAATAGGTATTGGATATGGTCTGACTCTGATAGGATTGTGATCAGTTAGCACAATGTCATGTTCTATGACATGTGTGTGTCCCGGGATGTCTGTAAGAACATCCTGAAATGTTTGCAACATCGAAGAAACTTGTCGATGTTCCTCAGCGGAAAGATTTGGAGAAACGGTCACGTTTTTCCAAGATTCCGTAGAATAAAGTGGGACCATAGAAAGAGGAAGATTGACATCAGAAAAAGTAGTTTCCTCATCCTGTATAACTCCTCATCCTGTATAACTGACAGAGATGAGTACTGACCATGAGTTGCTTGTGAATTGTCCGTAGCCTGGAAAATAGGCTGCAAATAGTCAGGTCTTTCATAAAATTCTGTGAGCATATTTATGTGGAAAGTTTTATGCTTTCCATCAATATCGACAACATAGTCGACATCAGAAATTTTGGAGACTATTGCATATGGACCTTTCCATGCAATTAGAAGTCTGTTCTCCCTTGAAGGAAGTAGAACGAGAGCTTTGTCACCTGGACAAAGTTGTCGTAGACATCTATTCTTATTTGCAAACTGCCTTGCCTTTTCTTTAGCAAATTCTGAAGACGAAGTTGCTAGTTTGCATGCCTCGATGATCTTTTGCCTAAGAGCAATGACGTACTCATAAGAAGATTGAGTCTCATCGCTAATATTATCGGCAGTGATTAGATCGTGAAGTAAAGACATAGGGCCGCGCGGTTGCGCGCCAAAGACAAGTTCAAAAGGGGAAAACCCCGTATGTTCATTGGGGACCTCTCTATACGCAAAGAGAGCCGCGGGTAAGACCCTGTCCCAATCCTGAGGATGATCCTCAGTTATTTTACCAAGTAAAGTTTTCAGAGTCCTATTTAAACGTTCGACCAACCCATTAGACATTGGGTGATAGATACTGCTGAGAGACCTTTTAATGTGTAGCATAGACATTACCTGTGACATAGTGTCTGATATAAGTTGAGTGCCATGGTCTGACAATATTTCTCCGGGAAAACCCAAGCGAGAAAATATCAGCCAAAGAGCGTCTGCGATATCAGCAGTTGAGATGCTCTTGAGAGGTATTGCCTCTGGCCAACGTGTGCACATATCGACACATGTAAGGATAAATTGATGTCCTCTAGCCGACTTAATTCTAAAAGGACCGATAATATCTATTGCCATTTTTTTGAAAAGGGCGAATAGGAATGTCAGCAGCCTGGATAGGCGCAGCATGTCGTGGTCCTTTAGATTTGACCTCCTGACATACTTTGCAAGAGCGACAGTACATTCGTATGTCCTTGCTCACAAATGGCCAAAAGAAAGCCGCAAGAACCCTCGACTTTGTACGGGAAAAACCCATATGTCCAGCACATTGCGAGTCATGAGCATGTTGCAATATTTGCAATCTCATGCTCTTAGGCACAAGAATTTGTGAATGAGTGGACGTAGTCGAGTCTTGTACCATACGTACAAGTACGCCGTTCTTCATAGAAATCCAAGATTTCCTATTAGTGTTCTGATTAGGATCACCTTTTTTTGCTAGAATGAAGAATTTTTGTAAAGAAGGA
Organism: Oreohelix idahoensis; assembly: GCA_024509875.1. Taxonomy (NCBI): domain Eukaryota; kingdom Metazoa; phylum Mollusca; class Gastropoda; order Stylommatophora; family Oreohelicidae; genus Oreohelix; species Oreohelix idahoensis. The sequence continues at coordinate 221,152 of JAMPIV010001186.1, forward strand.
TCTTCTTCTTGCAATTTGATAAATGAGTCACGTGTAATAGTCAAGTGACTATCTTGGTCATTTACTTCATCATTATTAGTTAATGAAGTTTGAGGTGGATCCAGAGCATGTGCTCTTGTGACCACCGCATTGGTAGCTTCAATGTTTTGCTCTTCCCAAACAGCAATCTGCTGTGGGGTACATTCCCTAACTCCGTGAATACGACCAATAATAAGGTCCGCAATAGGGTTTGGAAGTAGACACGCGTGGACCTCTCCCGTGAAGAAAGGAGTAGCAATGTGTATTATAGCAGTAGGATACTTTTCTAACGTGCCACCAAATGTGACACATTTGATGACTTTTCCTGTAGCACAGGATGGATCTACAAGAGATTGCCTAACGCCGACAGTAGTACATCCAGAATCAAACAACACTGAGACTGGATTACTATTTACTAGCCCCTTATGTAATATAAGAGAACCTCTCCCATCATGAGCAACATTAGCAGGAAGAGCGGGCAAAGGATGACCACAGCTTAGAGTACTAATGGTTTTCGGATCAAATAAAGTACTGCATTGGATACATTTATTTGCCCTACCAAAATCAAAAGATGAGCATCCGATAGCATTATGGTCTTTATCATTATTAACCTGTTTATCTGCTCCCTGAGATTCTTGTTGAACAGAATTTGTCTGTTGATATCTTTTTCTCTTATGTTGCGATCTACCGCGACCATTATTGCCTCTGCAATTATCATTAAAGTCCCTACTGTAATTTTTATCCTGGTTTGAGTTCCAGTTTCCATAACTGTCATTACTATCTCTATGCTGTTGAGAACCTCTATTATCTTGGTATTGAGGTCTCTGCATAAAATATTTTCCTCTATACCGATTACCTTTGTGAAAATTTCTAAAGTTAACCGGAGTAGAATAACGTGTAGTATTAGGTTGTCTCCAGTTCTGGGAAGAAGAATCACCCTGGAATTGATCACTATGGTTCTGGGCATAATTACGATTACTCTTTTTATTGAAATTTTTCTGGCTACCCTGAAATTTACGCATAAAATTTGGGCCATAAGGTGCTGCCGAAGCAACTGGCAGACCTTCTTTCACCTTAGAGTTACTAATGGTTATGTGCGGATGCGCAGTAACATACTGGCTACAGTATTCTTCCATTTCTTTTATGTTTTTAGGCTTACGCTCATGAAGAAAAGATAGAAAAGCTTCATTAACAGAAGACATAACCTTATCTCTAAGTAGTAAATCCATAAGAGCTTCAAATGTATTTTCTGTCTTAGACAACTCAACCCATCGTAAAAAAGTAAGACGGATGCCTGAGATGAATTCAGAGAATTCAACTCCAGTTTCTGGTAACATGGTTTTAAATTTAAGACGATATCCGTCCTCGTTAAGTTGGTACTTCTTTAACAACGCCGCCCTGACAACCTCATAGTTGTTTTTGTCAGGCACATCTACCATACTCAACAAAGTCAAAGCATCACCTCTAAGTATCTTGGACAGATGATACACATATAATGTTTTATCTATATTATGTACATTACATGCACTTTCAAATCTATCTAGATAAAATGTTATATCATCGATTGAGGGATTAAATGCTGGTAGATTAAGCTTGAAATCCTTAGCATTAGTCTTATTTGACACCTTATTTGCCTCATTAGCATTACCAGTGTTCAATAACTTTAACTTCTCTAACTCTAAAGCTAAGACTTTTTCATCATGTTCCATTTTTGCTTTTCTCTCATCAGCCTCTCTTTGTAACCTTCTTTCTTCAGCCTCAGCCTGTAACTTTCTTTCTTCAGCCTGGGCCTGTAACTTTTTTCCTTCAGCCTCTATTTCAAGTCTCTTATTTTCAGCTTCTTTTTCAAGTCTCTTATTTTCAGCTTCTTTTTCAAGTCTCTTATTTTCAGCTTCTTTTTCAAGTCTCTTATTTTCAGCTTCTCTTTTTTGTTTTTCCATTTCCATTTGAAATCTTTTTTCCTCCACCTGCATCTGCAGTTTCTTTTGTTCTATTTCAGCCTCTATTCTCTTTTGTTCAGTTTGTTCTTTCATTTTCTTTTCTTCCGACTTCAATGCCTTGGCATATTGAACAGTCGCAAATTCTTCTAATTTATCACCTGTCTTCCCAAGGGCTTTACCCTGCTCAATAAAGTACTCAAATGTAGACATGATGTCCAAAATGTGAGTACAGAACCTGAAATAATTAATTATCTTATTTCAATGTTAAATAGCAACAAGACTTAATAAAGTGCTTGTATAATCTCTATGTTGAACCCAATCTCTGTGGGAAACAGGAGTTGACACCAACTTGTATTATCAAATGTATAATAATATCACAAGTCACCTCTTAATTAACAGTGCACTACCCAAATCAGTGCATAATCATCAGTTATTTATCATAACTGCACTACAATAGTGCATAAGCAAAAACACCAGTTTGTTATGATAAGTGCACTATAGACCAATAGTGCATGAGCATATATCAACAATAGTGAAAGCTAACTATGCAAGAACTATGTAAACAATAACAAGACAATGTAAACAATAACAAAGGTCATCAACAATGTAAACAATAACAAAGATCAAAGTCAATGTAAACAACAACAAAGATCAGAGTCAATGTAAACAATAACAAAGATCAGAGTCAATGTAAACAATAACAAAGATCAGAGTCAATGTAAACAATCAACAAAGATCAAACCATACGAAAACATTCGCATAAGTCAAATACACAAACAGCAAAACTAAAAAGAAATATGCGAAGATATGACTAACAAATGACGCTACAGTGTATACACAAAAATATACGTAAAGAACTGAATAATAGCAAAGGGGAGACCTACAAATACAAACAATCGAAATCGAAACTAAAAACACAAAGAAAGAGAGAAAAGAAAAAAGAAAAAAAAAATATATATATACAAGAAACAGAAATAAAGCACAACTCGTCACAACTAAACAGATATAGCAACGATTGTCGCTAGCAAATTTCACTGTAGGAAATTCGCACAGTCCCTAACGAAAACGCTAACAGTAGAACCTCTGTGACGTGGTATCTTCTACTGCAAGACTCCGCCCAACCGAGAAAACCCGCTGAAATATAAACATATAAATATACAAATAACAAATAACATATAACATATAAACATGTATCATGAAAACAATAGGAGAAAGTGTGAAAGTACAGAAGGCTCAGTTAGAACATAAGGGCACAGTTCACAAACAAAACAGGCCACTTAACTTCTATAAATCCAGCGTCAGCACGGTGCAGAACAGGATGTAATCAGCATTCTGAGGATAATGATCCAACGTTGATTAACTTCTGCTCCCATAAACAGCCATGACGAAGGAAATGAGCTTCTAATACTGCAACAGTTGTTACGGCACTTGACCTTCTGAATCTTCTAAATTGATTTAACCGGCACTTGACCTTCTGAACCCGCAGCAGTACCCCTGAGACCGGAACAGTTGTTACGGCACTTGTCCTTCTTTTCACCAGATCAGGAAATCCATTCGCTCGGTACTTGTCCTTCTAATTTTACATAAACTTCAATATTGCCGAGCAGCGCCGGGTAGTTTCAAAATCAGCAACTGTCAGAAAATCCGGATACTTTCAATAAAATTTCTTGTAAGGTGGTAGTTGATGCTGTAGTTGTATCTAGTATGATGATGATGTCTGGGTTTGCTGACCCCCTTGATAGCTGGAATCAGAGTGAACCAACCTATGGCCACCAAAAATGATATGGTGCGCCAAAATATCAGATGATAGAACCAGCTCTGGCCACCAAAAAATGATAAGGGTGGATTTGTGCTGAAGTGGTAACTTGCCACCCTTATCGACACCTGGTGTTAAAGTGTAAGATGTAGGTGTCTTCTCTGATTTAGGATGTTGCTGTGTATGTGGTAGTGGAACAGTTCACAGGGTTATCACACAGGCAACATGACGTGTAGAGTCATAGAAAGGGTAACTTCGTTGTATAAGTTTCTTTCATTTATTGCACGCCACAAAACAGTCATGATACTTATGACATCAACATGGTTAACGAGTTCAGCAAGATGATATGGCACATTGAAAACAATTTCTGTAGTCAGCAATGATAGCTGTTGTATATATGCGTCATAAGACATCACAGTTCAATAGATTCAGAAATTCATCAATCATCGAGTGCTAGTTCGTGAAGCTGTATAAATAATAATAATTTCTATAACTTCTGCAACAGTGTCAGCTACAGATCTTCAATGTTCATAAACAATAATAAATGCTCCCATTCTGATGCTAGCAGATCAGTTGTATACAATAAGTCCGTTCACTGTCTGCACGTGAATAGCATACATGGGCTACAGGTCAGCTCGACCTTTATAATGTTCCTAAGTCTAACCATCTGACTTGGACGTGATCTCTGATATAACGAATCCTGGAACACAGACAACAGTCTTGTTGGTCTAGAGCGACCCATATATATTTAACTAGTTCAGGTATACAGATACTGGTGACTTAATCCTAGTCAAAGTACCTCTCCATTTTTCATCACACAGGCGAGCAAATAGGCGACAAAATGACGAACCTCTAGACGATAGCATAAAGTTCGATACAAGAGGAATTACCTTATTTCGGAAAATCAACCATGAACATATGCCTCCAGGCAGGCTGCATAATACTGGGAAATAGTCTAGTTAGCTAACTAACTCACTAAGACACTGTATTTCCCTCAGAGAATCACAAGACGCAGTTGCGTCTGCTCGCTTCTTAAACCATTTCTAAACTGCCCAACTGGGCGGAACACACAGAACGAACTCCCGGTTTTTGACATGCGCAGAACGACAATCTCTGAGTTGCCGTTCACAATAAGACGATTCGAAGAACATTCGAGATAAAAGTCTTACACAGTCGCGCCTTTTATGGTCATGAAAAGAAGCGTTAAGAAAGGTTTCAGACATCTACCATAGTTGACTGATACTACCAAATAAGGAGATGTGGTCACGCTTCGTTCAAGAAATTATAGACCGAACGTGTCTCTATACAAGAGAAGGCAACTCCTAAAAATTGTAGTTTCGATAACTCGGATTATGTCCCTTTGACCACAGAAAACATAATACACACTTCAGTCAAAAAAATGATCATACATATGAAAAATGTTTATACAAACGAAAAATAATAATGATCCGTGCGTAACACGTTTTTTTTTTTTAACTTGCCCTCCCAAATCACAATGTGAAATCAACCTTTTTCAGTCAAGAAAAAGTACGGTTCTCAGTTTGGGTAATAAATTTCGACAATTTGATTTTAGCGGTGAATTAACGCACAAGAACCACTTCTTACTGTGAAATGGTGATAAGTTGGCAACTTACTTGTGTTTCTGATTGTAGAGAGAAGTTCGGATGCTGGAGTAAGCAGGCAAACATTTGACAAGTGTTTCTCCATTCTCCAAACTGTGAATTTTAGCCACTTCCTGATCATAAGCTTTCTTTGGGGTCAGACTTGGGTCCTCTGCCATGCGAGCTTTCATAAGAAAACAAAACTCCCGTGTCCTCAACCTGTTCACATTACTGGTATGGGTGTGTTTACCAGAAACCTGTAATAGTGTTAACACAATTTTCTCTCATGATGCCTGAAAATCTGTGACGATCTCATCTCAGAGGAGACGGGAGAGGTGAAATACATTCTCTTCATACAATTCCACATTTTTTTTTTAAAATGTCTTAATTACTATTTCAGGGATGGTCATAAGCAGCTCTAAAACAAAATCCATGGTGATATCACGAGAAGAAAGAAGACATCAGATTAAGCTGGGAGAACAGGTCCTGGAGCAGGTCGACCACTTTAAATACCTCTGAGCTATTATAGACTGAAAGAGAGGCATCAAAGAAGAGTTGGCCACTCGAAAAGCAGCAGCTGGGAGACTTTTTCAGACCATAAATCGAGGATTCCTCAGCAAGAGAGAGGTTGGTAAGAAAACGAAGATGGCTGTATACCGCTCCACCTATGTCCCAGTCTTGACATATGGATGCGAGTCATGGGCATTGACTACAACCCATAAAAGCCAGATCCAAACCTCAGAAATGAGGTATCTGAGGAAGGTGGTTGAAGTAACAAGAAGAGACATGGTACGCAACCAGACGATACGTCAAGGCCTTAAATCCTACCCCCTTCAGACCCAAGTAGAACAGTCCCAATTAAGATGGTTTGGCCATGTCTGCAGCATGGGAGAAGATCGGATACCACAACAAGCATGGGAAACAAAGAGCCAAGGATCCAGACCCCGAGGACGACCCAGAGTCCGCTGGGAGGACAACATTAGACAATCTTTGAAGGACCGAGGACTAGAATGGAACCAGGCCAGGAGGAAGACAGCCGATAGGATAGTCTAGCGCTCTCTCTTCCAAACCTCTACACCTCACGGTAGAAGGGGAACGACTAAGTAAGTAAGTAATTACTATTTCATAGTTTTAATTCCCTTTAAATCAAATCTTTCTGCAAAAATGAATTTTCTGATTATTTTTCAAATTAAAACTTTAAAAAGTAGTGCCACCAATTCAGTTAGCCATATACAGGAAGCATGCACTAAAGTGCTTAATGTTCACATACAGTGGTAGTTTTTGTAGTAATCAGTTTTATATGATGAGGTTGCCAGCTCAATGCACAACCTCACACCTTTCACAACATGACTGAAGATCCAATGGTTCTACTCTGTCATTATGGCCTAAGACACCCCCCCCGTACACACTGCATGAAGCAAGGCTAAGAAGATAGATAGTAATTACTTGCTTTGGATGTCCTTTCACATTCTTGAAAATTTTTAGCTTTAAGGGGGCTACTCGACGTGCATTTTAAGTCAAAATAGGACAGAAAATGACAATTGGGATTAGTCTATGCTCTGATAATATTTATTATCCTGAATCTAAATACGTCAACATCATTTGTCAGAACACATTTTAAGTGGGTGTATTTTGATTTTGCAAATTGTATTTTATTAACACGTTATGCTGTTCTTATGAAGGAAATCATGAATTTCTCAGAACCTTGTTTTGTGCTACTAATTCTCTTATAACTTGCTTATTTCTAAGCCAAACAACATCAGATTTGGCCCAGATATTTTCCATTGGATAATACAACTTTTGTCAGATCACATTTCTGCAGGGCTTGATTAACTTAAGAACTCCGGAGGCCCTAGGCTGTTAAGATATTTTGGGGGCCCCTCTCCAATCTTCTAAAAAGTGAAACTAGAATAAAAACTAATGATTTCAGATAAATGTTTTTACTAATATATAATAATATATAAAACAAAATACAATTAATAAATCCATACAGACATCAGAAAATCATAGAGAACTATTTAGAATAACGGTTTTCTTGATTTTATTTTTACAAAATCTTTGATTATGTTATCAAAATCAATACGACGAAACTTCTCCGTTTCCACACAATGTAAAGCAAGTGAATTTAGTTTTTCCTGAGTCATGTTTGACCTATGAGAGTTTTAAAAGATAAAAATATGGATTGGTTGTAATTAAAGAATGTAAATTTAAAATTCTAATCAATCACGTTATTTAAAAAAAAAAAAAAAACATTTGTACAAATGCACACTTTGGGATTTATCAGAAAAGTCAACAACTAATATTTGGGACAGTGTTGCCAACTTGAACGTTTTGAATAGCACTAGGTGTGTACCAAAAAAGCACTTAAACGCACTAAGTATTTTTTTAAACAATTACTTTTTAAAAACTATTTGATTAATACCGAACTCTATTTCAGTACGGAAAAAAAATTAAATCCATTGAATTTTTAAAAATTGTTTAGGGGCCCGGACATTTTCTCGAAAAAATATTTCTCGTTGCTATTTTCACGGGGGCCCCTGTAAGCCTGTGGCCCATGCCTAGGGGTCTAATGAATAATCCAGTGTTGCATTACTGATATTTTATCAAAACTTTGATTTACTGGACATGTTATAAAATTTTGAACAGTTTTTAAATACTAAGTTTACAGTTCTAAATCTCGGAATCTACTAAAGTTGTCGAAAATCTAATCTGACAAAAGTTTAAAAATACAAGGGTGAGCTCCCATTTCAACTTTGGTGCTCATAACTCAACAAATAAAAAAGACTTCGTAAATTTAAAAATATGAATAAAATCCAATATGGCCACTATCTCCATGGCAACCAATAGCATTATACCACCAAATGCATTGGTACACATTGCTATTACTGTTGTAAGTTAACACTGCATTCGTATCAAAATACTGCAGTTATTTATGAAAATAGCAGTTCATTGTAGCTCCTCTCCTCAAGTTTCTATAGAATGGAGTGTTGGCTCCATGTTAAACCTTCCTTAGTCACATTGTACAACATACTTGGTAGGGTACCATGTTACTACTCTTTTCTCCATTTTTGCCTTGGTAATACATGGGCAGCTCCACGTAGCTCCTTGGGATCTCTGAAGAGACAAAGAAAGAATAAGACTACTGCACCCTCAGGCATGTCATACAAGGCGACTAATAGGAGGTTGTTCATGAGGCCGGCAACCTAATATTGCCATAGAAACCACTCCTGCAAGAGCGTGTCAATACCTGGGGGGACCAGCTGCAATGGTTGCTACATGATTGTTACGTTTTTTGCACATTCTTCGTTGGAGATACAGCTGTATGCATTAACGATTTAGTACGATAACACACTCTCAGTGAACGACGCAGCATTTGGTAATGATATGACGTAATTGTAACTATGTGACGTAAGCATCGTCTGCAAGTTGAGGTGAACCGTTAGTTCTCTTGGCCTGTCTCAAGTGTCCGTCGAAGCGGGAGGACGTTGAATGTATTTGCTCCCAAGTTGTGGAGTCTTTCAAGTATTTCTTCAGTGACTGTTTAATTGGAGATTGGTCTCCACTATGATATTTATTGGCCATGATGGTTTGCAGCTTTAACGATAAGTATCGTAACCAATTTATAAAATATTTTGACGATGCAGTAAAACTTATTATGCCACAGTACTTCGGTCAAGTCGTGTTCGGACTGACCTCAAGTTGTGACGGCCAAAGTTGAATATATATATATATATATATATATATATATATATATATATATATATATATATATATATATATATATATATATATATATATATATATATATATATATGCAGGTTATGCCTTCGATACCCGACGGATGATGGACTGAAGAATATGCATCAAATTATTGTTTATTCCTGAAACATGGAGCTTGTCATTAAAGGTTTGAATCGTGGACAGGTCTTGGCTTGCAGTTTGATTTTTACATGTTGGATTCACAAGTGTTAAGGTGCACTATTTGGGCTTATATGATCCTGAGTACAAGAACTAAGACATTCGCGTTATCAGTATGAATTGCTACCACCACATTAACATTTATTGATCAACATCCCAACCTTAACAATGCTGTATAAGCAGCACAAAGGAAAATAATGATGATGAAAACATGGGCAGAAGACGAATGTAATGTATCCAAAAATTAAGTAGATAAATCACATTTGATTGTTTTTCTTTATTATCCACTTCTACTATTCTTATGTTTGATTTGTTTTGTTGAAGGCCTTGTTCTTGTGATTTTTCTTACAATTTTGTATTCAATAATTATCTGATTTAAATTCACCACAAAATAATCTTAATAAAAATCTTAACAAGAACTATCCACCTTGACTAGATCTTTGAGATTCTCATTGTAGACACAGCGAAACATGCATGGGTCCACTGTACACTTCCAATAGTACCGTCCACCAGACTTCAAACTGTTCAGGCGGAATGTGAAATCATTGACCACCAGAATTCTCTTCCCTGAAAGGTGAAAAAGATTTAAAATTAATTAAACTAAATAATGGTTTTAACAAATAAAAGGAAATATTAAAGCAAATACTCATATTCAATTCTTCATAAGTTCCTTGTAGTTAGTTCTAAAGGTCTCCCAGAAAGAATAGGACTACTAAACCTTCAGGCATTTCGTAAGATATGACTAATAAGAGATTGTAAATGGGGCTGGCAATCCCATCATCTAAAACAAGAATGTCTACAGCGACCACTGCTGCAAGAGCATAAGCATGCTTTCATTCAGGTATCCTGCATGGGGACCAGCTACAGTGGTGAATCCATGTTCCATTAGCAGTGAAAAGGGAAAAGAAGAAGCATTCTTCGTGAGGGTCTTGTGACTGCAAAAGTACTTCTGGGGGAAAACAAATGTTGTCATTTTTGTACAATACTTAAAAAAGCGAGATACTTCATTGGTATTTAGTTTTAAAATCACAGCTTTTAAGAAATATATTATTCTCCCGTATGACTTCGCAATGCTGCAACATAATTTATTTAGATATCATTAATTTTGACTATAAAATGCCAAATACTTAATACCTCTAACACCACCAGGCATTGAATAAGTGAGACAATTACCTTTCTTGGATGGAATAAAGTAGAAACTCAGATCTGGAAAGTTTTTGGACTGAATGAGAGCTGGACCAGGAGACAGAAGAGAAATATTGAGTCCTGTTTCTTCCTCCTGAGGTAATGGTGCTGATTCTTCAAGGAACTTCTTCTCAATCTCTGTAATATCTCGCTTGATAGGCTGTGCATACACAAGGTAATGCAAATGTTGCACAAAACACACAAATATTGACGTTATTTAATATGCAAATAAATTACTACATAAAAGACAATTTACTTAGATGTCATATAAAACAAAGCTCAAGTGAATATTAAACAAAAGAGATTTAACAGTAAGTAAAAACTGATCTTTGGACAAAGAGGAAGATCATACAATGTAAAAAGGTGAGAGTAATGAAATCAAATGATCACAATGGAGAAAACTGGAGACCTGAACACTGTCAAAGATGTGGCAGTTCTAAGACCCAGCCACAGTGATACATAAGTAGGAACTCATCCACAATGGAACTTCACATTAATACTGACAAAACTAACATAATGAAATATAAAAACACTTCAAACAACGGTACTAAACTGGATAAATCCCCAGCTGAAGATATGGAAACTAAGTAAACGCAAAAACTTTTGGCACAAGTGAAGGAACAAAGAAAGATGACAAAGTTACAATAAGCAAGGCCTGAAATAGAAAATATGGAAGAAAAATGCATAAATATCACTAATAAACTCAAACTTTTCAACACTAATGTAATTGGTAGAACTGCTAAGGGCTTGGAGACAGAAAATGTAACCACAGATAGTAATCCAAAAGATGCAGATATTTTAAATCATTACTTCAAAAAGATTTTAAATATTAAATGACAGACAAGTTCAGATGTGAAGACATCTTACAATGAACATAACATAAATCTTTATAACTCCACAAGTTAAGGAAAGGAAGTGAAGAAGCTTCTGTCAAGAAAAGCTGAACTCCCATGGGAGAGGAGACAAGAAATCTAAGGTCAGAAAAACTGTGACAAATACAGCTGGAGATTAAAGAAAGTGGAGCTGGATGGGACACACCCTCAGGAAATAATGCATGAGTACAAGTTTGTACCCTTTTATCCAAAATCATCAGGGGATGTTATGTTGCAGAAACCGGATTTTTTTAGTTTCCAGATATCGCCAAAATCGCGTTAAAAAAGTAGCCCAAATTGTGTTCGAAAGTCGTCCAATTGTGATAAAAAAGTAACCCAAAGTAACGTTTGATTTTCAGAATATTTCAGTTTTCGGGTGTTCGGATAACAGGATACAGACTGTTTACTCAGACGTGCTTGATTGGGAAGGAACACACAGGTGAAAATAAGAGTAGGGAGGCTATAGAAAACCTGGAGTAGGACAGCAGACAAGGAAGCCAAGACAACCAGGATCTCAAGAGCACAGCTGAAGAAGACTTTCCAGGAAAGAAATCAGCAGCAAACACCAGTCGCAGCTTTATGTTCCACAAGGAACTGAAAAAGAAGTGACACAAAGAGATATAATGATAGAAACCTAAATATCCAAAGATACAAAAATGTCCATGTGAGTCATGGCACTGAATGAAACATCCCTAAATATCCAAAGATACAAAAATGTCCATGTGAGTCATGGCACTGAATGAAACATCCCTAAATATCCAAAGATACAAAAATGCCCATGTGAGTCATGGCACTGAATGAAACATCCCTAAATATCCAAAGATACAAAAATGCCCATGTGAGTCATGGCACTGAATGAAACATCCCTAAATATCCAAAGATACAAAAATGTCCATGTGAGTCATGGCACTGAATGAAACATCCCTATGTAGTTCCTGTGGGTCTCTAAGGAGACAAAGGACTAATGCTCCCTCAGGTGCTAATATTAGGTTGTGCATGGCGACTGGCAACCTCATTATGTAACACAAACTACAACAGAAACCACCTCTGTAAAAGCATATAAATACTTTAGTGTAGCCAGTTGCAGTGGTGGCTCCATGCTCTAAAAGGAGTAAAAAGGGAAATGATGAGGATGATGGAACATATAATCAAGGCAAATGACACTGAGGGAAGAGTGACTGTCAAACATCCAATCAAGGCAAATGACACTGAGGGATGAGTGACTGTCAAACATCCAATCAAGGCAAATGACACTGAGGGAAGAGTGACTGTCAAACATCCAATCAAGGCAAATGACATTGAGGGAAGAGTGACTGTCAAACATCCAATCAAGGCAAATGACACTGAGGGAAGAGTGACTGTCAAACATCCAATCAAGGCAAATGACACTGAGGGAAGAGTGACTGTCAAACATCCAATCAAGGCAAATGACACTGAGGGAAGAGTGACTGTCAAACATCCAATCAAGGCAAATGACATTGAGGGAAGAGTGACTGTCAAACATCCAATCAAGGCAAATGACACTGAGGGAAGAGTGACTGTCAAACATCCAATCAAGGCAAATGACACTGAGGGAAGAGTGACAGTCAAACATCCAATCAAGGCAAATGACACTGAGGGAAGAGTGACTGTCAAACATCCAATCAAGGCAAATGACACTGAGGGAAGAGTGACTGTCAAACATCCAATCAAGGCAAATGACACTGCGGGAAGAGTGACTGTCAAACATCCAATCAAGGCAAATGACACTGAGGGAAGAGTGACTGTTAAACAGATATTCAGATGTGATGGCTCAGACAGACTTACTAGAGCAGACTGAACTGGTTTAACTGGATATTTATAATACAGAGACAATTTAGAATGAATGTTATGCTTAACAGAAAGTGAACAGTATTGAAAACTAACAAGCAAGCAAAATAAAGTTCTTCTTCTTCTTCATTCGTCCTGAAAAGGACGTTGGTTGCGGTGTGTCCGTTTACAGCAAAGCTGTGGTATTTGCGCCTTTCGGCCGACACATCCGACTTCAGAACAGCATTTTTGGGATATAAAGTTGACTATACAATGAATAAAGAGCGAGAGAGAGAAAGGAAGAAAGAACGAACATACACACTTTTTTATTTAGTCAGGTGAAGAAATAGGCATTTTAGTCTCTCTTCTTTTTATTATTTTTAACATTTATGCCCTGGATAAAATAACTGCAGGAGGCACATAGAGAGAGATTTCACAACCACTCCCAAAAAAAAACAATAAAGTTACAGTATCACATTTGCCATGATATGACTGTGAATTCTGAAATGCACACTGTGGCAACATCCTTAAGTTACTGAATCTATAAATAGATGTATACAAAACTATTAAGGTACACAAAAAAAACACTAAAGGTGAAGTGCTCAGAGCTACAGTAAACTACAGTATTCAATAATTGATCTAAAGATATATGATTTAGGGTTCAGCTTTTAACACATTCACAGCTATTAACTACTAGTGTACCACCATCACAAAAGACTTCAAATATTTAGACTAAAGTGCTTTTCATATTTCACATTCTTCAACTTTCAGCTTCCTGTGAAGCAAAGAGCTTCAGCTAGACCTGTCCATATCTTCCTGTCACTCTATTTCACTCTGGTTTCTTCTTCCTAGAAGGCTCTTCTACTTAAATAGTAGACTTGAGTGTGAAAGTCTTTGTTGTACCTGTTAAGCTTTTGCTAGATGGCTTAGTAATAAAAAAAAGTAAAGGTAAAGGAACCCGTTACACGCCCATTGAGGCATATTGGGAATATGGTGTTAGGCCCATATTATCTTGACCGTCGGCACACGAGGGGTGATGTGGTCGGCATCACGCCGGCCGCCTTAACCTTCCCAGAGTAGCTCTGGTACCCATTTGGGGCTGGGTCGACCCAGGAGCCGTTTGCGGCCTAAAAATTTTTCCGCCTCATCTGGGGATCGAACCATAGACCACTGCGCTATTAGTAATAAGCCCTCTGCTTAATCCTCTTTATTCATTTTTTTAACACAACATGTCTGCTTGAGTTCAGTGGTTCTATTCTGAACTAGGCATGCTAGGATTTCATTATCATGCAAAGCACGATGCTGTCCTAAGATCTCTTTTTCACATATTAATTCTATTCCAGTAAAAATCATGTGATGTTTGAGTTCAAAGTTTTAAAGACTGCAGTGAACTGAAAGTTTTATATGCTGAAAGTTTTATATGCTGAAAGTTTACAATCTACAGCTATACTATCAATAAATTTAGCTCATTCTAAAAGGTAACGGTTGTCCCATAGCAGATACTACCATAGGGGAGTGTTAGAGACTTCAGTATACTAGGTACAGCTTTATAGTGGGATGACCAGTTTCCTACCTCGCTACCTCTGCCTTCTGTAACTCAAGAGCAGTCAGGTACCCATTTAAAGCTTGCTAGACCAGAGAATGAAGCTGCCAGATTAATCTGGAACCCGGTTAATTTTCCGTGAACGGTGAGCACACTAACTATTGTACCAATTGGGTGCTAGCTGAATCCCATAACCAGGAGCATAATGAAATTATAAAATAAAGAAATCTTATTTTGAAATTTCTGAATAATATTGCTTGAAATATATTTTTAAAAAGATAACCTGTTCTTCTGATGCATCGTCATCTTCCTCCTCATCATCCTCATTTTTAGTGGCAATCCGTCTTGCTCTGTAAGCATGGTGCTTGACACAAGAAAAAGGTGGAATCTTCCAAATAACCCCAAGTTCTTCAAGCTGAGAACAGACAATCAGAAGCAATGGGACTCTCTCATATTATGAAAGTGGTTGTCTGTCTGCATGTTTTTAAACTATGTCTTCCAGACCAAATATGCAATTTTTTTCCCCAGACAAATTAAAAGTCCCTGATGTCTTATGGTCTGAATGTGTTACTGCAAAGTGGGAATCATATTCACTGAAATAAAGATTATTTTCGATAACTTGTGCAGACATAAACTTTTTGTTACACAAGCTGTTTAGTGACAGGCATTTCTGATTAACAGACAATCATAATCATTTTAATAAAAAATAACCAAATGTGTAGCAAATAGCTGAAATATTCTTAGGTGATGAGCAGATCAAACAAATTGAGACCCAAAAAAAAAAAATAATTTAACACCAGCATGATGAACAAAGCATCCAACAATATCACAGACAATGTGAAAGGATGAAAATTCACAGAAGTCTGCGCAACACTAGAAAGCTGTATGCCTTGACAGTAGTGAAAGTTATGTACTATGTGAAAAAAAAAAAACAGGTTGGACAATAACAATAGGTATGATAAATGCAACTGTAATAAAATAGATGACTTGATGAATGTTATGACTTGAGTAAGTGATTCGTTGGTTTATTTAGCTGCCACAATTTAAAGTCATTTCAGTGAGTCAGAACTGATGAATTTGAATAATTTTAAATTTAAATAAAATGTGTACCCTTGTTTTTCTCATTCCTAGAAGCACCACACCCATATATCATAACTAATAATATTCTCAGTTGTGATACGACATGAATAAAGCTCTGTAAACTTTTCCAAGAACGACTGATGACTTTTCATGCCAATCTTAAGATCACATCTACAGCTGACTTTTGGTTACCTTCTTCTAGTATTTCCCTACCTATTCCAGGTTTTGAAATCATGTCATATTAGACAGCGGTTTATGGTGAGACAGTGCTACCTTGGTCAGTTTTAAATACTTTACTGGGGACTCTACATCAAACACAAAGATTTTTAAAAATTATACATAAAGAAAAATTTCCCACTCAAGCTCTGATGAGTTATAATTAGGATATATGGTGTCTATAATTTTAAATATGTTCAGTTGCCAATCTTTGATTTTGGCACTGTACCTCCTGTTCAATTATTTTAAATATACGTGAACATTTCCAAACTGTCAGTGTATTATCCTCCGTCAAGAGTTACTTATGATCGTCTTGCAGTACCTTTATTGGCAATAAAAAAGACTATCTTTTTCACACACAGAAATTAAACATTCATCTCATTTGTAAATGACCAGGAGTCATCTCTGCTGACTATTCACAGCCCAGCTACAAGTTCTGCTAAATTTTATAAGTGATAAAATGAAACAGCTAACAGTAATGTATTCTACCTCCTGTTGAACTTTGTGTACCTCCTTCTCATAGATCTGTCTGGCTGGAGCATGAGGGTGCTCCATGATCTGGTATTTGACATTATTGATAAACTGTCGCCGTATCATCTGGTTAGAGTCTGGAACATGGTTATGAAGACCTGTTGTCTTAGTCACTTTGTCCACTCTGGGATCATACACAGCCCTGTGAAATTAAATGTTAGGTGAAACATTGGTTTACACTGCAGTATGCTTTAGAATAGCAGCAGAAATTGGGAAATTCCCTAATGTAAATATGTTTTCTATGCACTGGTGTAATGTAAATAACTGATGCACATTTTATATGTGCTGCTGAAAACTTTATTTTGTCAACAACACAATCAAGTAAAATTCTGAGTTTAACATGCTGAAAGCATTACTTTGTCAGTGAAAACAAATATGCAATCACACTCACACATAATTGTAAATTAGAAGAAGGGATAATAAAATAGTATAACAATTATCAGCAGGAAAAATTGAAGGAAAAAGATATACAGGATGACAAAGAGAAATGTTACAGGATAGTTTGACATCATGACATGGGAAGAATTCAACAACAGAATTGATAAACACTACTGGAGACAGAAAGTCATGAAGAGACACAAAGCCCAATACTTGAAGAAAAAACATTATCACATAATATGCTAAAATGTAGTTGTCCTGTTAAGATTTTGCCCTTTAATTTCATGGATAATACACATACTGTGACATTCCCAACATGAGAGAAAAGGGATCAGGAAAATACTATGGTTCTGTAACTGACCTAAAGAAACAGCCTTTTTTCTGGCACCTCCAGTAAGATTTACCCGATGTTCTGACAGTGTTCTGATGAAGCAAGCAGCCATCAATAACCAAGACCTGACATCCACGGCTGGAGGGCATGAAATAGGAGTTCACATCTTCAGAATTTTGCTTTGGTTTTGAAGAAGGCGAATCTTTCCAATCTTCATCAGATTCATCGTCATCATCTTCCTCCTCCTGAAGAAATACATAAAATACAATGGTAAGTCTGAGCTACCTCTTACTACAAAAAAAATATAATAATGAGTTCACCCTACCATAATGAACTCTGTATTCTAAAATCAAAGTAGCCCTGGGTTAATTCCTAGCATATCATTTAAAAGAGCAAAATAAGAAATTAAGTCCATTTAATATTCCCCTTTGTGTCAGTCTGGGCAGGATAAAAATCCACTGTCATCTAGTGACCCTGTCTCAGTTTCACCAGAGTCCACCTAGCCAACAATTTTTAGGGTGTTCCAAGTCAGCCTTCATAGTCAACCATAAAATATTGACCTCATGGGAGAACCAAACTTCCCCTGACTGGGCAATCCATTACTTCATGTTGATTAGTCTCCTACAACCCAAATATTAAGAAGGAGACTATATTTCAACTACAACATTCAGAAAGTAAAAGGTGTGCCCAAGATGAAGGTGGATATAAAATGTTAAAGATATTCTGAGTAAATGTGGTAAGCTACTGGTCAAACCAGCACACTGTGCATAAAAAATAGAAACTGCTTTTCCTCACAGTGCCTGACGGAATAAGTTGACAGAAAATGTAACTACAATAAGTAAGCCAAAAATTGGGAGGTTATTTCAAACATTGAAAAAATTATAACATGTAAACTGACCATGTTCATTCTGATAATAACCTTATAGAGTGTGCCATTACATTTTAAAAGATCAAATTTGACATTAAACTTTGTACTGGAGCTGTTCAAATTTTACTTGATACATCTACAGCACTACTGCACAATATGAATACAATATTTGTTATACTCAGTTTCTGGTTTGTTCTTTTTTTTTTTTTTTTTTTTTTTAATATTTATAGAGTTGAATAGTGTTTGAAAGGGAAGAATTGCATTTCACTATCATAGGTAAACAGCACTGGTACACTGTGGCAACAACAAAACTATTACCACCAAAATCATAATTATCACTAACCATTTCCACCACAGAAGCGGCTGAATACCACAATCACGTCCTTTGCCTCATCACATGTCTTCACATTTTTTATCAAAACCACACACAAATACACTCAACATTCACACTTCAAAGCCATCATTTCAGTCAAATGAGGTAACACTTCTATGTAATTATAGTAGCTTTCTGTTTAATAATGTCAAGAAAAAGCAAACAAATTGAGTGACTGAACAAATAAACAACTTTATTTATGCAGTATGAGAGAAAGTGAGAGAAAGCACAATACAATAAAACATTTACATGGAAACAATAGCAGCACAATAAATTGTGAAATCTTGATTAATATAAAAAAGAAACAGAAAAAAGGGAGTTTCCAGCTTAAGTTAATATACTAACGATAGTTAAACCTGTATATTTAGCTCATATATGAGAGTAAATAACAAGAAGGCAATTTGTAACTTAAAGTAATAAAGCAAATGACATGCTGATCACAGTTCCCAATGTCATTACAGAAGTCTGTCATGTCTAAATCTGCATAACTAAATCCTGGATCATCATTCTGTTTCATACTGCTAGTGTATATAGCATGGCAGCCACACTCTGCAGTTGAACTATCATTGAACAATGTGTTGTCACATTTTTCTTTCAGTAGACATGTGGGCAAGCTCTCTTAAATTCTTCACTGAAGAATGGTAGCACAGTGTGGTGATAAGTGCATGGACCAAAGAAATGTCTATGAATGGGTAAAAAGGTTCAAAACTGACAGAACACATGTGACTCTAAAAGCTCAAACTTGACTTCAGGGGCACCTAAAAATGTTCAACTCCAAAGGGAATGAACTTTAAAATAGTGGATGAAAATGCAGGGTGACTACACTGAAAAATAATATTAAAGTTAATACAAGTTTTACCTCATTATGTAAAATACACTGCCGCAGACACCACCACTGTAACAGCATGTAACTGCTTTGTGTAGGCTGCATGCTGGACCAGCTGCAGTTGTGGCTCCATGCTCCGTAAGGAGCACAAAAGAAAATGATGATACAGATTTCACATGTTTGGTTTGGTTTTAAGGACTATCTTCACTGCACACTGACAACTCCATCAGTGCTCCGATCTCCTCACTTAGATCATACAAATGATGATGATACAGATTTCATATTTGTGTCACATAAAATATAATTGCCTTTACTTGTGTTATTTACCCTCATATTTATAACACAAGAGTAAATAAAATATTTACCATCATATTTATGTCCTCTGTCATAATGCTGACAAAAGTAAACCTACATTTATAGAAATTAGGAATGATTGAAATTCTACCAGCCATACTGAACTTCACATAAGTAGTTCAATGTGCTCCTGTAGTGATATGATTTTTTTCACAACCAAAAAATAAATAGGAATTTAATTCCCTACACACATAAATGCAATGATATTCAAAATAAGGCAATTAAAAAAGCATCTGAAGCCAATTTATAATGTGTTTCTGTCACAACCAATTAAAAATATATGGCTACTGAATTCTTGAAACACAGAAGTACAATGCCAATGGAAAATACAAAAATAAAACAATCAAAAAAGTGTACTTTTAACGGGTTAGTAAAGTATAAAAAGTATACTTTTAATCGATTAATAAAGTTAATTTATCCTCCATACCAAATACAACTATACATGTACTGTTTTTTAAGTTAAGAAACACTATAAGTTCAATTTCAATAACAAAATATAAGACATTTGACAGACAGATTAAACCAATTTATTGATTAAGCCAATTTTTAGAACACTATTTTCACAACCAATTCATTAAAAATATATATTCATCTAATTTATGAAATTTAAAAAACAAAAACAAAGCTAATGAAAAACAAGTAAATATTGACAAGCAGGAGTCTTAATGTTTTTTTTTAAATGATAATGAAAATGACAACTTGCATACTTTCATTTCTGAAACTGCATAACCCATTCTATAATGCAGAGGAAAAATTTTCACTTCTTTAGTCAATATTTTTTTCAGTTTCAAATACATTAAAGGGCTTCTGTAAAACTGGTATGGGAAGTAAAATATAATTTTTTTTTAATGGTATGGAGTCAGTTTTATGAAGCTAGTGTGTTGCATTTGTAAAACTGACTGCATATCATTTTGTTTTTAAAGTATATATTACCTAAGATATCAAAGCTGCATAACTACAGAAGACTCAACACTTATGACTGCTCTTTCAGGATGAATGCAAACTTAACTTCACATCAAATGAGCAATACAAATGATGCAACTCATTCAAATTTCTAAACTTTAAAAATTATTCAAGTGATATGCAACAAACTAGCGACACAAAAATCTTATGCATAAGAATAACAGTGATATGCAAAAATATACAAATACTGAAAACAGTACTGTGTGTAAATATATTAATTAAAATAATTAATATTTTTTAAAAATGGAAGTTGTTCACTCTGCAAAATTTTACAAGGCACTATGTGGCTAAGTACATGAAGTAAAAATGTATAAAAAAATTTCCTATACACAAAAAATCTATATTTTTACAAGGATGCTGCATTTCATTTTTTTTTTTTTAAATAACGCAGGCATTGTTAACTTTCACGTAGTAAGATGGTTACAATAATGGATGACATGTTATTGTAAGTAGATCTAAAAATGTACAGCAATTAGAAAAATATGTATGAGAATAAAGGTCAGAAAAAAAGGCAGCAAATGACAGCCAGAGTGCACTCCGTAAACATCCTAACAAGAAATGCGAGTTTTACAACAACTGTCCTGGCAGCACCTGAACAAAGATGGCAGCAAAGAGAGGATGTCAAATTAGGCATATGAAAGCATGAAGGGCTTTTAAAGCGATGCTAAATATTGGAAAATCAAGAGATTACAAAACATATATTTTTTAAAAATAACTTTCTATCAAATGTAAAGTTGGTCCTCTTGTGTGGCTCTGAAGTAAAGAAAGAAATGACAGATAAATGCTAAAAATTTTTTGCAAACCTGTATCTGTAAAGTAAATAAGGGCTTAGTGGTATTACTGAATCGACAATGTGAAACTGTGGACATAAATACTGGTCAAACAAGTTTATGTGGGTATAATGGAGTTGATCGTGTGCACACAAAGTTCTAGGCTATCATAGTAACTTAGTCCTGTTCTGAGGCCCCCAGTTTTGAGAAAATACAGGAAGCCTTCAAAACAAATGGAGAAAAGAATGTAAACCAAACCGGAAGAACAAAAATAATAGAGAAAGTGCTACAGAAGGCTGCCCTGAACAGATGAACCAATCTGACTGAAGGCCCGATATGATCTGATATGCCACATAGAGAGCATACAGGCAAAGAAAAAGTCAGCTGTGCAATTTTAGTTAACACAGCTTCTATGGCACCTTTAAATTATGAGTCAAAGTTGGCTTTCTGTGCAGAGTTATGAATAACATGAAAAGTAATTCACGGGTAGTACTGTACATTGATTTAACATTTTAAAAAGAAGTTAACCCTTTTATCATTATAGATTTTCTTCAAATTCTTTCCCTTGCCAATTTGTGTCTTATGCATGTTCAGGGGCTCTAAGACACTGTTCTAATGAGCTATTTATAGAAGGACTATACAACTCAGTGATAAGAATGGAAATGGGGGGAAAACATAAGATAAGTACACAGAGAATACAGATGAGTCAGCCTTGTTTGTAATAGTACAGAAGAAACAACCACTGATGTGACAGACAGATAATAGTAAAGGGGTTAACAGGAATTAAAAGACAGAAAAGTAAAAAGAAATCTGACTGAAGATCTAATCTAAATAGGGAGCTTAGATGCAAAGACATTATTAGTGTATGTTAAGTTTGCACAGCATATGTCATTTACAGGCTGAACAAGAACATAATACCAGTATTTTGCCGCTAGATGCGCACAATGTAAATAGTTGAGTCAGAATCCTAAGTGTAATTGATAAAACATTATGATACATTTTAACAAAAAGAAACCTGAGAGAGTCAATATTTCCCTCTCAGTTTTTTTTCTTTTCAAAAGTGAACAGGTCACATTTTTATTATGAAGGTAAGCCTCAATATTCATTACTCTTCTGCAAGGAGCATAGGCCTTCAACAGACACATGCCAGGCCCCTCCTGCTGCATTATCAGCTCAAGGTCTCTCCATGTCTTCCTTATCACTTTCATTTCTGTATCCTGTTCTCTTCTCCATGTGTTTTTTTCAGTTTACCTTTTACTTCTTTTACCAGGAGGATTTCAAAACAAAGACCTCCTGGTAATGCTTTCAATAGGTTTCCTCAATGCGTGTCCAATACATTACAAGTATCATCTTCTCCATTTTTTCCACTGGCACTCGTCTGGTTCTTGTCATCAATCACACATGTGGTAACCTTGTCGTACAAGTTTAATCTTCCTATTCTACATTTATGAAAGTCTGTAACTTCTCAATAGTTGTTTTTGTTGTTCTCCATGTTTCAGAGCCATACAATAGGACAACCGGATATCCGAGTTTAAGATTCCTATTCTCGCATTAGACTTGATTTCTTTTGCACTCTATACATTTCTCAGTGCACTGAAAGCTCCTCATGTATTTTGTATCATAATTATGATATCAGTGTGTGTCCCTTCAACTCTAT
The DNA here is from genome assembly GCA_024509875.1 of Oreohelix idahoensis. NCBI lineage: Eukaryota > Metazoa > Mollusca > Gastropoda > Stylommatophora > Oreohelicidae > Oreohelix > Oreohelix idahoensis. Next base: position 244,120 of record JAMPIV010001186.1, read on the forward strand.
ATATCTGCCAAGATAAATGCATGATTCTAAATTTTGTAGCGGTGTTTCATTAAGTGCAATCTTGTTATCATTTCCTGTATTCATTCTAATTATCTTTTTCTTTTCCCAGTGTATTTTCAGACCTACTTTTGAACTTTCATCTGGTTATGATTAGGGGACAGAAGAGCAAGGTCATCAACAAAATCTAGATTGTCTAGCCGTAACAGTTCATGATAAAAAATATTATTACGGCCCTGTAAATATAAAAGGTGCTCATTTTACAGCATATCACAATATTAACATCACACTTATTACTGTCAAATCTTAAAATACAAATATACGGAATGTCAGATAATCAGCAGAACTTGAACTTAACAATGTCTAACAGCATGAACAGGCCACAATCACACAGCTACCTAGGCTGTAACATGTTCTCAAACATTTATGTTCACAACAATTAACTCCTTTCAGTTACTTCTTCTTCTTCAAGTAACATCCAAGTGGCATAGGAGATCACGTCCCTCCACAACTTCCTGTCTCCAGTACAATTTATCCATTCTGTTGCTGACTTCTTTCCATGCCACGATGTCAAACTGTTCAGCATTTGCTCTTTTTCTTTTTTCTTCAGTCTTACTTCTTGTTACGATATATTCCAGTTGTCCTCTTCTCATAACATGCCCAAAAAAGAAGATTACTTCTTTCTAACTTGTGAAATAAGTTTCCTTTGCGCTTTGACCTCTTTAAGGACATCCTCATTACTCTTTTTGGCTGTCTTTGGTATTTTTAATATTCTTCTGTAAAACCACATCTCTGTGGCCTCCAGTGCTTTCCCTACTTGTTAACTAATTGTCCATGACTCACTCCCATATATCAGGATTGGATCTATATAATACTGAAGAATTCTCTTTATGACTTCCATTGACAAAGAATAGTTGAATAAAATGCTCTTCATTTTATATAACACTGTTTTTGCCCGAGATATGCTGCTCTCCACTTCTGAGATGCATCTTCCATTCATTGTTATTAATGTGCCCAGGTATTTAAATCTATTGACCTGTTTTAAAACTGGTCGATTTACTTTGATAGTGCATTCTGGGGAAGCCATTTTCTTTTAGACGACCATTACTTCTGTCTTTTTGCTATTAAGGCCGAGACCTTTATTTTCACTTTCTGTCACTATTGTATCAACCATTTCCTGCAGCTCTTTTTCACTTTTTGCTATTAAGACTATTATGTCTGCCAAATGATATTCCTGGCATGTCATCTAGGGATCTCATTATATTTTCATTGTATATATTGAACCCGGTGACAGCACACATCCTTGCCTGACACCTTTTTTTACTTGCTGAAACATTCCTGTTTGGCTGCTAATTCTTACAGCTGCTGTTTGTTGCCAGTACATGTTCTTTATTATCCTCAAGTCTTTACCATCAATGTTGATGCCTTCTAACATTTTGATAATTTCCTCATGTTTCACTTTGTCAAATGCCTTGTAATCTATAAATTCAGTCACTACCTTAGCAAATAATTTTATTTGCAATGCTATCAAGTTTGAATGTCATTATTCTCCATATAAAGCATACACTATCAATGATGTTAAAATGGCAAACATTTTGATTAGTAAACATTCCGGTGTATGCCATGCAGTTTTCCCTAATTATAAAATTAATTCATTTAACCCCATTCAGCCCCCAAGGAGCACAGGCCTTCATCAAATGTATGCCAAGTCTTCCTGTCCTGTGTCATCAGCTCAATGTCTTTCCATGTCATCCTCATTCCATTCATATCTGTCTCCAGTACTCTTCTCCTTCTGTTCTTTGGTCTCTCCCTACCTCAGGGATTCCAGAATAAGAACTGTCTTGTAATACCATCAACAGGGAGAGCCGCGTTGGCGATCGGGTGATCCAGGTTCAAGCCCGGGCGAGAGCATTTGAAAGAGTGTCGTTGACCGAGACTTGGACTGGATTAATTCGAGCCCTGGCGAAGACATTTGAAGAAGTGTCATTGACCAGGGACTGGCGGCTCCTGAGCTGACCCAACTCTAATGGGTACCCTCCGAAGTCGGCGAGTATCTGCCTGAATGGCGAGTGGACACCTGGAAAAAAGGGATACTCAAGTAAAAATCAGTCTCAGGTTAGATATACTAACCGGAGATTCTCGCCTCGGGTAATAGCGGGCGTACATTTAAAAAAAAAAAAAACTATCAGCAGGCTTCCTCAGTATATGTCCTATCCATCTCCAGTGTCTTCTTCTTATCTCTTGTTCCATTGGCTGGTTTGTGTCACCAGTTCCACATTAGTGACCTTGTCATGCCCTTTCAATGCTATTCTTTGTAAGCATCCATTTATGAAAGTTTGTAGCTTCTTGGTTCATCATACATGCTTTCTTCTAATTGTAACCTTTAATTAAAAAGGAATGCTTGAATGCAGCCTGGTGCCACACCAGTTCAATACAGGAGGGTAATTTGTGTTTTCAGTGTTGCTTTGTTAAGATCAGACAGATTAATTTACCTTACTGTTACTGCTTAGGTCATCCAATAAGCTTCTAAATAAGAACATTTTTCCATGTTACATACAGATAATGTCATATAGAAGCACGTCAATGACAACAAGAATAAACAAGCAAGAAGATCCCTGAAGGCCTAAGAGATGTGGTTTTACAGAAGAATGTTAAGCGCTAACTTGAGTAATGAAGATGTCCTGAAAGATGTCAGTATTCAATGTACATGCATATCAGAAGGAAGCAGTCCACTTTATTCAAACTTGTTATAAAAAAAAAAAGGACAGCTACCTACACTGTGACAGCAGGAAAGATTGATGTGACAGCAGGAAAGATTGATGTGACAGCAGGAAAGATTGATGACAAAAAAATGATAGAGGAGACACAGAGAAGATACTGGACATAGCATGGAAAGTTGTCAGAACTGATAAAGAGTACAAGGGACAGAAAGATGTGGACAGATACCATCACATACACAAGCTGGCATGGCACTTATGCCTATATCATACAAGGTAATCTGCTAGAAAGATTATCCATTTAAGAAAAACACATGTAAAAAGAATGTAACTGCACATCAAAAACCTCAATCAAAAGTACATCTTAAATCTAGATCACGAGCAGGCCTTTTGTATGTGTTGAATTTTCTACATGAATGTCACACACTGGATGCTAAGTGTTAACTCAAAACTATATTAATGTTATTGCTCAATAATACATAAGGTGACCTTCTCCCCCCCCCCCCCCCCCCCCAATTTTCCAAAGACTAAAAATGTTCCTCTGCTCAAAACCCATGTCATTCAGAGGAATCAATCAACATGTAGTGTCATTTACTGGCTGAACAGAACAGAATACCAGTATTTTGCCACTAGATGTCAGCACTGCTGAGTAACAGCTGGCTCACTGAAGTAACTGATAAACCAATCACTGCTCAAGAATGCCATTTTGAAATGCAAATGAAGGTACACAAGATAATCCTACTATGAGTATCAACCAATACTGCCTGACAAGCTTCTGTTTGAAACCAGTAATGCAAAAAAAAAAAAAAAAACACAAATTGATAGCAAATTCTGAAAACCAGTTTCAGATCCAATGAAATGGACTGGAATAAAAAGGCTGTATGCTCCATTAGCAGCAAGAGATTAAATCATGCTAACATCAAATGAAAACACTTTAATTTCTTATGTCCATTTCCCTAGTTACATGTTTAATAAGAATGAAGAATGATCCCCACATCTTAAATCATGAATCTTGAAAATGATATATTTGATGGACAGTATGATTCTCAAGCAGGGAGAACGTTAGAAATGAGTAACTGCTGCACATCAACACACACAATAATTTGTAATATCAAATCAAAAACACAGCATGCATAAGAGTGAGATCAATTTTCATGATATGTGAAAGGCTAAATTATTGTTTCTGGTGACAACGTGGCAAAAGCCGTATGGCAACAGGTGATTTGCCATACTGATATTGCCCCCACTCAACAAAAAAACTCCTGAATAAATCATTTAAGCTGCCAATGCACATGTTACATAGCAACATCACTGCTTAAATATTTTTACTTTCTTCACTGAACAAATAAGGCAAGCCTAATTTAACTTAAAAAATTATGAGGTTAACAAATGATTATATATCTCTACTTTCCTTCTTGTTTTTTTTTCTGACTGCATAGGCATCTCTGTTCACCTTTCACATACTTCTTTCTGCCAAGAACAGGGAACACTTCTGCTGATGAGTTAGAAGAGATTTCTTCCAGGGGAATGTTTTCCCACAGTGGCAGGAATACTCAGCCCTTCCATGAACCATGTCCATGTGGGTCATAAGCTCCTGAGCTGTGGGAACAAAAGCACTGCACAGACAACACTGGATAGTGAATGCGTCATTGCAGCCACTTTGATGCGATAACCAGACTGCCTCCTCCATAAATGCCTTGTTGCAGATGCAGCACCGGTAAGGTTGAACCATGACATGTGTACTGGTGTGCTTCTGCAGATGTGACTTGGTAGAAAACACTCGTCCACACAATTTGCAAGTCAGCTCAGGCGGGGGTTCTCGATGGACTTTAGGATCATCATTTTTATGCTTGGTGACAATGTGAGACTTGAGACCTGTCATGGTCTCAAATGTCCGTGCACAGACATGGCAATGGTGACCCTCACCTTGGTGTACAGCCTTGACATGAAGCTTGAGACGATACTCCAAGGAATATGACGTGCCACATTCCTTACAGCTAAATTCTGGTTTCTTTGTAGAATGGGCTAGCCTCTCATGTCTCTGTACATTAAAATGGCGATTGGACTTGTAGGGACAGTGAGGACAGGTGAAAACTGATGATGAAGCTGGCCGTTTGCGATATTTACGCCGTGGAACATTGTCTAGTAGAGTAATATTGTCCCACTGGGAACTCTGAAAGATCAAGAAATAAAAATAAGTCTACCTGTCTATACTTACATTTAGCCTACTATCAATTCTAAGCAACAAATTGTAGCAATGCATACTATTGGTTATTAAGGTTCAAAGCAGCCCATGGACGTTATAAACTATTTGTTGCCTAATGATCAATAAAAACAGCAACTAATTTTGCTGTTGAAGATTTTCAATACAATATTATCAAAATTATGAAACTGCATTACTTTGCTCAAATACCTCTATATACTATGACAACATGGCTTTCTCTAAGAAAGCAACTTACTAAAGCTGTCCCACATAAAACTAACCAGTACAATGTAACATTTTCTCAACCGTCTGCTGCTACTATCAGTAAGCACCACTAAAAAAAGGTGTAAAAGTAGTCCCATAGCAGATACTGCTGTAGGGGAGTGAAGTGTTGGAGACTATGGTTATACTAGGTCCAGCTTTATGAAGTGGGATGGGCAGTTCCCTGCCTTGCTGCCTTCGCCTTCCCAAACTCAAGAGCACAGTCAGACTAGCAAAGTTTGTGAAGTTTATTATTTGTTTCTTATCCAGTGCAATTACAATAGTCTGGCTTGTTCCCAAGTTACACTTTAAATGTTTACTGACCAATTTTTAAATGCCCTACTAGCTTGTTAGCCTACTGCAGCTTTTCAAACCTTAATAAAATTATAAAATGGTGAAAAGAAAAGACATGCTTTCAATAAATGAACTGTAGAACTAATGAAACTCACTTCTTCACTTTCACTCGGTCCAGGCTTCAGATCACGTGCTTCCAGTCTAGCTGGTGTCCTTCTGTTACGTGGTGGTGTCACCTGCTCTCTGATAGATGAGATAACCACTGGAGCAATGTTAGCATTGACATCATCCTCAAGCCATTTCTCAAAATCACTGAGATCTGCATCTCTGTGAGGTTCACTGGACCACTCTTCCTCCTACATCAGCAGAAAGTAAGAGATACCAAGAGTTATTGCTTTATTTTGATGCTTCCTAGAGACTGTTTTTTTTTTTTTAATCTGAAGTTTTTAGCAACCTCCATTAGCAAACATTTTTGTAACTTTGTAACTGTAGTTTATTTTAAAGTAGCTTCAGTAACCACCTAAAAAATCATTAGCTGTTTTTAGAGTTACAAAAATTAAATGTGCCATTTCCACTGTAATGTCAAACATATAAGATAAGCATTTTAATATGTTAGATTTATTCAGTACAATAACTGTATGCCCCAGAAAAGATATTAGTCAACTAGTGTTTTAAAACAGTATCATATAAAAAATGTAAATAAAATATTAACAGAAATTTCATCAAAAGTCATAATAAGGAGGTATAATTTGCTTTCCTACAATTACAAACAATGACATTTCACAAATAAGACAACGTAACAACATGGATTTACCCACCTTCGTTTATCCTCTGTGGCAGTTTGAAAGAAAGAAGGACACGCAAAATGAAAACTGACTGACGGTGGAAGATGTTTTCGAGTAAATGCGGTACAGCCCTGTGTGCACCCATACAGAAAACATAATGCGCAAAATGTGGGCGGTTTGAACAACTTAATATCTATGTAGAAAAAAGCCATACCACATGTACAAACAAATATAACAGTAAGACAATCACTGACTGATAAAACTAACTTTGGAATAAGTGCAATTTACGATCTTGTGTAGGCATTAGGAAACATATCTGACATATTCCGACTTTGTTAAACCAGTATTAAGATTTTACTTGATTGTCAATCTGCTTAACTAATGATGAAATGTAAACTATTTTAATATATTGGAATTATGAAATAACCTGAAGGTCGGATTATTAACATTTGCTGTACCAAAGTTATCTAGAAATTGGTTTTCCCTCCCCCCCCCCCAATTAGGTTGTAATACTACATTATATTTCCCTAATTATCTATAGCAATAAGAGGACTCTTAACTGATTCCGTACGTAATGTCTTTTTAAAGACTCTCAGTTCCGTTTGTTCACTTTTGGTGGGAATTTCAGTGTGTTAGCTTAATTTTTATTTGCGTTTTGTAGTGATAAACAATGGCCAAAAATACACAGAACGGAAGCGGTTTACAATAGAAACGTCCTGCTTGTTTAACAGCTATTCAGTTTTGTTGCTTTTTCTGTATTACCAAATGTATTACCTACAAAATGAAAGCAATTAGAATGTATTGTGACAAAAATTTCTGATGGAGGCCTTAGGTAAGTGGGAAAAAAAATTTCATAATTTCAGATTTTTTTTTTTGGTATGTACTTTTTAATCTAACAAAACTAATAAATTAAGTAAAAACGATTAATATGTTCATAATGCCCACTCATTTTCCTTTAATTTCATATATAATCAGTTATACTTTACTTATAATTAGATATTTTATCTCAGTAAACGTAACTTATGTATATGCAAACTTTTGGGGTCTAAAGATAATTCTGTCCAGGAGAAAATAATTACGCACAGAATCAGTTAAGCACTGCTTTTATTCCCAGAAAATTATGTTAGTATGAGAACAGTAGAAAAAGGAAAATGACAGATCTGGCTGTGGAAGCATACTTCACATCACAAACAAATGTTTAGGTGAAATAAAATCACAAGATGCAGGACACTGCAGGTGCAAACAATAAACAAGCAAAATTAAATTACTTTTTTAATAACCACAATAAACAAATATAAAACCAAAATAAAATGAACCTTTGAACTGTAATGGAAAGCAAATTATAACCTCCATATCAAAATAAAAAGGATGTGCAAATTATAGAAGAAAAAATAAAAAGAAACTGGTTCTCTAGGGAAATTTTTATGCATGCATAAAAGCATTATGAAGTACATGCACACACCCAAAAAAAATGCAATATTAAAATATACCACGCAGGTGAATATTCATTCACAGACAAACAAAAAAGTCAAGCATATTTTTTTTTAAATAATGTGATAATTTTTTTTTTTTATTTCTAAACTTGCATTACAAAAAAGAAGACGAGGGAGTCTATGCAACAAATAAAATGTGTATTCATGAGGCAAATAAAAATGTACGAATCTACATGAGAAGTAAAACATGAGTGCACTTATTAGACAAAGTAAAATATGAGTGCATTTATGAGAATAAAACATAGGTGAACATTTCTGTGACATACAGAGTTTGACAAATAAAATATGAGTGAATATTTATGGGTAACAAAACATGGGTGAATTTGATTGACCCCAAATTTTAAAAAGAAAAAGTGAACTTGTGTAGTGCATAGCAGAATTTGCAAGACAAACTAAATATAACTGAACTTATGTGACAAAGCATGAGTGACTGATGTGGACAAACACTATATAAGTGAACATTTCTATAACACAACATACAGGCTTAAAAAAAATAAACTTCGCTGTGCCGGATCATACTTAAGGTTTTTGCCACCCCGGGTCAGGTCTGACATGCCACCACGTATCCCCATATAAACTAGTAAAATTAGTCCTGTTTTAAGTTATTTGTTTCATCACTGTCTTCTTTTGGTGCAAAATGATATACAGTACTCAAACTCTGCTGCTTCCTTCATGCCATCTGTTCTGCAGAGGAAGTGTTTATGCATCATAATTCACTGATAGCAGGATTTAAGATTTAATACAAAGAAAAACCAATGCTTGTAGGTTATCCTGTGATATCCATTATTGTAGATACAGAAATCCATATTTTGTATCTTGATTAAATTTCAACTAATCCACATTCAGGCAAGTTTCATATTTAGTCAACATGTTAATACACTGGAAACGTTTGAATTCTGCGCAGGAAATGTAACACCTTGGGCCATTTGTAACTATGGCATAGCCCAGCTGCAGGCAACGCAAAAGCTGTTGGGATCTACTTTAGAAACTCTGCACTCTCTAATGATCTACCTTGATAAAATCATGCCTGTTTTCAGAGTATTTGGGTCACGTGCAACCTATATGTAACTTTATCTCTACCAGATAATCTGCTTCCTAATTCAATCGACAGGGTGGTGGAAAATTCAAACTAAATGATATTTTACCAAATGTTAACTTCACTTCAAAGACAAAGATAAAATTGTGCCATAAAACGTCCAAATAAGTTATGGTTGAACTTGTAGGAAATAAAAATATGTCTGTTTTCAAATTATTAACAGCGAATGTATCAAGGCAAGAATCTGAACAAAGAGAAGATGGGTACACATTCAATAAAATCTCTTTTGCTCAAAAGTTTTTTTGAATGTAACAATGTAATTTTTTTTGCTCAGAGATTAACTGAAAAAACAATTTTTTTCAATATTTTTTTTTGTAGATCTTTATGGATAAAAAGATAAACATGTAGGAAAAGTTCAAAAGTCTCAACCCAATAACACAGAACACTGTGTTTAAAGTTTAAAGTATATTTCTTTTTTTTTTTCTTTGCTTGACCAAAGTAGCTGCTCAGTGTTATGGAGCGATTTAATGGCATTGTCATGTAGCCATAATAGATAAATATTCAGTCAACTTCCGCAACTAGTTCAGTTTTCAAACATGATAAATGTTCCTTGGGTGTTATGTGCCTTTTTCACATTGTCATGAAACAGAGAGCATATGCTACTGGTTGGCTTACCAACCATCTATTCAGATGGTTAAACTACTGTAGCTCAACCTCGACTTTCCCATTATATACATGATCTAGTTCCAACAGCATTATGTTTACTTAAACATACATTTATATGTTTGGGGTATCCACTAACCTTAATGGAAATGAATTATATTCAGTGATATGGTTTTAAAAAAACAAACAAAAAAACACTCAGTTTAAATCAGGGGTCCCCAAAGTGGTTGACATCGACTCCCAGTCAAAATCCACAGGGTCAATAAATCCCAGAGGGTTGATGGGGGGGGTGTTGGCAACTAAACCTGTACGGTCGGAAGTGGACAATTATATGAGAAATAAAAATGTCTGCTATTACTCAATTTTACATCTGGAAATACTGCTATACCCCAAGTTGGGCCATTTCTACTTATATTCTCATGCTTGTATATGGCTGCAGCTGGTTTTAGCCGTGCAAATGGAGTGTTGTGAAAGCAAAGGAACAGACTAAACCTGGAAGAACGAGATGACTTACAAATGAAACTCACCAATCTCCAACCAAATATAAATGACTGTGTTAATGCTCATCAGCTCATCAATAAATTTACCCAGTTCAATTAAAAAAAGTAATGTTAATTTATTATGCCTCTATAATCATTACTTATTTCATTTATTTATTTTTTGCCGCAGGTTGATTCTATAGAGAGGTCTGGACTAAAAAAAAATAAATTTGGGGACCCTTGGTTTAAATGATAAGACTGCAAGCAAGGATGGTTATCTCTAAGAAAAGTAACTCTTCATAATAAAGTAAACATAAATCTTGAAAGAAATATTCAGATTAAAATATCTGCATACTACAATAAAATGCGCGGCGAAGAAACAAGTTCCAGAAAAATAGCATTAACTAAAAAGAAAACAACATTCTTTGCAACAAATCTTCGAGCATAGAAATAAATAACAGTTCTCCAATTTTTGGGCCATCACTGTCTTACTGAAAAAAAAAAACTGCACAAGGGAATAAACAACCAAAACTATAAAAGAAAGCCTTACGGATGTGCTTTTACAAGGTGTTTAAATCCCAGCCAGGTAAGAAATCTAATAAAGATGTTCTTACAGAAGCCAACTTTCAAGGAAAAGTACAGCAATTTCAAAAAGTCACTCCACTTTTACTATGAAGCTCCTGAGATTAAAGAAAGTTGCAACAGCATAAGCCAGGCCTTTCGCTAATCGGGCTTATTTCTATTTTCGCCACGCCTATTTTCTTTTTCTCTATGTCTTACAGACACTAGGAATGTTTACAAACAGACCTATTAGCTAGTCCAGAGCCGTTAACTGTATTATCACGCGAACGATTGGGCAATCGCTGAAATAGTGACAGATCAGAGAATGAGTCGTCTAATGGTAAAATCAAGGGCGTTAAGTCAAAAGACGTACTTTCAGTAGTTACAGTGGTCAGGGGGAATTAATCTGAAGAAAGGGATAATCACAGCCCCCCCCCCCCCCCCCCCAGTTTGTTCGGAACTTAATTAGCTAAAGTGAGAGACGCCAGATCAAAAGCGCCAGATCAAAAGCAAGTCCGTTCGCTAGCGAAGAGTGTCATCGGCAACAGGTGTGTAAAAATCCTTTCATTCAGAAATCGACCGCAGATTCCCCCAATAAACGGGCAGAGGCGATAAATCTCGCATGTAGCTAACGATTTTTACCCATTTAATATATATACCCATCTCTCAAAAATTCAGTTATCAGTCTGCCTCAGGAATTGTTGATATATTCTAGCTCGACATCTTGGAGTTTTTTAAATAGAGAATTACTTAGATTCGTGGAGAGTTCATTTTCCTCTGTTGCTGTAATAATATATATATTAGAACTTTGAGTGATTTAATCGTTAGTTTTTCATTATATTTCACTGGGATTCTGTGTTAAGTTGAATAACGTATTAAATAAACTTATAGCTAAATTTTCTCCAGCCGTAGTAATTTAATTTCTTGTTATTCCCCAGTAAGAGGGTTAAATAATTATAAGATGCTAGGCGACTGATAATTGTCAAGATACCATTTATTTCTATTTTCATCATGTGTAAATTTTAAGTGACTAGTGTTCATATCTAGTGTTAAAAGTGATGAGATTAGCTAGACACTTGTGGGTTTTAAATTTAATTTAATAACGCGTGTGTTAGGATATGATTATAGTATGATTACATGTTTATCTATTTTCTACATATAGGCTGGTCATACCCTTGCGATCCAGCGGGTTTATGGTCTTATATCTTATGGCATTACGGTCTTATGTTCCTAAACATCCAGACATTGTTTGTGAAATCTGATTTTTGTGACCTTGTGCGGTCCACCTTCTCCATCCATGAGAGTGGTTAAATAACCAGAACACTACAATTTAAAAGTTAAATGAAAACTGGAACGGGACTATACCAGAAGATTTTTCCATCTAGATACATATAAATATTACTGGCCTGATGTGGCAGAACTTACAGCACTATTTTTTCTAAACCATTTGACAATAAAGTTTTCTTACCACAGAATTATACTCGAGAGAATTCACGGGTCATACTCAGCTATTTCCCTCCTAAAAACAGCCTAGAAGTAACATTCTGTTTTACACATTTCATTACGACAGAGAGAGTCACAGCCATTGGAGGCTAGACCACTTACTTACTTACTTAGTCGTTCCCCTTCTACCGTGAGGTGTAGAGGTTTGGAAGAGAGAGCGCCAGACTATCCTATCGGCTGTCTTCCTCCTGGCCTGGTTCCATTCTAGTCCTCGGTCCTTCAAAGATTGTCTAATGTTGTCCTCCCAGCGGACTCTGGGTCGTCCTGGGGGTCTGGATCCGTGGCTCTTTGTTTCCCATTTTGGAGGCTAGACCACACGGGAACAATATATTAACTTATAAATTTCCAGGACAGTGCCACTACACAATATAAAAACTTATTCCAAACCAATACCTGCAGTAAGAAGAGGAATATCCAGGAAAATAATCAAAGCAATTAATTCAGCGACTCCCGGAAAATAGCAGTCAGCATAACCGGAGAGTCTGGGGCTGAACTTGAAAAATAATATGACTCTGAATAGTCGTAATAACTGTTTGATTTAAATTCCATGGAATGTATGCAGCGTCGACAGTGGGGTAAGCAAATCTGAAAGTGGGCCACTGTATGTATGTAGTGAGTGAACGGAACAAAAGAAACTTATTTCTTAAGTTAATACTAATATACCCTCTTCTTTTATTTTATCTCTCACTAATCTGAGTGTTCACGGGATAGGTTAAATTAAGGACTTATTCTTTACCCGTCCTGACTACTCACTACTCCCATTGTTAATTATTTTGATCTTTTGGGTAAATTACCTCTGTTGCGATCTTTCCTAGTTTCCCTATACAAGAGGGAGGGCCTATTAGATTTATATTTTCATTCCTCTTATGTAAACTAAAATCTATCGATGTAATGCTTTTCTTGATGTGACATTTTCTAGTGAAAAATAAACTAAATAAACCTTAAGCTATAGTGTTGGTCAAAACCCCTGCCCATATATGTGATCCATAGTTTATCTGTTTTTCACGTCTGTATGTATTTCTGTCACAAAATTGTGTGTACGTGAGGGTAGTGTAATTTGAATCTATACCAAGTGAGAAAGTGCGTCTACTTTAAATAGAGTCGTAAAAGATAGGCTGGATTAGAGCAATTACTCAATCCAAGACTGTTCTTTCTCTTACACCATTTCTCCTCGTGAACCAGGAACTATTTCTTACACCTTCCTCTCACATAGCTATCACTATCACCTCTGCTATCACAGGACCATAAATATCTCAGTCCTATCTTCTCAAAATTTACGACACTTTCTTATTCCCTATTACTTTCCTTTCTCTTCATGACGGTTATGACTGCAATCTAAAAAAAGCAATCCCGCCTATTTCTATACCTGGATGGAGCAAAGATTTCATTTGTTCATTCGTTCATTCACACATTCATACACACTGAGAATGAAAATGGGGAGAGAGACAGACAAGACAGGAAGAAAGAAACACGTTTATTGTCATCATGTTAGAGCTATCAGTTCAGAACAGTGAGCTCCTGAATTCTCTATAACTGTAAGAAAATAGCACGGGCTGTGTGGCCTGTACTTTATTCAATCATTTATTTGTTCACACATTCATACTCACTGAGAATAAAAAAGAGGAAGAGAGACAGACAGAGAGTGAGAAAGGAAAAAAAAACACATTATTTTGATCATGTCAGAATTATCAGTTTAAAATAGTGAGCTACTGAATTATCTATAACTGCAAGAAAGTAGCATGAGCTGAATGGCGTTAAGTTTATACAATAAATATCACGCTGATCAACCATTACCACCATATACATCAAACAAGCACCACAAAGCTTGCTGCTAAAACAAGTGTTACAACCTCATTTACACTACCACCATCATTATCATCAACAATAGCAACAAAATCATGATTAAAATATTAACAGTCAAAACAACTGTTTCATTAAACAATAACATTATTTTAAAGCAACTCTACAAGCTGAAAAAGTACTAGCGCTGTGATTTACAAATGTCTTTGAAATATGTTCTGGAAATTGTAATGTCCCCTTTTCACTCCTTATGGAGCAAGGGGCCGTAGCCGCAGCTGGCCTCCATGCAGAAAGTCTGTGTCACAACACTTCAGTGCTCTTGCACTGATATTTTATGCTGCAATCTGTTTTACACGATGAGGTTATTGACCGTGTGTACATCTTCATCTTTGTCATCTTTTTGAACATGCCTTGAGGAGCAGCAGTCCTGTTATCCTCAGAGATCCTAGGGAACCATACAGGATGTTCTTGACCTTTAGCAGGCTGAAAATCTGTCATTACTTAACATTCATTACTTTAAGAAGTAATGAAGGATGCACAGGTTACAATTTATTCTTTACTGCAGTAATGAATAACCCAGCTTGGCATTTACATTCTCTTATCGCACCGGATAAAGTTCTGGCAATCTGAGCACCAGACTGTACCACATTTATCCTATATTTAGAGAAGTTGAGATGGTGCACAGGTGAAAAATTCCACTAAGAATGAATATATATTGCAAAGATGATGTCAGTGCCAAAAATAATAATGCCAGATTTGCCTTTAACTCTCTCCAACCTATGTAGATCTCTGCAGCTCTTCTCCGCAAAAATAAAATTACTATTCAACACCAGTCTAATATTTGTCCTACTCAATGTTTTAGAAGCATGGCATATCACAAAGAATCTCAAGTCCAAAATGTAAAAAATTAACCAACAGGTGCTTCAGTCATCTGTATCAAATGGCTGGATGTGGTCCCAAATGCAGGAGTGGAGTTGAGGAAAAGTTTTCAACTTCATTTAAATGTTCCCTAAGTCTGCATCTTAAAATAGCATCTGACAGAACAAGCCCAGCTTCTGGCCTTCTCATAATGGGATTGTTTTAACTAATTGGAGAAGTGATAAAAATGGATCTCTGATACCATAAAACCTTAATATCAGAATGCTCTGGGTAGAGAAACTCATAAGACTTTGGCCACTCAACTAGGAGAAGAAAAACTCTGATTTCAAACCAACCTCTGCCTTATATGTAGGCTGGGGGCAACCAAAGACTAAGGAAAGCAATCCCAATTTTAACATGCTTGCAAAGATCAGATGTGCTAGGTCAATAGGTGCAGATATCACAGCCCAGCTTTAAACTACAGTGTAATGTATACTCATTACACTAAAATTAATTCACAGGAGGACATGTGCCCTAAGCCCTACAAGAGGAAAAGATGATAGCATGGCCTTCATCCTTCATCGCTTCTGAGTGAGAAACTTTATAGCAATGACAGAATCCTGAGAGAATGGTCACCAACTTTATAGCAGAGTTAGGTGTGTTTAATGGAGAGTTAAACAACAATGAAGAAGAAGAAATGGTCAGATAATAAATCAAAGACATGCAAAAAACAACCAAACAACAACCAACAACGCAGACAGAGAAAAAGAGAGAAACTGGAGATGGAACTGGACAATCAATCAATATAACCAGAAATGCTTTTGGATGAAACTCACAGGTGCAGATAAAGCGGCAAGGAGGACCTGAAGAAGAATGGTGGAGATGGCATGGTCACAGGAACCTCATGGACAGAGATGAAAAACGACGGCACAAACAAAGAAGCCAGGCAAGCAACAACTGTAAACCTATGGGGAAGAGAAAAGAAATGGCAGACATCCAAACTGACAATATTTATTCACATTTATTGAAAGTCTTTAGCAGATTTTGCAAGCCAATTTTTAAAAGTATCAGTATTTTTTAGGTGATTTGCATCTTCCAGTGTTGTCATTTAAAGTGGTTTGACTACAGACCCAAGTAGAACAGTCCCAATTAAAATGGTTTGGCCATGTCTGCAGAATGGGAGAAGATCGGCTACCACGACAAGCATGGGAAACAAAGAGCCAGGGATCCAGACCCCCAGGATGACCCAGAGTCCGCTGGGAGGACAACATTAGACAATCTTTGAAGGACCGAGGACTAGAATGGAACCAGGCCAGGAGGAAGACAGCCGATAGGATAGTCTGGCGCTCTCTCTTCCAAACCTCTACACCTCACGGTAGAAGGGGAACGACTAAGTAAGTAAGTGTGACGCTCTGATTATCTTATTTATTATTCATAACCCATTTTTTTAATTGTGCATAATGTTAATATAACACATCAGAAAAACCAACAACTCACTCATTTTGTTTCTGTCGTTTCTCCCTCCCTCGCACACATACTCTTGCCAGAAGGAGAGATTCATGTCTGACAGCTATTATGAAAGTGTACATAATCCTTTATTATCTATGCTTTTCTTCAAATAAAGATGCTGCATTTAAGAGAAGTTTCACTAAAACAGTATGGGACAGAAATGCTACATAACATCTTTGCTCCCTTGCCTTGGTATTAATTCTTGTAAGTGATTATTCTAGTTATGTAGCTTCTCAAATCTAGATTTGGTGTTCTGTCATCTGAGATATTAGATTACAGTCTATCAGTGTGTAAAACACACAACCATGGCAGAGATACTAAATACATGAAAAAAAAAGCCTAAAACTTTAACCATATGCAGGGAAACAATATGAGGGATTATTCCACATACAGTAGCAAGTTTTAATCTAATTTAATTGTTATGGTGTACATGGACAATTGTATTGTTGTGAGTACTGTAGTGCATGTTGCTGGTAACCTCATCATGTAAAACAAATTGCTATAGAAACCACTGCTGTAAGAGCTTGTGAATTCTTTGTGCAAGCTTCTTGCAAGGGGCCAGCTGCAGTGGGGGCTCCACGCACCATAGGGAGTGAAATCGAAAATGATGATGAGTACTGTGAGAAAGAGAAATTTTAAGTGACAAGTGAAATGGATCTATCTACAAGTACGTACCAACTCGTCTAGATCAGATGAATTTGGCAACAATGCCTTGGAAGGTGTTGACTTTCGCTTGGGATTAGCCTTGGCATCTCTAGACCTTGTAGATCTGCTGGGGCCAGCATGTTGAACCAGTTCCACTTCTGTAGTGACTCTTTCATTTTCATCTTCTGTGGCTTTGAGGGAAACAGCTGATAGCACAGCATTTCTGGAATTGTACATGGCAGTGCGGACAGCTTCAAAGCTGGGCACACATGGTTCCTCTTCATTTTTGTTATTTTTCAGGTTGTTCTCTCTCCATCGTTCTCTTGCCTTTTCTAGTTCCATATCATAAAGAACTTTAGGTTTAACATGAGGGTTTTCTTTAACAGCAATCTTGAGTGCATTAATGAACTTCTTGTACTCCTGTCGACTGACTTCTGCTTCGTGGTTATGTTCCCTACAAAATTTGACTATTTTCTTCTCCTCTGGATCCAGCACACATCTGGCAGTACAGCAAGGAATACTGCACACCCAGTATGAATACCCTGTTGCTTTTTTCTGACTCAACCTAAGTGCCTTGTTGTCAATCACTAAAAATCTGCCACCTTTTGCAGCAGGAATGAAATGAAAAGTCGGAGGAGCTTCTGTTTCGAAGTCAGCTACATCATGTTTACTTTTCTTTTCCTTCTTGTTGTTTACTGGTAAAAATGATGATGGTGATGACGTCAAGCTGATCCATTCTGAGTCAATTTGCCATTCTATATCAATGGACTTGTCAGACACATCTCTGTTATTTGAGCTATCGACATGTTCCATTTCATAATCCATGGTGCATTTATTTGATCTCAAGCTCTCATGGAACTTTCCCAGAGTCCTCTAATACATGTAAGGTTGTTAAAATCTGCAGAAAGATAGAAAAAATTTCAACAAAAATGAGTGACTGCAAACAGAGCACCATAATATGAGGATCACACACTTATTACGCAAAAGTTGTAACAGACAACAGCAAATATGAATTGAGCAAGGGAAAGAATGATACAGGAAACATAAATGAAAATTGAGAAATATTTGACAACTTCAGCATTTCTCAAGTTGCTTACATTATGTTCACCAACTGATATTCCTAGCATAACTTCATTGATTCTCATAATATTTTAACTGCACAGAAAGAATAAATCAGGTGACAGCAAACATCCCATTCTATCACCTGGTTTTATCTACTGAAGCTTTCCTGTATGGTTGCTAATTATAGCTATGGTTTGTTGTCAATACATTATTACTCCCAGACCTTTGTCATCAATGTTTATCTTTTCTAACATTTTGATAATTCCATTTTTCACTTTGTCAAATGCTTTAGAGCAGTATATGTTGCATAAGAATAAATATTTCTTATTTCTGTAGATCTTTTTATTAATGTTCATATATATATATATATATATATATATATATATATATATATATATACATATATATATATACATACATATATATATATAGATATATATATATATATATATATATATATATATATACATACATATATATATACATCCATATATATATACATATATATAGACATATATATATACATATACATATATACATATATACATATACATATATATACATATATATACATATATACATATATATACATATGTATATGTATATATATATATATATATATATATATATATATATATATATATATATATATATATATGGGACAGAAGACGCAGCAAAAGAGATGAATGCAGTCGGCGACTCATAGCTCGACTGCTTGCGTCGGTGTCAGTGAAACAGAGCTGACCAAGACTTTACTCCACCTCCAATTGGTGGTCCTGGAAACAGGCTGCGTCACTGCAGTCTGGCCAAGAGAGTAGGGATCGAAGAGGGAAGGCAAACCCGGTCCCAAAAAATGCCGTGCGGAAGTCGGATGTGTCGCGCCGAAAGGCGCAGATATCGCAGCTTCGCTGTAAACGGCGACACAGTGCAACCAGTGTCCTTTTCAGGACGAACAAGGAAGAAGAGAAGATATATATATATATATATATTCTTCTTCTTCTTCTTCTTCCGTCCTTAGCCACCGACCGTCAAAGCAGTCAGTGGCCATTACGCCTAGTGGCGTCTTAGGGCAACAGCAGATAGGTTTTCTTTGCCATTGTTTCCCATCACACCTATTGGCGTCTTTAGGGCAACGGCAAATCAATCCATTTGCGGTTGTTTCCGTAATCGAAGTGACTGGCAAACGGGTGATCAGCCCGTTGTTATATATATATATATATATATATATATATATATATATATATATATATATATATATATATATATATATATATATAGATATATATATATATATCTATATATATATATATATATACATGAGAAAAAGTGAACAGCTTGATTTCACATGGAGGCAAAACCTAAAGGCTGACAGGAAAATGTAATCATCTGCAGAGATTTAGAAAGAAATGCCAAGATATAACTTGCTGGGGAGATAAAATCAATCATTTTACTTCACATGGAGTCTGGGTTTTGAGAATGAGAGAAGGGACCTTTAACAAGAACAACTTTCATATTGGACTTCCAAATTGTTAATAATTATTTCAGAATGTTGGACTTCGTTTATTGAAAACAACAACTAAAAAGATACAGACTTTTATAAACGGGTGCTTGCGTAGAATAGAAGGACTGAAATGGTATGACAAAGTCACAAATATGGAATTGATGACAAGAACCAGACAAGTGCCAGTGGAACAAGAGCTGAGAAGAAGACACTGGCGATGGATAGGACACACATTGAGGAAACATGTTGATAGCATTACAAGGCTGTCCTTGTTCTGGAATCCACAGGGAAAGAGAGGCAGAGGTAAACCAAAAAACACATGGAGAAGAGAGCTGGATAGAGGTGAAAATGATGAGGAAAACATGGAAAGAACTTGAGCGGATGGCACGGAACAGGAAGACTTGGCATGTGTTTGTTGAAGGCCTATGCTCCACGGGGAGCTAAAGGGTATTGATTGATTGATTGTTAGACTTTGATTTCACTATCCTGATACACCATATATCCTAATTATAACCCACCAGAGGTTGAAAGGATTTTTTCACACAAAAAAAACAAAAAACTATCCTGAGATGTGGCAGTTACTCAAAAGTAAATTAATAGTTGTAAAGATGTAAAGAGCTGTTTTGTATATATATATATATATATATATATATATATATATATATATATATATATATATATATATATATATACATATATATATATATATATATATATATATATATATATATATATATATATATATATATATATATATATATATATATAGCCCCATCAAACTGGGCATAAGATGAAACGTTCTTATTTTTCCAGATGTTACTTTCTGTTTATTGTATCGTGTTTGAAAGTGTCATTAAGTGGGCGTGTCGTTATCACCTGTACAGTTCAGTGTTGCAAAGTATCTAGGTCACCAGCGTGAGGCGTTGCCTAGATGTAGTAAAGTCACTCACACACGAACAGCGTACATGTTTCTCAGATGTGTAGAACGAGTAGTAAGATGTTGTAGTGAGTAATGGTGTGTGTAATCAGCAGATCGAGAACACGAAGTCGTATAGGCTCTTATCAAGGACACACAAACTCACTCCCACACGTAGAAGTCATAGATGTGGTTAATGCAAATGACTTTCTCTTCAACATTTATTATGGCGACAGTACGTTGACGGACAACACAGTCAGTAGAACAAGGAACATGGACTTTTCAGGTGTAGTAATGATTATGAATATCGAGTATTATCAATCCTGTCTAGCTCGTAGGTATGATGCTAATAACGCTGGCTTGAATATATTACATTCTTTCATACGGTAGCTCAGAGCCTCTGACTAAATGCGTCAGGTGGTCTTGTAACAAATGTAGTTGCTTAATAATATTAAAGTCTATGAATTTGTTTAACAACAGTCAAGACTTCATATGGCTTCTCACGCCAGACATTTCTTCTTCTGCTCAAGCTATCGGCCGAAAATGTCGGGCCTATAATAAGTGATGAACAACTATGTATTCTTCAAAGGCAGGCATCATCTATGCCGGAACCTACCGCCATCATGCAGGTTTCAAAATAATCTCTTTACTGGCTTCTGTTAAATAGCTAGACGTATAGTCTTGGTTGGCTATATCAAGCACACATAAGGGACTCTGGATCTCAAGAACTGTGAGCGCTACTCACAGGTTCATACTAAATGTTCTGCAATCTTGGCATATTAATAAAGTATATTTTACCTTGGACAGAATCCTAGAAAACCACAAATAACCACTGTCGTCACTCTAGACGAACAGAATCACTCTGGGGAGAATCACTGACATCACAGTTATACAGAAGAATGTCTTTCCCCCAGATAACGCAGAGAAGAAACAACGGACATCTTGTCCGGTCAGAAAACCATCTCATCACTCACAGACGGAAGTCTTCTCGATTCACGCTAAAAACTAGCGCATGCGTAGACAGAACAGATCTAAGAACAGCTCACCCCGCTTCTAAGACAGGTCAACTACAATGACTAATAAAGGGAAGATAACCCTAAATCAACCTGTCCCAGGGAGTTAATAAAGAGTTCTGTAACTTAGATCATCTTCAGGACATCTTCATTCATCAAAACGTATAAATAGATTTACGTCTTATGATCCCATCAAAAAGACAGCAACAATAGTTTTCATGCCATTAAAGGTTCAATGGCATAATTCCTCGACTTTATAGTCAACTTCTGGGCCATAACAAACAAAAGATCTTAATAATCAGTTCACATTCAATCACAAGCAAATGGATAAGAGCATTTAATCAAGCTGTAAAGCATAATAAAAAACACTGGCTAAAGGACAAACAATACAGATATAGCTATAAGCCCTGAATGTAAAAAAATTGAAGCAGCCTCTAAGGCACACATCTGCTCACCAATCATGACAATAACAATATCACCACAATTCTTGCTGAGAGTAATGAATACTCTGTACCACAGCTGGGCTGTGATATCCAAACCTTTCAGACCTGCATATCTGATTTCAGCAAGCTAACCACCTTCAGAATCAAGCTCCTATCATTCAGATCACAAGACCACACTCTAGGGCAACCTTTCTCAACCTTTCTATCCTGAGGAAACCCTTGAAATACTTTTCAGGTCTCAGGGAACCCCTGCATACAAATTATTATATCTACAGCTCATGGTACCCTAGCATGATCAGTAAGTTGTAAATATAATAATCCAATAAAAATTGTCAATGTTCTTTTGAGCAGAGAACGATTTTTCCTGTGGATCTGTTTATTTTGGTCAACTTATTAGCCTACGCCCCACAAAGGATATCAACTCTAATGCAAGTCAGTAATGTAGGTAGAAGAAACTTCAGTTCATCCATTCTTTAATTTCCTACTTGATTTTTTTTTTTACCTTATCCAAGTAGGCCTAAAAGTCTTATCACAAATTTCTACTCTACAAGATGCTAATGAAATATGGTATGTGCAAGAGTGAACATGGTCCTATTGCGCACTGCCATAAGGGGCTGCTCGGTCACTGCCCGCCACTGTGAGAGCTAACCGGTGAGCAAAGTTAAAGATGCGACATTTATTTATTTATTTTTTCAATCACGATCACGGATCCCCAGTGACCTCTTGCGAACCCTAGGGTTATGTGGAACCCCAGTTGAGAAACCCTGCTCTAGTGCAACTGTCCATTTTTATTGCCAGATGTAACTACTGCATGTTGTAGAAATCTGGACAATGAACTAGCAATTGGAAGAAAGAACTGAGGCTCTTAAGATGAGGATATAAAGAAGAAGGGGTGCATCTCGTGGAAAGTGACGAAAACAAATAACAAGGTCCTAGAAAACCTAGGACTGAAAAGAGAGTTAATGAAGGAGATCAAAAATAGGCATCTGAAAAATTGTGGTCACATAAATGATAAAAAGACATAACACCTAGCTTAAGATAATAATGGAAGGCAGAGCTGAAAGCAAACGTCCAAGAGGGAGCCGCGCTAGCGTAGTGGTTACCACACCACTCTGGCGACCGGGTGATCCAGGATCAAACCCGGGTGACGGCATTTGAGGATTTTTCGTCGACCGGGATTTGGACTGGATTAACTCGAGACCTGGCGAGGACATTTGAAGGAGTGTCGTCGACCAGGGATTGGCAGCTCCTGAGCCGACCCAGCTGTAATGGGTACCTCCGAAATCAGAGAGTATTTGCCTGAATGGCGAGGAACACCTGTCTCTGTACAAGAAAAAAAGGGATACTCATGTAAAATCAATGTCAGGTTAGACATAAAATAATAACCTGAGATTTCGCCTCGAGTATTAGCGGGCATACGAAAAAAAAAAAAAAAAAAAAAAAAGAGGAAGACAGAGCTATTAAGTGGGAAAGTAACATCAAGAGAGGGATAGGACAGAGTCTATCAGAGTGCACCATCAAGACATTGGAGATCCAATGCAGCCGACCTTTGTTGTGGAGACGGCAGCTGATGATGTAATTAGGATAAACAAATTCATTTATACTCTGATTTACTGGACTGTACAAGACAATTAGATCATGCGGACTCCTTCCCTTCTTCAAGTACCATGCCAGATGGTGTAGGTCATCATGTCTTTCCACAACATCCTGTCCACAGTGCTGTTTATCTATTCTCTTGTTAATTTCTTGCCAAGTCATGATGTCAAACTGTCCAATATCTTCTCTTTGTCATCCTGTCTCTTTTTCTTTAAACCTTTTCTGATGCCACAAAATATTTCAGCTTTCCTCTTCTCATAACATGCCCAAAGAAAGTGTACTGCTTCATTCCAATATGAGTAATATGATTCCTTTGATCACTGACATCTTTCAGGACATCTTCATTCCTTTTTTTTTTCAGTTGTCCAAGTTACAGTATTATAATCCTCTGTAAATCTACATCTTTGTGGCCTCAAGTGAGTTTTCTGGTCATCTACTAATTATTCACGACTATCTTCCATATATCAAGATTGGTTTTACACAAACCTGAAGAACTAAATTTAGTACTTACACTGACAAAGGTTCGTTGCATTAAATAGGCCTACTTGTTGTTTTATGGAACACTGCTCTTTATCTGTAAGATGCACATTTCATATGGTGTTATTAATGTGACCCAAGCAGAACAGTCCCAACTAAGATGGTTTGGCCATGTCTGCAGAATGGGAGAAGATCAGCTACCACGACAAGCATGGGAAACAAAGAGCCAGGGATCCAGACCCCCAGGACGACCCAGATTCTGCTGGGAGGACAACATTAGACAATCTCTGAAGGACAGAGGACTAGAATGGAACCAGGCCAGGAGGAAGACAGCCGATAAGATAGTCTGGCACTCTCTCTCCTACACCTCACGGTAGAAGGGGAACGACTAAGTAAGTTATTAATGTACCTGGGTATATGAATCTATTGCCTTGTTTGAAAACTGATCCATTTACTTCAATGATGCATTCCAGAGAAGTAATTTTCTTTGATATTTTCACTACTTCTGTCTTTAAGCTATAATAGCTTGGATACCTTCACATGTTGGCAAGGAAATGAAAAGGCGGATAAAGAAGCTAAGAAAAGTAGAAATTATAGAAACCAAATAAACGTGGGGATGAGTAAAACAGAGATCAAAAGCTTAATTAAAAGAATAATAATTGAGGAATGGACAGTAGAGTGGGATGGAAGTCTGAAGAGCAGACATGCATATAAATTGTTCCAAGGCTCCAACAAGAACGTATCAGGTATCTAGAGAACTAAAAATTCCTAGCAATAAGAAACTTCTTAGACTGCAACTAGGAATGGACTATTTTAGAATAGAAGAACCTTACTGTGCAGAGTGCCTAGAAAAAAATAATATAGAGCATTTCCTGTTAAAATGTAGGAGGTATGAGCAACTAATATTAGATTATTTACAGGCATGCAGTTCATCCATAACTGTGGAACAGGTGTTGAGAATAGATAGACCTAGAGAATTGCACAATATGGTAAAACAGTTTATAATAAGAACTAAAATTTATATATAAGAATCAATGATGGTATGAGGAAAAGGGGTAGTCTGATGGGATGCTTGTATGGCTGATGGCAGATAATTGATGGATTTGATGTAATCTCGGACATCCACCAGGCTTTCTCACCCCTTTTCACCTTGTTAACAACAAGGTAGTTATGAGAGACTTCATTTTAGTTTGTTTTTTGTTTATTTGATTGGTTTTTTTATTTTTATTGTTTGTTTTGTTTTAAAGACTATCTTCATTGCACACGGACTACTCCATCAGTGCTCCGATCTCCTCCCTTAGATCACACAAGGAGGATCTCAGCACAGTGCACGAACTCCGTAGCACTGATGAGAATCTCAATGTGTGTATATAGGAATCACACATTCTATTAATATTTTTGTGGTAGGTAGGTTTCTAATTGTTAAATTTTGCCAGGGCAGCGGCCTGATAGGCCTACACTTTACGATTTCCAACTGCCGTGGGATTTTTAACGTGCACAACTTGCACTCGGGACATCCTATTTTTTCACCCTTATCTGAGAAGGCTAGGCAGTGGCGTCACTAGGGTTGGTGTCACCCAGTGCGGTAACTCATAGTGTCACCTCCACGGACCTCCTCCCGTACCAGACCATACAGAATCCTAAGTAATGTTTTTTGTACTAATGTTACTCGTAAATTGTAATTCCCGTATATCACTGAATGTAATGGCAATAGTAGTGATATAAAAAAACTAGCAAAATTAAAATTACACCTTTAAATTACAATATCATACACACAGCCTAAATGTATTTACATTTACATAGTTTCATGTGGTTAAATTGAAATTTCAGTAAGAATATATTGATACAGTACATGTAAGCTGCCCAATGGGCTGATCACCCGTTGGCTTGTCAGTGCTAGCGCGGGCCCGTTTTTTTTTTTGGGTCACCCTGTATTATTACGGGACCCAAAGACGCAGCAATAGAGAACGCAGTCAGCGACTCATAGCTTGACTGCTCGCGTCAGGACCAGCGAACCAGAGCTGGTCAAGACCGTGCTCCACCTCCACGTGGTGGTCCTGGAAACAGTCTGCAGCAGTGCAGTCTGGCTGAGCGAGCACGGATCGAAGAGGGAAGGCAAACCCGGTCCCAAAAAATGTCGTGCAGAAGTCGGATGTGTCGACCGAAAGGTGCAGATATTGCAGCTTAGGCGTAAACAGACACAACGCAACCACCGTCCTTTTCAGGATGAACGAGGAAGAAGGAAGAAGAAGTATTATTACAATATTTTCTATATAAGGCTATGTAAAAAAACTATTGCTGTCTAGTCATTTACAAAAGAAAACTGCTTGTTTACTCTCAGAATGCTCCAACGTATCTGTGGCCACTTTTAAAATTCAATGAAAAACGTAGTAACCGCTTAAACCAGTTACAGGTACCCAAGCCCAGGCTAGATTTGTTCAAGAAGAGCTTGGCTTACTCAGCTGCTCATCTTTGGAACAATCTTCCATATGATCTAAAAAACATGCACAGTCCCTACTCATATAATCGTAGACTGTTCAAATACATTATGAGTGCCAATTATATGCCGCCCTAAGGGATTACATTTCGAATTATTATCTAATATACTGTATGGAGGGTCTGATGATCTAGTTTTTCATTTTAATATACCTTACTTCTTAATTGTAATCAAATACTGTAAATGTATGCTTTTATACTACTTATAATGTTGCATCGCCATTAAACTAATACCTTAAGTATGTTGGAGAATGTCTGGATAACTAGCAATAAAAGATGAGTAAGAGGAAGGGCAAAATGCAAGACAGGCCTATATGCACGATTCTCATCTATCAGTCAATACCCTTTACCTCCGCTCCCTAAGGAGCATAGGTAATAAAGCTGGATCTCGTATAGTGGAGGCGTCAACAATTCACTCCCTGTGGCAGTATCTGTTTGGGACTCAAAGCTGCTCACCTGTGGGAACATTTTCCGCATGCGCTGACAACACACTAAGTCCCAGGTCATTCAGCAGCAGATTTCCAATATGTCACGAGTTCTTATTATATACCACCATAATCTGATTACGTTTCAAGTTATGTCTAATTTACCGTATGAATGGTTTAAATTGTGTGTGTTTTTTTTTTTTTAAATTTAAATTTTTAAATTTATTTTTTTTTAATTACTTTTATTTTTATTTTTTTATTTGTATTTATTTATTTTAAATTTATTTATTTATTTTATTTTTATTTATTTTTTTTTTTTTACATACTTAAATTTGATTATGACTGGATGTTACAAATGTATGTTATTATTTTACCTTGATAATGTTGTATGCTTAAATAGTGCTCAAAATACATGTGCGATTGAATGGATAAGGTATGTAAGATGACAGAGAGAAGAAGGGCAGAATGTAAGACGGGCCTGCGTGCCCAATTCTTAACCCTTTGAAAATAAAGTTTGTACGTTCGTTCGTTCTATCTGTCTGTCTGTCTGTCTGTGTCTGTCTATCTATCTATCTTTTTTATTTTAAAACATACTTTAATTATGATTATTATTGCAAATGTTTGATGTTATATTTCTTTTATAATGATAAATGCCTTAATAATGCTTAAAGTAAATGTGAGGATGGAAGGATACAGTATACATGATGAGAGAGAGAGGAAGGGCAGAATGTCAGACGGGCCTGCGTGCCCAATTCTTAACCCTTTAAAAATAAAGTTTGTTCGTTCGTTCGTTCAGTTTCAGTTTTCCAAGAATCTTCCCAGAATTGCCTTTTTTAGATTTTAAGCCACTGCATGCATGTTAGTATGCTACTTATTTTATTACACTTCTAACAGAGAATGGCATCATCTTCAAGAAGAGCATGTTTTCTTTCACCGCATTTATTTTGTTATATTTGTGGAGAGTACACTTTCACAGAAGAACATAGGAAGCATATTACTGTTTTTGTGAAAAAGGCATACTTTGCTTACTTTAAAGTAAAACTAGGTGACCAGGATGAGCCTTGGGCTCCTCATATTGTTTGCAAAACATGTGTTGAACACCTGCGACAGTGGACTTGTGGGAAAAGAAAATGTTTAAACTTTGGAATTCCAATGGTTTGGAGACAGCCCAAGAACCACTATGATGACTGTTATTTCTGTGTTGTGAATATTAAGGGAATTAATGGAAAAAATCACAAAAAGTGGAAATATCCAGATTTAGATTCTGCTAGGCGACCTGTTCCACACGAAGATGACATACCAATTCCAACTTTCAGTCAGATTTCGGATTCCCTGCTAGAAGATGAGACAGCAGTGGCATGTGGAACGACAAGTGACAGTGACAGTGATTTCGAAGATGATTTTTCAGATGCTCAACGCTTCAACCAGCTTGAACTAAATGATCTAATCCGAGATCTATATCTCTCCAAGGAATCTTCAGAACTTTTGGCTTCAAGATTGAAAGAAAAAAAATTACTGACTGCTGAAACAAAGGTTACATTTTATCGCAGCAGAGAGCAAGGTTTTATTCCATTCTTTTGTAAAGAAAACAACCTTGTGTTTTGTACTAATGTAGGAGGTCTTGTTAACAAAATGGGTGTAAGTTATACACCAGATGGGAGCCGCGGTAGCATAGTGGTTAGTGCACTGGCTTCCTAGCGCAGTGGTCTATGGTTCGATCCCCAGATGAGGCGGGAACTTTTTAGGTCACAAACGGCTCCTGGGTCGACCCAATGGCTTAATTCTAATTGCTCATTCTACTACAATGAAGGAGGAGTATGCTACAATAAGCACAGTTCTGGAAAAATTGAAGTATTTAGAACATAACTGGATGGTTTGTGTAGATCTTAAAATGATGAACTTCTTGCTTGGCCAGCAAATGGGATTCACCAAATATCCATGCTTTATATGTTTGTGGGATAGCAGGGCAAAAGATATGCACTGGACAAAGAAACAGTGGCCGTTGAGGGATGAATTTAAAGTTGGAGAAAAAAATATTGTCAATAAGCCTCTCATTGATCAAAAAAGAATTCTACTGCCACCATTACATATAAAGCTTGGCTTGATGAAGCAATTTGTTAAGGCACTGAACAAAGATGGTATCTGTTTTAATTACTTATGCAGAAAGTTTCCAGAATTGAGCATAGACAAACTTAAAGCTAGAATTTTTGATGGACCTCAAATTAGAAAGTTAATAAACGATCCAAATTTTATTGATTCCATGAACAAAACAGAGTCCACAGCCTGGTCATCATTTGTTTTAGTTGTGCAAAACTTTCTGGGTAACTTTAAAGCAGACAATTATTCTGAATTAGTTGGAAACATGCTGTCGAGTTTTTGTGAATTTGGATGCAACATGAGCATAAAATTGCACTACCTCCATAACCATTTACATTTATTTCCGGAGAATCTTGGCAACTTTAGTGAGGAGCAAGGTGAAAGATTTCACCAAGATATAAAAACAATGGAAGAGAGATACCAGGGACTTTGGGATGCCCACATGATGGCAGATTACTGTTGGACCCTTAAGCGTGACTGTCCAGGCATATCACATTCCAGGAAGTCACTCGAAAAGATCCTTTTTGCATGTTGACTAAACAAGTGCTAGTGATAAAGTTTTATTACATTTTTGGTAATATATGCACAGTAATTACATATAATATGAATGCAGACTAAAGTCAAAATGCCACTGATAGCACCTAACTCTAGGATTGTACATAACAATTGCCCTACTAATATGGTCATTCTTAGTTATCTAAAAACTAGAGCTGATAGAAAAAATCTGATTACATTTTTGGAATCAGCAACCAAAAATTACCCAAGAACAGCTATAAAATTTAAGGCACCAAAATGTGTGTATACCAGTGTAATAAATTTCTGCTGAAACAATGCACACAAATTTTATAGACAGTCATTTTGGTGTCACCTGATGCGGTCCGCACACCCCTAGTGATGCCACTATGTCTTGGCATCCGATCTTACTACCCAGGAGACCAGGGGGAGTATGACATTATTAGGACCACTGGTTCTGAAAAAAAGTTTCCATGAACTATATTCCCCTCAACTGTGAATCAAACCTGGTACCTCTAGAATTTGAGGTGGATGCCTTACCTCTTAGCCACTCCGACCCCCAAATTTTTCTTGGAAAGGCGAGGTCACACACAAAAACATTCACATAAATTTAGTTTAGTTTTGCTTTTAGTATTGCCACCATCTCTGCAGTGAAAATGGATGTATTTTCCGTGATGCTATATTCTTTTGCCATTTTCCATATTGGAATATATATTCCTATCCCCAATTTGCCATCCTCTCCCTTGGATCCATCTGTGTACACAGTAATGCTGTCTTTTGATATTTGTTGTATATATTAATTGGCTGTGTTTTTAATATTTTCTATATTATTTGTTTTCTTAAGTATTTCTGCTAGGTGGTAGTCCGTGTCTGGTTTCTTGATCTCCCAGGGTGGAATCACTAGAAATATTCTCTAATAACCCTCCCAAAAAACTAAGAGTTTTAACTGACTCTCTTTTAACAATTAAAGCACTTAGAAACTTACGAGAATGTAGTAGACCTGATATAGCAGAGGAGATATTTCTGGCTACTACATACATATATTCTAGAGGATGTTCAGTCTTAATTACTTGGATACCTTCACATGTTGACATAGAGGGAAATGAAAAGGCAGATAAAGAAGCCAAGAAAGGTAGATCTGATAAAAATCTAATAAATGAAGGGACGAGTAAATTAGAGATTAAGAGCTTAATTAAAGATTTAATAACAGATGAATGGAAAGCAGAGTGGGATAAAAATCTGAAAGGAAGACATGCATATAAGATGTTCAAGGCTCCAACAAGAAAATGTCAGATATCTAGGGAATTGAAAATTCCCAGTAATAAGAAACTTCTCAGACTACAGCTGGGAAAAGGCTATTTCAGAATAGAAGAACCTTACTGTGCAGGATGTCTTCAAGACAATAATATAGAACATTTCTTGTTAAATTGTAAGAGGTATGAACAAATGAGAATACCAATATTAGATTATTTGCAAGCATCAAACTTACCTATAAATATAGAAGAGGTGTTAAGGATAGACAGACCTAGGGAGCTGCATAATATAGTCAAACAATATTTAACACGAACAAATGTTAATATATAGTGGCTGGGAATGTGAAGGTCTGATGCTGTTCTTACAATGCATATGACTTTTAACAGATGAAAGTCAATTAAATATCTGTTAAAGTCAGTTATATAACTGGAACCACCAGGCCTTTACACCCCTCCACTTTAATATTATTCTTGTTCAGAGTTTCTTCTTCATTTTGTTGGTTTTTTTAAATTTTTTTATTTAACGTATAAGCATAATTGTGATTGTCCCTATTTACAATGATTTGACAAATGTGATGCCACTTTCTCATATCTGCAGTTGTTCATATTATTCGGAATTGAAAACAATATATATCCTAATTATAACCCATCATATAAGAGGTTGAACAGGATATTTTTCTTCATTAATTTAAAAAAAAAAAAAAATTTAGTTTTAATTTACTCTATTTGGACTGAGTAGAGGGGGGAGGTACTATATTTGGGTATTGGAAATCTGACTTTATTTACTTGAATTAGTACACCATATATCCTAATTATAACCCATCAAGGGTTGGACGGGATATTTTAAAAGAAAAAAAAAATAACAGGGCAATTATGAGAGACTTTTTTTTATTTATTTATTTTTTTTTTTTTTGGAAAGGGAAGGGCACACACAGATACATTCACACAATTTTACAGTTGTGATTTACTATATTTGGACTGAGTTGGGGGGGGGGGGGGGAATAATATATATAGATATCGGAAAGCAGATTTTATTATCTTAAATTTACTACACTACAGTAGAACTCCATTTATCCGAACCCCATGGGACCGAGCATCGTTCGGATAATCAAATGTTCGGATAATTGGATTACATAATGTATCGAGTACATGTACACATATTTCTAAAAATAATTAACCATCACCAGGAAAATACACTATAAAACATATTTACTTGTACTGTAATAATAATACCCACACTGTATTAGATCACTGTATCACCAAAATCTTTCATTACACTGCAGTGCATGTACTACTTGTACAGTATTATTTATGTTTTTTTTAAAAAGAGAAATATTTTCAAAATAACATTACAAACGATTCAAAACCAGGCGCAACTTACGTATACATGTACTTGCACAGATGTAGCCCACTATTTAAAATAATGAGGAATCCTCTTTTGCACCAAACTGGATAGTCTCCTTTTGGCTGCTAAGTCCCGCATTCTCTTCAACAGCAGAAGCTGTGTAGGACAGCTGTCATCTTCTTGCTCGTACCAAGCCATCGTTGTTTCTAGTGCTATAAAAGCTTCTTCAGGACTTGGTCGACGTTTTGGGTTTTCTTCATAATCTACAAGTACATCATGTACTTCTGAGGAGTCTTCATCATCGGTCACTACATATATTTGGTTTTCTTCTTGCACAAAAGACAACATTTCTTCGTCATTCAAAAACTGAAAACCAGAATCATTATCATCTTCTAGCCACAAGTGTGCATCATCTTTGTCACAGTCCGAAAATCCGGGCATTGCTTGAAACAGTTCCACAACTTCATTTATACAATCATCATTTGTGTCCACTGCAGTAGTTTCATTGCCTCCTTTTTTCCCAAGCAATCTATTCCAAGCCTTGTTGAGATTATCTTGTGACAGGGTGGTCCAAGCATCAGCTAACATATATCAGCAGTCTTTGAGATTAAAGCTTTTAGGAAAACGCCACCACACTTTCTTCATCTTCAGCCAACAATAAACGACGCAGGACTTCCTTCTTGTACATCTTTTTAAGCTTTGCTATAACACCCTTCTCCATTGGTTAAATCAGTGCTGTTACATTGGGAGGCAGAAAAATTACTTTAAAATTTGCATCAACTGCATTCAATGTATCTGTCTCTGGATGAGATGGTACATTGTCCAGTAGAAGAATTACTTTTCCACTTTTCTTTTCTTGTTCTCTCGACCTCTTCACCAATCAAGAAATATTTCACTATTCATCCAAGCACTCTTCTGTGCTTTGTGGCACAATGGGAGACATGTCACATTCTTTAAACAACGTGGTTTTTTTTTTGGCTTTGCCGATCATTAGCACCGGTAAACGATGACTTCCACTGCAATTCGCGGCTATCAAAATTGTTACTCTCTCTTTGCACTTTTTAAACCAAGGGGCAGCTGCTTCGCGCTGAGATGCAAGTGATTTTTGAGGCAATGATTTCCAGTATAAGCCAGTCTCATCGGCATTATATACATCATCGAGTGAATAACCTTCTTCTTCCAAAAAAAGCCAAGAATGTTTCTTTAAAATTTTCAGCGGCAGTTGCATCGCTAGATAAAGATTCCCCTTGAATCTCCAATTCTCGTATGCCATGACGAGATTTAAAGTTTCTTAACCATCCCTGGCTAGCCTTAAAGTCAGGAGGACTGTCAAGTTGTTTGTTGAACTGTAGTGCCTTTTCACACAATAGAAAGCCAGAGATAGGTTCCCCTTTGCTTCTTCTTTGCACAAACCATATATACAAAGCCTCTTCCAATTTCAAATCTTTCGCATTTCTCATGGTTTTACGTTTCTTCGACCCATTTTCACTATCCAATTTCGATGCAAAACTCATAATTTTATCCTTGTTACTTTTGATGTCAGAGACGGTAGCTTTCCCAACATTGAAAATCCTTGCAAGTGAAGACACAGTTTCACCTTTTCCTTCATCATCATGTGACATATTCTTTCCAGAACGTTGTCTCCATTACAGCTGCTCTGAACGCATCACGATTCTGGGCAAGTCGACCTGCATCAGCCAAAGACAAGTTCAGACTCTCTGTGATGTCCTGGGTCCACCGTCGTCTAGGTCGACCCCTTCCCCTTTTTCCAGGGACCATGCCTTCCATCACTGTTTTTTCCAGACTATTATGTCTTTTTATATGACCGAAAAATTTCAGCTTCCTTATTGCGATGAACCTTTTCCTAGTCTCTTGATAATTTCTGTTTTCGTTTCAACTGACAAAACATTGCGGTTCCTTTTATATGCTTTAGGCCTACTGGAAGATGCCATATCGCACAGAGAAATACTTGTACACCAAAATTATTCTGCTGTAGTAGCAGACACAATTATTTTAAGTTGAACTGTCTGTTTAGCCAGTGTTCTGCCTAGAACGCACACGTACACTGGATTGGTAAACCAGATATTAACTGACTTTATGATCTAACTGACTTCCTGTACATAAACGACCGACCATTAGCCCATCCCATCCTCTACAAATTGTTTGCACACATTTGAAGCTTGCCGCATCAAAATATTCAGAAATATAGTCTAACGTGACTGGTGGTGCCTGATTTTTTTTTTCTAGAAAAAGTGTTCGGATAATTGGGTGTTCGGATAATTGGGGTTCGGATAAATGGAGTTCTAGTGTATATCCTAATTATAACCTATCAAGAGTTGAACGGAATAATGTCTTTAAACATTTTTTTTTTAAAGTCAACCAAAAACTAAAACTTGTTGGCTTCCTAACGTTCGTCAGTTCTCTCACTGCTGTAACCAACAAATGCCTAGGTGATGCCTAGATGGCAGGGAGGATAGGCTAGTGTGATTCGCTTGCATAGCTAGGCTGGGTTGTCGCACGGAGGGTCCTGGGTTCGAGTCCTGGGTAAGCCACTCACGTCTGTTGTTTTTCTGTTGTCTAGTTTTCTACTTCTTACGAGTGCCTGAAAACATACCTTTATGTTTGTCTAATATTTATTTACTGTTTACAGGCCTCGGGTTTCCCTTCCTTATGTGTTATAAATGTAACCAACAAAGCGTGACACCTGACCGTGTAGACTTGGATGGTACTGGTTGGTCGATTTTCGGTCAGAGAGTTTCAGTAAAAATCTCATCAGTATTGATTGTCTATTTTTAGACTAGCTTTGTCAGTTTGCTCGGTAAACAAATTATTATATTAAACAGCGACGTGCCCCTCAACGACCACACTTTAAGATGGTCTAATCAACTAATACCATACGAACTGCAACAGTCTTAGTTTAACATGTAAACAGCTAGAAATAAACAATTTACAAATGAAAATACAGTGTACCGAGTGTAGTGTTCAGAAACAACTTCTCCATATTGGCAGCAACATGCGACCATAAATGTTGAATTGTGTTAACTACTCATGTCCACATATACCTACTGCAAAAGTAAGAATGCAGCTAATGCATGCAGTAAATATAATAACCAAGGCTTACCATTAGAATGACATTCTTTCTGTTTGTTACTGCTTATCGCCCAACTTTTCAAGATGGCGAAAAACTGGGATCTTATGCGGCGGGTTGGTTTGGCATGAAGTTTGCACAAGGCCTACACAGCGTTAGCGCAGAGGCCGTTCGCACACAGCGGTAGCCACACCTCCCGCCTACTAGCCCCAAAATGGAGAGTTATTTAATTACCACATTTTACTATCAAAGAAATATGTTACAAAGTTAAAGATTTTCTTAATTAATCAGAAATTAAGTCGAGAATATATACAACAGTAATACACTCATTCCCCAAACACACTAATGAAAACACTGAAATTAATGACTCACGCGTTGAGCAGTGGCTCACTAAAAATCACATTCGGCAGTCCACTTTAACACACTCTCTTTTCATATTTCATTAACAGGCTATCTCTTCTATTCTCCTTACTTACCTTATGTAAATTAATCTGACCCCAAAAAAATTTTTTAACTTGTCAGTTTTAAATGATTACAAAGTGGTGAGCAATGTTTACTATATGAGCACTACGGATTTTTTTTTTTTTTACGAAAAATATCTCATTCAACCTCAGATGGGTTATATGTAGGATATAAAGTGTTGCTAATTCCAGGCAATAATTTCGATACATTAAAAAATCTTCCTTATTGCTCAAATGTGATAAATAAGTACCAAAATATTATTCATCACTCTATGATTATATCTAGCCCGGCAATCGAAAAGAATAACAATTTCAGATTAATTTACGTATTCAAGACGACATCGTAGAAAAATTTGTGGACGAAGAAGGGGTTGAAGTTTTTAACTGTTTTTATTTCAGAAAAGCACCTGAACAGTTTGAAGGAGACTTTCATTAATTTATAACACATAAGGAAGGGAAACCCGAGGCCTGTAAACAGTAAATTAATACTAGACAAACATAAAGGTATGTTTTACCTTTATGTTTGTCTAATATTAATTTACTGTTTACAGGCCTCGGGTTTCCCTTCTTTATGTGTTATTAATGTTCATACAATACCAGAAACCTACCCTCTGTTCTATACTGCTGTCCTTAAGTCTTCTATCATTTACTGGACACAGTATCAAGGTCTTTGTCTTGTTTGGACTGACGTATACTGCAGAATAGAGGAACAACAGAGGTGATTGCGTCATTAATAGGCTGAGGTGCCCATTGTAAACTTCCGGTGTTGTCTTGTGTTTCGCACTGATGACCGGTCAGTAAAGCATCTTTTTTTGGGGATGCCTAACTGACCGTGAGGTTAGTGTGATTCGCTTGTATAGCTAGGCGGTGTTGTCGTACGGGGTTCGAACCCTGGGTAAGCCACTCACGTCTGTTGTTTTTCTGTTGTCTAAGTGTTCTACTTCTTTATTTCTTACGAGTGCCTGAAAACATACCTTTATGTTTGTCTAATATTAATTTTCATTAATTTATATTTTTGTGTCTTTGAAGTAATTACCTTCTTATGGCGAGGTACGCTTTTTTCATCCTAGACTGAAGTCTTTCGATTACATCAGAGTGTGACCGGTAGCTTGGGACTTTAAGAATGAAAGAAAGTTAAATAGAGTTGTTAATAGACTATATGACTTTGTTAAAGGGAAGTAAAATGAGCAGGCGAGTGTTTTGAGGGAAGGGAGGTAGCGCCGTAAATTCCCTTTTGGGAGATGTTGTTGTTTTGAAGAGGTGATGGACGGAAAGCGGGCACTTAACAGCTCCATCTTCTCGTTCCATCTTGGTCTACCCTGTTCAACCTGAAAATTGGTTATAATTAGTGTATTTAGTGTCATTTTATTTACTAATTTTATATTCAATTTAAATAACTATTGTCTTTTGCAGTTACTTACTTACTTAGTCGTTCCCCTTCTACCATGAGGTGTAGAGGTTTGGAAGAGAGAGCGCCAGACTATCCTATCGGCTGTCTTCCTCCTGGCCTGGTTCCATTCTAGTCCTCGATCCTTCAAAGATTGTCTAATGTTGTCCTCCCAGCGGACTCTGGGTCGTCCTCGGGGTCTGGATCCTTGGCTCTTTGTTTCCCATGCTTGTCGTGGTATCCGATCTTCTCCCATTCTGCAGACATGGCCAAACCATCTTAATTGGGTCTGTTCTACTTGGGTCTGCAGGGGGTAGGATTTAAGGCCTTGACGTATCGTCTGGTTGCGTACCATGTCTCTTCTTGTTACTTCAACCACCGTCCTCAGATACCTCATTTCAGAGGTTTGGATCTGGCTTTTATGGGTTGTAGTCATTGCCCATGACTCGCATCCATATGTCAAGACTGGGACATAGGTGGAGCGGTATACAGACATCTTCGTTTTCTTACCAACCTCTCTCTTGCTGAGGAATCCTCGATTTATGGCCTGAAAAAGTCTCCCAGCTGCTGCTTTTCGAGTGGCCAACTCTTCTTTGATGCCTCCCTTTCGGTCTATGATAGCTCCGAGGTATTTAAAGTGGTCGACCTGCTCCAGGACCTGTTCTCCCAGCTTAATCTGATGTCTTCTTTCTTCTCGTGATATCACCATGGATTTTGTTTTAGAGCTGCTTATGACCATCCCTCTCTTCTCCAGCTCTTCCTTCCAGACTTGCAGGTTGGATTGGAGATGTGCCTCTGATTTAGCAATCAGGGCAACATCATCAGCAAATGCCAGCTCCAAAATATAGACCTGTCTCATCTTCCAGTACCCCACTGAATACTTTCTTGTTCTCTTCTTACATGCCTTGATGACATCGTCCATAAGGAGTATGAAGAGGTAAGGTGATAGGATATCACCTTGTCTTACACCAGTGGTGGTCCTGAACTCTTCTGACTTATGGTTTGCTGTCCTCACATAATTTCTGCAAGACTTGTAGAAGCTCTGTATAGCATGAATCAGAGGTGCTGGAATATTCTTCCTTGCCAAACAGTCCCAAAGTTTGCTCCAGGGGACCCTGTCAAACGCCTTTTCCAGATCTATGAAACAAAGATGCATCTCACTCTTATACTCAAGGACCTTTTCACTCAGCTGTCTGAGTGTGAAGATTAGGTCTTGAGTACTTCGGTTTGCTCAGAATCCGCACTGGACCTCATCCAATTGTGGCTCAGCTAGGCGTCGGAGTCTCTGCTCTAGGATTCTAGAGTAGATTTTACCAGGGACACTGAGAAGGGATATGCCTCTATGGTTTCCACACTGTCGATTGTCACCCTTTTTGAAAATTGGTGTTATGATGGCAATCTCCCAATCCTATGGTATGGTCTTGTTGTACCACGCTGCCTGTAAAACCCTTAAGAATAATAGGTCGCCTGATGCTCCCATGAACTTAACCATTTCTGGTGTTATACCATCATGCCCTGCTGCTTTGCCCATCTTGATTTTCTCCAGTGCTGCTTTCAGTTCTTCCATCTTTATGTCATCTTCACCATCATTGGTTTTCTCTTCTGTGCTAGTGTTTATCATTTCTGATGCTTCACCATGCTCACCATCCAGGAGTTCTGAGAAATATTCTTTCCATCTTTCCATTGCTTCCTTCGGGGCAGTAAGCAATTTGTCTTGCTTGTCCTTTATAAATTTGAGAGGGCATTGTTTTTCCTTCCTCGTGCTCTTTAGGGTTTTATAGAACAATTTCTGGTTTTCTTGTGCATCTTTTTCTAGCTTTTCTCCAAATTCTTCCCAGGACTTCTGTTCTGCTGCTAGCACTTTGTTCTTTGCTTCTGTTCTGAGTGTCACATATTCTCTATATTTTTCCATTTGTCCTGTTGTGTTTTTAGCTCCTAAGTATTGTTTCCATGCCATTTTCTTCTCTCTTATTTTCTCTTTGACTTCCTCTGTCCACCAAGGTGTCCTCTTTCTCTTGTTCCCAAATCGGACTTCATCGCATGCTTCTGCAGCAGCTGTCTTTATGATATCCTTGAATTTAATCCAGAGGGTTTCCAAGTCATCAGGTCGTTCTTCTGTGTTGCTCACTGCTGCAGCAATAAGCCCCTGATATCTGGTCTTAATTTCTGGCTCTCTCAGTTTGTAGGTCCTAATGCTCATTTCTCCTGCTCGTTTACTTGGTTTCTTGCGTGATGTTGAGCAGTTCCTAGGCTGAGCAACTCTTTCAGTTGTTCTTTTGATTGTTAGCAGGTAGTGATCACTTCCAATCTCTGGCCCCCCTCCAGACTCTAGCATCTCGGACATATTTGAATGAGCTTCTCCGAACAATGGCATAGTCGATCACTGACTTCTCATTCTTTATTGGTTCACATCTAGTGTATGCATGTATGCGCTTATGGGGGAACTTTGTGTTTGTAATGATCAGATTCTGCTCACTGCAGAATCTAAGGAGTCGCTTTCCATTGTCATTGAGAGTATCTTCTCCATATCTTCCGATAACTCCAGCCCATCTAGCATGGTCATTTCCAACTCTGGCATTAAAATCTCCGAGCATGATAACTTCATCTAGGCAGTCATCCACTGTCCTTTGAAGCAGCTCGAAGAATTCCTCCTTGACCTCTGCTCTCTCATCCTCATTTGGCCCATACACTATGACCAGGTTGACTATGGTTTCTCCTTCTTTTAGTTTAACAACCATAATGCGCTCCGAGGCAA
Source organism: Oreohelix idahoensis (assembly GCA_024509875.1). Lineage (NCBI taxonomy): Eukaryota > Metazoa > Mollusca > Gastropoda > Stylommatophora > Oreohelicidae > Oreohelix > Oreohelix idahoensis. Next base: position 283,752 of record JAMPIV010001186.1, read on the forward strand.
AGTTCCATCCCTTGATACTATCTTTTTGATTTTGGGCCACAATGCAACCCACGCCCCCTTTAGCTCTTTCAGATATGGGTACACCACTGTAGAGCAGCGTGTTGCCATCGAGATCCTTGACTCCTTGTCCTTTTTTCTTTGTTTCCGTTATAGCCAGGATTTCTAGTTTTGCTTTCCTCATCTCTTCCACCAGCTCCTCTTCCTTCCCATTTATACTTCTTGTGTTCCAAGTTCCATAAGTTGTAGTCCGTAGTCCGTTCCAGTTCGTCGCCTTTAGAATCAGTCCAGTTTTCTCTCTTGTATTGCTCGTAATCGTGATTTAAAGCAAACAGGTGATTGGCCTGTTGTGCCTTTGCATGGTGGAGGGGCTGCCTCCTTGGGGCTGCCTCCTTACGGCCTCCATGCAGGCCGCCCTCCTCCTTTTTCATCTGGGCTTGGGACCGGCATAGGCGGAGTTCGTACGAACAACAAAGGCTTGAATTAATTTATTTTTTTTAATAATATTTTTTAAAATTCTTTTATTCGTAATCAGTTTGAATTTACAAACATGTTCATTTTACATATTTCAACAAAGAAATTTCAATGAAAATACAATGAGCAGCTGCTTAGAAAACCCTTTCACTCCCTCGCACACACTTATTTACACACTCTTTCTTGCACTATGAAATTGTACATTGCACATTTATTTGTGATGATACTATTGATTGAAAAGAAAGGGGGAAAAAACGGATACAGAATTCATACACCTTCGTTCTTGAAAACTTTAAAGCGCACTCTTTTTTATAGTGATAATAGTAAAAAAAAAACTGAATGGACTAAACAGTTTCAGTGAAAGGACAATGAAAACACATTTTAAAAACCAGGCAAAAACAAAAACCTGAATAGACACAACTTTCCGCTAGGAAGTTTCAGTGAGGGTATCATGAAAACATTTTTTTTTCCACATTTTTCCGTGTTTGTTTTATAAAGTAATCCTCCTTTGTTATGTCATATTCCATTTTATTTTCCCAGTCGTGCTCTTCTTGCTTTGCACTGGATGAACCCAAACTTTGTTCTCTGTCCCAGGAGGCACCACTCGGAATAGATTACGCGGCTGCGTGAAGCCATTTTATTTGATCCAAGGTCCGAATTCTTACATCGGACATCAGTGAAATTGGACTCCTGAGATGTAGTAGAACTAAAATTTAATGTCGACGTGTTGTCACGTCTGCCATCAATGGTACCTATACCTTCAATCAGGGCCGGCTCTACCGACGGTGCAACACGTGCATTTGCACGGGGCGGCAAGCTTTGGAGGGCGGCAAAAAATCTTTTTACTTATTTTTACAATCCCGCCAAAATATTCCGACTGGGAGCCGCGCTGGTATATCAGGTTTTCAAGGTTCAAGCCCGGTCGCAGGCATTTGTAGGAGTGTCATCGACCGGGATTTTGACTGAATAACCTGAACGGCTCATGAAATAAGCCCTCTGTGGATGGTGAAAGCTAAATATTATAGCATAGTTGCAGACTGTACTCCCGATGTAAGTCATATTGAACAATTAACACTAATTGTAAGATTTGTTAATACGAATCCAGATGATATCAACATTCATGGGCATTTTCTTGGTTTCATTGCTGTAGAAGCCACTGCAGGCTCAGCGTTAACCGAATGCATTCTAAGAAAATTGTCAGACATGGATATTCCAATCGCAAACATGCGTGGCCAGGGGTATGACAATGGATCAAATATGAAAGGAAAACATTCAGGAGTTCAACAACATATTAGGGACTTGAACCCGAGAGCTTTTTATATCCCTTGCTGTTCTCATTCTCTCAACTTGGTGGTCAATAATGCCGCGATGTCATCTAGTGAAGGGGTTTTATTTTTTGAAACGGTTCAGAAATTGTATGTGTTTTTCTCAGCGTCAACACTGCGTTGGGGAATCCTTAAGAAACATATTACAACTCTAACGCCCAAGCCACTAAGTACAACTCGCTGGGAATCTAGAATAGAGGCCATTCGTCCTTTAAGATATTATATTGAGGGATTTTATGATGCATTGATAGAAATTGCTGATGACGAGTCAGTAGACAAAATGGCGAGACATGAAGCTGAAACCCTTGCTCTAAAACTCAGAGATTTTAAATTTTTATGTTGTCTGGTTATATGGCACTATGTTTTAAACGAAATTAATGTTGGTAGTAAACTGTTGCAAAGCATTAAAATGGAATTGACTAGTGCCATAACAACTTTGAGAAATGTTCTCCAAAGCCTTAAGAATCTCAGAAATGATGAATCATTTCAAAATTTTCTTGTTGATGCTACAACATTAGCTGAGAAAGTTGAAGCTGGACCTGATTTGATACCAACGTTTGAATGTACTAGAGTGCGTCGGCAGAAAAAGCAACACAACTATGAAGCAAGAGATGAACCTATTTTGGATCCCAAAACTAAATTCAAAATTGAATTTTTCTTTTTTATTATTGATGTTGCAACTAATTCTATTGAAGAAAGGTTCGAGCAATTGGAACATCACAGTTCACATTTTTCCTTTTTATATAACATCCCTAAATTGAAATCTGAGACGACAAATGAGCTCTTAAACAAATGTAAAAACCTAGAAGGCGTTTTAACACATCAAGAAAATAGAGACATTGATGCCATTGAGCTATGTGATGAAATGAAAGTAGTATTCAAATTAGTACCAGAAAATACACCGCCAATTGAAGTTCTTCGTTATATTATTGAAAATAACATTGCTCCTAATATCGCTATAGCCTTAAGAATATTACTAACTTTGCCTGTAACGGTAGCAAGTGGTGAGCGTAGTTTTTCAAAACTGAAGCTTATTAAAACTTATTTACGCTCAACAATTGCTGAAACTAGATTGGAAGGACTTGCCATGATTTCAATTGAACATGAAATCGGTCAAAAATTAGACCACGCAGACCTTATTTCTGCTTTTGCAAATATGAAAGCAAAAAAAGTGTCCTTTTAAGCAGTACATACTTCAAACAATATAAATTCAAATAATGTGAAAATAGTG
>JAMPIV010001187.1:0-26438 GCA_024509875.1 Oreohelix idahoensis
CTGTAGTAAGTTGGTTCATATGATCAAGTTCCTTGTTTCCACTGCTGGTATCTGTAGTAAGTTGGTTCCAGTTCCTTGCCCCAGTGATGATTGGGTATCTGTAGTAAGTTGGTTCATATGATCAAGTTCCTTGCCCCACTGCAGTGATGGTATCTGTAGTAAGTTGGTTCATATGATCAAGTTCCTTGCCCCACTGCAGTGATGGTATCTGTAGTAAGTTGGTTCATATGATCAAGTTCCTTGCCCCCACTGCAGTGATGGTATCTGTAGTAAGTTGGTTCATATGATCAAGTTCCTTGCCCCACAGCAGTGATGGTATCTGTAGTAAGTTGGTTCATATGATCAAGTTCCTTGCCCCACTGCAGTGATGGTATCTGTAGTAAGTTGGTTCATATGATCAAGTTCCTTGCCCCACTGCAGTGATGGTATCTGTAGTAAGTTGGTTCATATGATCAAGTTCCTTGCCCCACTGCAGTGATGGTATCTGTAGTAAGTTGGTTCCCCTTCATTATGATGGTATCAAGTTCAAATTCCTTGCCCCACTGCAGTGATGGTATCTGTAGTAAGTTGGTTCATATGATCAAGTTCCTTGCCCCACTGCAGTGATGGTATCTGTAGTAAGTTGGTTCATATGATCAAGTTGCTTGCCCCACTGCAATGATGGTGTCTGTAGTAAGTTGGTTCATATGATCAAGTTCCTTGCCCCACTGGAGTGATGGTATTTGTAGTAAGTTGGTTCATATGATCAAGTTCCTTGCCCCACTGCAGTGATGGTATCTGTAGTAAGTTGGTTCATATGATCAAGTTCCTTGCCCACTGCAGTGATGGTATCTGTAGTAAGTTGGTTCATATGATCAAGTTCCTTGCCCCACTGCAGTGATGGTATCTGTAGTAAGTTGGTTCATATGATCAAGTTCCTTGCCCCACTGCAGTGATGGTATCTGTAGTAAGTGGTTGCATATGATCAAGTTCCTTGCCCCACTGCAGTGATGGTATCTGTAGTAAGTTGGTTCATATGATCAAGTTCCTTGCCCCACTGCAGTGATGGTATCTGTAGTAAGTTGGTTCATATGATCAAGTTCCTTGCCCCACTGCAGTGATGGTATCTGTAGTAAGTTGGTTCATATGATCAAGTTCCTTGCCCCACTGCAGTGATGGTATCTGTAGTAAGTTGGTTCATATGATCAAGTTCCTTGCCCCACTGCAGTGATGGTATCTGTAGTTTGTTGGTTCCTATGATCAAGTTCCTTGCCCATGCAGTGATGGTATCTGTAAAGTTTTTCCTTGCCCCACTGCAGCATGATGGTATCTGTAGTAAGTTGGTTCATATGATCAAGTTCCTTGCCCCACTGCAGTGATGGTATCTGTAGTAAGTTGGTTCATATGATCAAGTTCCTTGCCCCACTGCAGTGATGGTATCTGTAGTAAGTTGGTTCATATGATCAAGTTCCTTGCCCCACTGCAGTGATGGTATCTGTAGTAAGTTGGTTCATATGATCAAGTTCCTTGCCCCACTGCAGTGATGGTATCTGTAGTAAGTTGGTTCATATGATCAAGTTCCTTGCCCCACTGCAGTGATGGTATCTGTAGTAAGTTGGTTCATATGGTCAAGTTCCTTGCCCCACTGCAGTGATGGTACCTGTAGTAAGTTGGTTCATATGATCAAGTTCCTTGCCCCACTGTAGTGATGGTATCTGTAGTAAGTTGGTTCATATGATCAAGTTCCTTGCCCCACTGCAGTGATGGTATCTGTAGTAAGTTGGTTCATATGATCAAGTTCCTTGCCCCACTGCAGTGATGGTATCTGTAGTAAGTTGGTTCATATGATCAAGTTCCTTGCCCACTGCAGTGATGGTATCTGTAGTAAGTTGGTTCATATGATCAAGTTCCTTGCCCCACTGCAGTGATGGTATCTGTAGTAAGTTGGTTCATATGATCAAGTTCCTTGCCCCACTGCAGTGATGGTATCTGTAGTAAGTTGGTTCATATGATCAAGTTCCTTGCCCCACTGCAGTGATGGTATCTGTAGTAAGTTGGTTCATATGATCAAGTTCCTTGCCCCACTGCAGTGATGGTATCTGTAGTAAGTTGGTTCATATGATCAAGTTCCTTGCCCCACTGCAGTGATGGTATCTGTAGTAAGTTGGTTCATATGATCAAGTTCCTTGCCCCACTGCAGTGATGGTATCTGTAGTAAGTTGGTTCATATGATCAAGTTCCTTGCCCCACGGCAGTGATGGTATCTGTAGTAAGTTGGTTCTGTAGTAATTGATCAAGTTCCTTGCCCCACTGCAGTGATGGTATCTGTAGTAAGTTGGTTTCATATGATCAAGTTCCTTGCCCCACTGCAGTGTATCTGTAGTAAGTGTTCATATGTCAAGTTCCTTGCCCCACTGTATCTGGTAATTGGTTCATATGATCACAAGTTCCTTGTAGTGATGGTACTCTGTAGTAAGTTGGTTCATATGATCAAGTTCCTTGCCCCACTGCAGTGATGGTATCTGTAGTAAGTTGGTTCATATGATCAAGTTCCTTGCCCCACTGCAGTGATGGTATCTGTAGTAAGTTGGTTCATATGATCAAGTTCCTTGCCCCACTGCAGTGATGGTATCTGTAGTAAGTTGGTTCATATGATCAAGTTCCTTGCCCCACTGCAGTGGATCTCTCTGTAGTACGTTGCATCATATAATCAAGTTCCTTGCCCAACTGCAGTGATGGTATCTGTAGTAAGTGTTCATGGATCAATCCTTGCCCCACTGTAGTATCTGTAGTAAGTTGGTTCATATGATCAAGTTCCTTGCCCCACTGCAGTGATGGTATCTGTAGTAAGTTGGTTCATATGATCAAGTTCCTTGCCCCACTGCAGTGATGGTATCTGTAGTAAGTTGGTTCATATGATCAAGTTCCTTGCCCCACTGCAGTGATGGTATCTGTAGTAAGTTGGTTCATATGATCAAGTTCCTTGCTCCACTGCAGTGATGGTATCTGTAGTAAGTTGGTTCATATGATCAAGTTCCTTGCCCCACTGCAGTGATGGTATCTGTAGTAAGTTGGTTCATATGATCAAGTTCCTTGCCCCACTGCAGTGATGGTATCTGTAGTAAGTTGGTTCATATGATCAAGTTCCTTGCCCCACTGCAGTGTTGGTATCTGTAGTAAGTTGATTCATATGATCACGTTCCTTGCCCCACTGCAGTGATGGTACCTGTAGTAAGTTGGTTCATATGATCAAGTTCCTTGCCCCACTGCAGTGATGGTATCTGTAGTAAGTTGGTTCATATGATCAAGTTCCTTGCTCCACTGCAGTGATGGTATCTGTAGTAAGTTGGTTCATATGATCAAGTTCCTTGCCCCACTGCAGTGATGGTATCTGTAGTAAGTTGGTTCATATGATCAAGTTCCTTGCCCACTGCAGTGATGGTATCTGTAGTAAGTTGGTTCATATGATCAAGTTCCTTGCCCCACTGCAGTGATGGTATCTGTAGTAAGTTGGTTCATATGATTGCAGTGATGGTATCTGTAGTAAGTTGGTTCATATGATCAAGTTCCTTGCCCCACTGCAGTGATGGTATCTGTAGTAAGTTGGTTCATATGATCAAGTTCCTTGCCCCACTGCAGTGATGGTATCTGTAGTAAGTTGGTTCATATGATCAAGTTCCTTGCCCCACTGCAGTGATGGTATCTGTAGAAATTGGAGGCATATGATCAAGTTCCTTGCCCCACTGCAGTGATGGTATCATATGATCAAGTTCCTTGCCCCACTGCAGTGATGGTATCTGTAGTAAGTTGGTTCATATGATCAAGTTCCTTGCCCCACTGCAGTGATGGTATCTGTAGTAAGTTGGTTCATATGATCAAGTTCCTTGTTCCTTGCCCCACTGCAGTGTGATGGTATCTGTAGTAAGTTGGTTCATATGATCAAGTTCCTTGCCCCACTGCAGTGATGGTATCTGTAGTAAGTTGGTTCATATGATCAAGTTCCTTGCCCCACTGCAGTGATGGTATCTGTAGTAAGTTGGTTCATATGATCAAGTTCCTTGCCCCACTGCAGTGATGGTATCTGTAGTAAGTTGGTTCATATGATCAAGTTCCTTGCCCCACTGCAGTGATGGTATCTGTAGTAAGTTGGTTCATATGATCAAGTTCCTTGCCCCACTGCAGTGAGATACCATCACTGCAGTGGTGGTATCTGTAGTAAGTTGGTTCATATGATCAAGTTCCTTGCCCCACTGCAGTGATGGTATCTGTAGTAAGTTGGTTCATATGATCAAGTTCCTTGCCCCACTGCAGTGATGGTATCTGTAGTAAGTTGGTTCATATGATCAAGTTCCTTGCCCCACTGCAGTGATGGTATCTGTAGTAAGTTGGTTCATATGATCAAGTTCCTTGCCCCACTGCAGTGATGGTATCTGTAGTAAGTTGGTTCATATGATCAAGTTCCTTGCCCCACTGCAGTGATGGTATCTGTAGTAAGTTGGTTCATATGATCAAGTTCCTTGCCCCACTGCAGTGATGGTATCTGTAGTAAGTTGGTTCATATGATCAAGTTCCTTGCCCCACTGCAGTGATGGTGCAGTAAGATGGTATCTGTAGTAAGTTGGTTCATATGATCAAGTTCCTTGCCCCACTGCAGTGATCAAGTTCCTTGCCCCACTGCAGTGAAATGGTATCTGTAGTAAGTTGGTTCATATGATCAAGTTCCTTGCCCCTGCAGTGATGGTATCTGTGTAGTAATATTGTTCCTTGCCCCATCTGTAGTAAGTTGGATCAAGTTGCTTGCCCCACTGCAGTGATGGTATCTGTAGTAAGTTGGTTCATATGATCAAGTTCCTTGCCCCACTGCAGTGATGGTATCTGTAGTAAGTTGGTTCATATGATCAAGTTCCTTGCCCCACTGCAGTGATGGTATCTGTAGTAAGTTGGTTCATATGATCAAGTTCCTTGCCCCACTGCAGTGATGGTATCTGTAGTAAGTTGGTTCATATGATCAAGTTCCTTGCCCCACTGCAGTGATGGTATCTGTAGTAAGTTGGTTCATATGATCAAGTTCCTTGCCCCACTGCAGTGATGGTATCTGTAGTAAGTTGGTTCATATGATCAAGTTCCTTGCCCCACTGCAGTGATGGTATCTGTAGTAAGTTGGTTCATATGATCAAGTTCCTTGCCCCACTGCAGTGATGTATCTGATATGTAGTAAGTAAGTTTCATATGTGCAGTGATGGTATCTGTAGTAAGTTGGTTCATATGATCAAGTTCCTTGCCCCACTGCAGTGATGGTATCTGTAGTAAGTTGGTTCATATGATCAAGTTCCTTGCCCCACTGCAGTGATGGTATCTGTAGTAAGTTGGTTCATATGATCAAGTTCCTTGCCCCACTGCAGTGATGGTATCTGTAGTAAGTTGGTTCATATGATCAAGTTCCTTGCCCCCCTGCAGTGATCTGTATCTGTCATATATCAAGTTCCTTGTTCATATGATCAAGTTCCTTGCCCCACTGCAGTGATGGTATCTGTAGTAAGTTGGTTCATATGATAAAGGTACTTGCCCAAATGCAGTGATGGAATCTGTAGAAAGTTTGTTCATATGATCAAGTCCCTTGCCCCACTGCAGTGATGGTATCTGTAGTAAGTTGGTTCATATGATCAAGTTCTGTAGTAGTAAGTTGCCCCACTGCTCCACTGCAGTGATGGTATCTGTAGTAAGTTGGTTCATATGATCAAGTTCCTTGCCCCACTGCAGTGATGGTATCTGTAGTAAGTTGGTTCATATGATCAAGTTCCTTGCCCCACTGCAGTGATGGTATCTGTAGTAAGTTGGTTCATATGATCAAGTTCCTTGCCCCACTGCAGTGATGGTATCTGTAGTAAGTTGGTTCATATGATCAAGTTCCTTGCCCCACTGCAGTGATGGTATCTGTAGTAAGTTGGTTCATATGATCAAGTTCCTTGCCCCACTGCAGTGATGGTATCTGTAGTAAGTTGGTTCATATGATCAAGTTCCTTGCCCCACTGCAGTGATGGTATCTGTAGTAGTTGGTTCATAAGTTCCTTTGCATATGATCAAGTTGGTTCATATTCAAGTTCCTTGCCCCACTGCAGTGATGGTATCTGTAGTAAGTTGGTTCATATGATCAAGTTCCTTGCCCCACTGCAGTGATGGTATCTGTAGTAAGTTGGTTCATATGATCAAGTTCCTTGCCCCACTGCAGTGACCATCACTGCAGTGATGGTATCTGTAGTAAGTTGGTTCATATGATCAAGTTCCTTGCCCCACTGCAGCGATGGTATCTGTAGTACGTTGGTTCATATGATCAAGTTCCTTGCCCCACTGCAGTGATGGTATCTGTAGTAAGTTGGTTCATATGATCAAGTTCCTTGCCCCACTGCAGTGATGGTATCTGTAGTAAGTTGGTTCATATGATCAAGTTCCTTGCCCCACTGCAGTGATGGTATCTGTAGTAAGTTGGTTCATATGATCAAGTTCCTTGCCCCACTGCAGTGATGGTATCTGTAGTAAGTTGGTTCATATGATCAAGTTCCTTGCCCCACTGCAGTGATGGTATCTGTAGTAAGTTGGTTGGTTCATATGATCAAGTTCATATGATCCCCACTTGCCCCACTGCAGTGATGGTATCTGTAGTAAGTTGGTTCATATGATCAAGTTCCTTGCCCCACTGCAGTGATGGTATCTGTAGTAAGTTGGTTCATATGATCAAGTTCCTTGCCCCACTGCAGTGATGGTATCTGTAGTAAGTTGGTTCATATGATCAATCTCCGTGCCCCACTCCAGTGATAGTAACTGTAGCCCCCACTGCAGTGATGGTATCTGTAGTAAGTTGGTTCATATGATCAAGTTCTTGCCCCACTGCAGTGACGGTATCTGTAGTAAGTTGGTTCATATGATCAAGTTCCTTGCCCCACTGCAGTGATGGTATCTGTAGTAAGTTGGTTCATATGATCAAGTTCCTTGCCCCATTGCAGTGATGGTATCTGTAGTAAGTTGGTTCATATGATCAAGTTCCTTGCCCCACTGCAGTGATGGTATCTGTAGTAAGTTGGTTCATATGATCAAGTTCCTTGCCCCACTGCAGTGATGGTATCTGTAGTAAGTTGGTTCATATGATCAAGTTCCTTGCCCCACTGCAGTGATGGTATCTGTAGTAAGTTGGTTCATATGATCAAGTTCTCTGTAGTAAGTTGGTTCATATGATCAAGTTCCTTGCCCCACTGCAGTGATGGTATCTGTAGTAAGTTGGTTCATATGATCAAGTTCCTTGCCCCACTGCAGTGATGGTATCTGTAGTAAGTTGGTTCATATGATCAAGTTCCTTGCCCCACTGCAGTGATGGTATCTGTAGTAAGTTGGTTCATATGATCAAGTTCCTTGCCCACTGCAGTGATGGTATCTGTAGTAAGTTGGTTCATATGATCAAGTTCCTTGCCCACTGCAGTGATGGTATCTGTAGTAAGTTGGTTCATATGATCAAGTTCCTTGCCCCACTGCTGATGGTAGTGATGGGTCAAGTTCCTTGCCCCCCGCTGTAGTAAGTTGGTTCATATGATCAAGTTCCTTGCCCCACTGCAGTGATGGTATCTGTAGTAAGTTGGTTCATATGATCAAGTTCCTTGCCCCACTGCAGTGATGGTATCTGTAGTAAGTTGGTTCATATGATCAAGTTCCTTGCCCCACTGCAGTGATGGTATCTGTAGTAAGTTGGTTCATATGATCAAGTTCCTTGCCCCACTGCAGTGATGGTATCTGTAGTAAGTTGGTTCATATGATCAAGTTCCTTGCCCCACTGCAGTGATGGTATCTGTAGTAAGTTGGTTCATATGATCAAGTTCCTTGCCCCACTGCAGTGATGGTATCTGTAGTAAGTTGGTTCATATGATCAAGTTCCTTGCCCCACTGCAGTGATGGTATCTGTAGTAAGTTGGTTCATATGATCAAGTTCCTTGCCCACTGCAGTGATGGTATCTGTAGTAAGTTGGTTCATATGATCAAGTTCCTTGCAGCACAGCAGTGATGGTATCTGTAGTAAGTTGGTTCATATGATCAAGTTCCTTGCCCCACTGCAGTGATGGTATCTGTAGTAAGTTGGTTCATATGATCAAGTTCCTTGCCCCACTGCAGTGATGGTATCTGTAGTAAGTTGGTTCATATGATCAAGTTCCTTGCCCCACTGCAGTGATGGTATCTGTAGTAAGTTGGTTCATATGATCAAGTTCCTTGCCCCACTGCAGTGATGGTATCTGTAGTAAGTTGGTTCATATGATCAAGTTCCTTGCCCCACTGCAGTGATGGTATCTGTAGTAAGTTGGTTCATATGATCAAGTTCCTTGCCCCACTGCAGTGATGGTATCTGTAGTAAGTTGGTTCATATGATCAAGTTCCTTGCCCCACTGCAGTGATGGTATCTGTAGTAAGTTGGTTCATATGATCAAGTTCCTTGCCCCACTGCAGTGATGGTATCTGTAGTAAGTTGGTTCATATGATCAAGTTCCTTGCCCCACTGCAGTGATGGTATCTGTAGTAAGTTGGTTCATATGATCAAGTTCCTTGCCCCACTGCAGTGATGGTATCTGTAGTAAGTTGGTTCATATGATCAAGTTCCTTGCCCCACTGCAGTGATGGTATCTGTAGTAAGTTGGTTCATATGATCAAGTTCCTTGCCCCACTGCAGTGATGGTATCTGTAGTAAGTTGGTTCATATGATCAAGTTCCTTGCCCCACTGCAGTGATGGTATCTGTAGTAAGTTGGTTCATATGATCAAGTTCCTTGCCCCACTGCAGTGATGGTATCTGTAGTAAGTTGGTTCATATGATCAAGTTCCTTGCCCCACTGCAGTGATGGTATCTGTAGTAAGTTGGTTCATATGATCAAGTTCCTTGCCCCACTGCAGTGATGGTATCTGTAGTAAGTTGGTTCATATGATCAAGTTCCTTGCCCCACCGCAGTGATGGTATCTGTAGTAAGTTGGTTCATATGATCAAGTTCCTTGCCCCACTGCAGTGATGGTATCTGTAGTAAGTTGGTTCATATGATCAAGTTCCTTGCCCCACTGCAGTGATGGTATCTGTAGTAAGTTGGTTCATATGATCAAGTTCCTTGCCCCACTGCAGTGATGGTATCTGTAGTAAGTTGGTTCATATGATCAAGTTCCTTGCCCCACTGCAGTGATGGTATCTGTAGTAAGTTGGTTCATATGATCAAGTTCCTTGCCCCACTGCAGTGATGGTATCTGTAGTAAGTTGGTTCATATGATCAAGTTCCTTGCCCCACTGCAGTGATGGTATCTGTAGTAAGTTGGTTCATATGATCAAGTTCCTTGCCCCACTGCAGTGATGGTATCTGTAGTAAGTTGGTTCATATGATCAAGTTCCTTGCCCCACTGCAGTGATGGTATCTGTAGTAAGTTGGTTCATATGATCAGTTGCTTGCCCCTCTGCAGTGATGGTATCTGTAGTAAGTTGGTTCATATGATCAAGTTGCTTGCCCCACTGCAGTGATGGTATCTGTAGTAAGTTGGTTCATATGATCAAGTTCCTTGCCCCGCTGCAGTGATGGTATCTGTAGTAAGTTGGTTCATATGATCAAGTTCCTTGCCCCACTGCAGTGATGGTATCTGTAGTAAGTTGGTTCATATGATCAAGTTCCTTGCCCCACTGCAGTGATGGTATCTGTAGTAAGTTGGTTCATATGATCAAGTTCCTTGCCCCACTGCAGTGATGGTATCTGTAGTAAGTTGGTTCATATGATCAAGTTCCTTGCCCCACTGCAGTGATGGTATCTGTAGTAAGTTGGTTCATATGATCAAGTTCCTTGCCCCACTGCAGTGTATCTGTAGTAAGTGGTTCATATGTAAGTTCCTTGCCCCACACTGCAGTGATGGTTCATAGTTGTTCATATGATCAAGTTCCTTGCCCCACTGCAGTGATGGTATCTGTAGTAAGTTGGTTCATATGATCAAGTTCCTTGCCCCACTGCAGTGATGGTATCTGTAGTAAGTTGGTTCATATGATCAAGTTCCTTGCCCCACTGCAGTGATGGTATCTGTAGTAAGTTGGTTCATATGATCAAGTTCCTTGCCCCACTGCAGTGATGGTATCTGTAGTAAGTTGGTTCATATGATCAAGTTCCTTGCCCCACTGCAGTGATGGTATCTGTAGTAAGTTGGTTCATATGATCAAGTTCCTTGCCCCACTGCAGTGATGGTATCTGTAGTAAGTTGGTTCATATGATCAAGTTCCTTGCCCCACTGCAGTGATGGTATCTGTAGTAAGTTGGTTCATATGATCAAGTTCCTTGCCCCACTGCAGTGATGGTATCTGTAGTAAGTTGGTTCATATGATCAAGTTCCTTGCCCCACTGCAGTGATGGTATCTGTAGTAAGTTGGTTCATATGATCAAGTTCCTTGCCCCACTGCAGTGATGGTATCTGTAGTAAGTTGGTTCATATGATCAAGTTCCTTGCCCCACTGCAGTGATGGTATCTGTAGTAAGTTGGTTCATATGATCAAGTTCCTTGCCCCACTGCAGTGATGGTATCTGTAGTAAGTTGGTTCATATGATCAAGTTCCTTGCCCCACTGCAGTGGCAGTGATGGTATCTGTAGTAAGTTGGTTCATATGATCAAGTTCCTTGCCCCACTGCAGTGATGGTATCTGTAGTAAGTTGGTTCATATGATCAAGTTCCTTGCCCCACTGCAGTGATGGTATCTGTAGTAAGTTGGTTCATATGATCAAGTTCCTTGCCCCCACTGCAGTGATGGTATCTGTAGTAAGTTGGTTAGTCAATATGATCAAGTTCCTTGCCCCACTGCAGTGATGGTATCTGTAGTAAGTTGGTTCATATGATCAAGTTCCTTGCCCCACTGCAGTGATGGTATCTGTAGTAAGTTGGTTCATATGATCAAGTTCTTTGCCCCACTGCAGTGATGGTATCTGTAGTAAGTTGGTTCATATGATCAAGTTCCTTGCCCCACTGCAGTGATGGTATCTGTAGTAAGTTGGTTCATATGATCAAGTTCCTTGCCCCACTGCAGTGATGGTATCTGTAGTAAGTTGGTTCATATGATCAAGTTCCTTGCCCCACTGCAGTGATGGTATCTGTAGTAAGTTGGTTCATATGATCAAGTTCCTTGCCCCACTGCAGTGATGGTATCTGTAGTAAGTTGGTTCATATGATCAAGTTCCTTGCCCCACTGCAGTGATGGTATCTGTAGTAAGTTGGTTCATATGATCAAGTTCCTTGCCCCACTGCAGTGATGGTATCTGTAGTAAGTTGGTTCATATGATCAAGTTCCTTGCCCCACTGCAGTGATGGTATCTGTAGTAAGTTGGTTCATATGATCAAGTTCCTTGCCCCACTGCAGTGATGGTATCTGTAGTAAGTTGGTTCATATGATCAAGTTCCTTGCCCCACTGCAGTGATGGTATCTGTAGTAAGTTGGTTCATATGATCAAGTTCCTTGCCCCACTGCAGTGATGGTATCTGTAGTAAGTTGGTTCATATGATCAAGTTCCTTGCCCCACTGCAGTGATGGTATCTGTAGTAAGTTGGTTCATATGATCAAGTTCCTTGCCCCACTGCAGTGATGGTATCTGTAGTAAGTTGGTTCATATGATCAAGTTCCTTGCCCCACTGCAGTGATGGTATCTGTAGTAAGTTGGTTCATATGATCAAGTTCCTTGCCCCACTGCAGTGATGGTATCTGTAGTAAGTTGGTTCATATGATCAAGTTCCTTGCCCCACTGCAGTGATGGTATCTGTAGTAAGTTGGTTCATATGATCAAGTTCCTTGCCCCACTGCAGTGATGGTATCTGTAGTAAGTTGGTTCATATGATCAAGTTCCTTGCCCCACTGCAGTGATGGTATCTGTAGTAAGTTGGTTCATATGATCAAGTTCCTTGCCCCACTGCAGTGATGGTATCTGTAGTAAGTTGGTTCATATGATCAAGTTCCTTGCCCCACTGCAGTGATGGTATCTGTAGTAAGTTGGTTCATATGATCAAGTTCCTTGCCCCACTGCAGTGATGGTATCTGTAGTAAGTTGGTTCATATGATCAAGTTCCTTGCCCCACTGCAGTGATGGTATCTGTAGTAAGTTGGTTCATATGATCAAGTTCCTTGCCCCACTGCAGTGATGGTATCTGTAGTAAGTTGGTTCATATGATCAAGTTCCTTGCCCCACTGCAGTGATGGTATCTG
Source organism: Oreohelix idahoensis (assembly GCA_024509875.1). Classification (NCBI taxonomy): domain Eukaryota; kingdom Metazoa; phylum Mollusca; class Gastropoda; order Stylommatophora; family Oreohelicidae; genus Oreohelix; species Oreohelix idahoensis. The sequence goes on from JAMPIV010001187.1 coordinate 12,214, forward strand.
TAGTAAGTTGGTTCATATGATCAAGTTCCTTGCCCCACTGCAGTGATGGTATCTGTAGTAAGTTGGTTCATATGATCAAGTTCCTTGCCCCACTGCAGTGATGGTATCTGGAGTAAGCTGGTTCATATTGTCAAGTTCCTTGCCCCACTGCAGTGATGGTATCTGTAGTAAGTTGGTTCATATGATCAAGTTCCTTGCCCCACAGCAGTGATGGTATCTGTAGTAAGTTGGTTCATTATGATCAAGTTCCTTGCCCCACTGCAGTGATGGTATCTGTAGTAAGTTGGTTCATATGATCAAGTTCCTTGCCCCACTGCAGTGATGGTATCTGTAGTAAGTTGGTTCATATGATCAAGTTCCTTGCCCCACTGCAGTGATGGTATCTGTAGTAAGTTGGTTCATATGATCAAGTTCCTTGCCCCACTGCAGTGATGGTATCTGTAGTAAGTTGGTTCATATGATCAAGTTCCTTGCCCCACTGCAGTGATGGTATCTGTAGTAAGTTGGTTCATATGATCAAGTTCCTTGCCCCACTGCAGTGATGGTATCTGTAGTAAGTTGGTTCATATGATCAAGTTCCTTGCCCCACTGCAGTGATGGTATCTGTAGTAAGTTGGTTCATATGATCAAGTTCCTTGCCCACTGCAGTGATGGTATCTGTAGTAAGTTGGTTCATATGATCAAGTTCCTTGCCCCACTGCAGTGATGGTATCTGTAGTAAGTTGGTTCATATGATCAAGTTCCTTGCCCCACTGCAGTGATGGTATCTGTAGTAAGTTGGTTCATATGATCAAGTTCCTTGCCCCACTGCAGTGATGGTATCTGTAGTAAGTTGGTTCATATGATCAAGTTCCTTGCCCCACTGCAGTGATGGTATCTGTAGTAAGTTGGTTCATATGATCAAGTTCCTTGCCCCACTGCAGTGATGGTATCTGTAGTAAGTTGGTTCATATGATCAAGTTCCTTGCCCCACTGCAGTGATGGTATCTGTAGTAAGTTGGTTCATATGATCAAGTTCCTTGCCCCACTGCAGTGATGGTATCTGTAGTAAGTTGGTTCATTCTATCCAGTTCCTTGCCCCACTGCAGTGATGGTATCTGTAGTAAGTTGGTTCATATGATCAAGTTCCTTGCCCCACTGCAGTGATGGTATCTGTAGTAAGTTGGTTCATATGATCAAGTTCCTTGCCCCACTGTAGGTAAGTTGCAGTGATGGTATCTGTAGTAAGTTGGTTCATATGATCAAGTTCCTTGCCCCACTGCAGTGATGGTATCTGTAGTAAGTTGGTTCATATGATCAAGTTCCTTGCCCCACTGCAGTGATGGTATCTGTAGTAAGTTGGTTCATATGATCAAGTTCCTTGCCCCACTGCAGTGATGGTATCTGTAGTAAGTTGGTTCATATGATCAAGTCCTTGCCCCACTGCAGTGATGGTATCTGTAGTAAGTTGGTTCATATGATCAAGTTCCTTGCCCCACTGCAGTGATGGTATCTGTAGTAAGTTGGTTCATATGATCAAGTTCCTTGCCCCACTGCAGTGATGGTATCTGTAGTAAGTTGGTTCATATGATCAAGTTCCTTGCCCCACTGCAGTGATGGTATCTGTAGTAAGTTGGTTCATATGATCAAGTTCCTTGCCCCACTGCAGTGATTGCAGTGATGGTATCTGTAGTAAGTTGGTTCAGTTGTTCATATGATCAAGTTCCTTGCCCTGCAGTGATGGTATCTGGAGTAAGTTGGTTCATATGATCAAGTTCCTTGCAGCACTGCAGTGATGGTATCTGTAGTAAGTTGGTTCATATGATCAAGTTCCTTGCCCCACTGCAGTGATGGTATCTGTAGTAAGTTGGTTCATATGATCAAGTTCCTTGCCCCACTGCATGGTATCTGTGATGGTATCTGTAGTAAGTTGGTTCATATGATCAAGTTCCTTGCCCCACTGCAGTGATGGTATCTGTAGTAAGTTGGTTCATATGATCAAGTTCCTTGCCCCACTGCAGTGATGGTATCTGTAGTAAGTTGGTTCATATGATCAAGTTCCTTGCCCCACTGCAGTGATGGTATCTGTAGTAAGTTGGTTCATATGATCAAGTTCCTTGCCCCACTGCAGTGATGGTATCTGTAGTAAGTTGGTTCATATGATCAAGTTCCTTGCCCCACTGCAGTGATGGTATCTGTAGTAAGTTGGTTCATATGATCAAGTTCCTTGCCCCACTGCAGTGATGGTATCTGTAGTAAGTTGGTTCATATGATCAAGTTCCTTGCCCCACTGCAGTGATGGTATCTGTAGTAAGTTGGTTCATATGATCAAGTTCCTTGCCCCACTGCAGTGATGGTATCTGTAGTAAGTTGGTTCATATGATCAAGTTCCTTGCCCCACTGCAGTGATGGTATCTGTAGTAAGTTGGTTCATATGATCAAGTTCCTTGCCCCACTGCAGTGATGGTATCTGTAGTAAGTTGGTTTTCATATGATCAAGTTCCTTGCCCACTGCAGTTGTTCATATGGTATCTGTAGTAAGTTGGTTGGTTCATATGATCAAGTTCCTTGCCCCACTGCAGTGATGGTATCTGTAGTAAGTTGGTTCATATGATCAAGTTCCTTGCCCCACTGCAGTGATGGTATCTGTAGTAGTTGGTTCATATGATCAAGTTCCTTGCCCCACTGCAGTGATGGTATCTGTAGTAAGTTGGTTCATATGATCAAGTTCCTTGCCCCACTGCAGTGATGGTATCTGTAGTAAGTTGGTTCATATGATCAAGTTCCTTGCCCCACTGCAGTGATGGTATCTGTAGTAAGTTGGTTCATATGATCAAGTTCCTTGCCCCACTGCAGTGATGGTATCTGTAGTAAGTTGGTTCATATGATCAAGTTCCTTGCCCCACTGCAGTGATGGTATCTGTAGTAAGTTGGTTCATATGATCAAGTTCCTTGCCCCACTGCAGTGATGGTATCTGTAGTAAGTTGGTTCATATGATCAAGTTCCTTGCCCCACTGCAGTGATGGTATCTGTAGTAAGTTGGTTCATATGATCAAGTTCCTTGCCCCACTGCAGTGATGGTATCTGTAGTAAGTTGGTTCATATGATCAAGTTCCTTGCCCCACTGCAGTGATGGTATCTGTAGTAAGTTGGTTCATATGATCAAGTTCCTTGCCCCACTGCAGTGATGGTATCTGTGTAGTAAGTTGGTTCATATGATCAAGTTCCTTGCCCCACTGCAGTGATGGTATCTGTAGTAAGTTGGTTCATATGATCAAGTTCCTTGCCCCACTGCAGTGATGGTATCTGTAGTAAGTTGGTTCATATGATCAAGTTCCTTGCCCCACTGCAGTGATGGTATCTGTAGTAAGTTGGTTCATATGATCAAGTTCCTTGCCCCACTGCAGTGATGGTATCTGTAGTAAGTTGGTTCATATGATCAAGTTCCTTGCCCCACTGCAGTGATGGTATCTGTAGTAAGTTGGTTCATATGATCAAGTTCCTTGCCCCACTGCAGTGATGGTATCTGTAGTAAGTTGGTTCATATGATCATTGGTTCATATGATCACGTTCCTTGCCCCACTGCAGTGATGGTATCTGTAGTAAGTTGGTTCATATGATCAAGTTCCTTGCCCCACTGCAGTGATGGTATCTGTAGTAAGTTGGTTCATATGATCAAGTTCCTTGCCCCACTGCAGTGATGGTATCTGTAGTAAGTTGGTTCATATGATCAAGTTCCTTGCCCCACTGCAGTGATGGTATCTGTAGTAAGTTGGTTCATATGATCAAGTTCCTTGCCCCACTGCAGTGATGGTATCTGTAGTAAGTTGGTTCATATGATCAAGTTCCTTGCCCCACTGCAGTGATGGTAGGTGGAGGCCGTTGCATCATATGATCAAGTTCCTTGTAAGTGGTGGTTCAGTTGGTTCATATGATCAAGTTCCTTGCCCCACTGCAGTGATGGTATCTGTAGTAAGTTGGTTCATATGATCAAGTTCCTTGCCCCACTGCAGTGATGGTATCTGTAGTAAGTTGGTTCATATGATCAAGTTCCTTGCCCCACTGCAGTGATGGTATCTGTAGTAAGTTGGTTCATATGATCAAGTTCCTTGCCCCACTGCAGTGATGGTATCTGTAGTAAGTTGGTTCATATGATCAAGTTCCTTGCCCCACTGCAGTGATGGTATCTGTAGTAAGTTGGTTCATATGATCAAGTTCCTTGCCCCACTGCAGTGATGGTATCTGTAGTAAGTTGGTTCATATGATCAAGTTCCTTGCCCCACTGCAGTGATGGTATCTGTAGTAAGTTGGTTCATATGATCAAGTTCCTTGCCCCACTGCAGTGATGGTATCTGTAGTAAGTTGGTTCATATGATCAAGTTCCTTGCCCCACTGCAGTGATGGTATCTGTAGTAAGTTGGTTCATATGATCAAGTTCCTTGCCCCACTGCAGTGATGGTATCTGTAGTAAGTTGGTTCATATGATCAAGTTCCTTGCCCCACTGCAGTGATGGTATCTGTAGTAAGTTGGTTCATATGATCAAGTTCCTTGCCCCACTGCAGTGATGGTATCTGTAGTAAGTTGGTTCATATGATCAAGTTCCTTGCCCCACTGCAGTGATGGTATCTGTAGTAAGTTGGTTCATATGATCAAGTTCCTTGCCCCACTGCAGTGATGGTATCTGTAGTAAGTTGGTTCATATGATCAAGTTCCTTGCCCCACTGCAGTGATGGTATCTGTAGTAAGTTGGTTCATATGATCAAGTTCCTTGCCCCACTGCAGTGATGGTATCTGTAGTAAGTTGGTTCATATGATCAAGTTCCTTGCCCCACTGCAGTGATGGTATCTGTAGTAAGTTGGTTCATATGATCAAGTTCCTTGCCCCACTGCAGTGATGGTATCTGTAGTAAGTTGGTTCATATGATCAAGTTCCTTGCCCCATTGCAGTGATGGTATCTGTAGTAAGTTGGTTCATATGATCAAGTTCCTTGCCCCACTGCAGTGATGGTATCTGTAGTAAGTTGGTTCATATGATCAAGTTCCTTGCCCCACTGCAGTGATGGTATCTGTAGTAAGTTGGTTCATATGATCAAGTTCCTTGCCCCACTGCAGTGATGGTATCTGTAGTAAGTTGGTTCATATGATCAAGTTCCTTGCCCCACTGCAGTGATGGTATCTGTAGTAAGTTGGTTCATATGATCAAGTTCCTTGCCCCACTGCAGTGATGGTATCTGTAGTAAGTTGGTTCATATGATCAAGTTCCTTGCCCCACTGCAGTGATGGTATCTGTAGTAAGTTGGTTCATATGATCAAGTTCCTTGCCCCACTGCAGTGATGGTATCTGTAGTAAGTTGGTTCATATGATCAAGTTCCTTGCCCCACTGCAGTGATGGTATCTGTAGTAAGTTGGTTCATATGATCAAGTTCCTTGCCCCACTGCAGTGATGGTATCTGTAGTAAGTTGGTTCATATGATCAAGTTCCTTGCCCCACTGCAGTGATGGTATCTGTAGTAAGTTGGTTCATATGATCAAGTTCCTTGCCCCACTGCAGTGATGGTATCTGTAGTAAGTTGGTTCATATGATCAAGTTCCTTGCCCCACTGCAGTGATGGTATCTGTAGTAAGTTGGTTCATATGATCAAGTTCCTTGCCCCACTGCAGTGATGGTATCTGTAGTAAGTTGGTTCATATGATCAAGTTCCTTGCCCCACTGCAGTGATGGTATCTGTAGTAAGTTGGTTCATATGATCAAGTTCCTTGCCCCACTGTCATATGATCAAGTTCCTTGCCCCACTGCAGTGATGGTATCTGTAGTAAGTTGGTTCATATGAACCAACTTACTACAGATACCATCACTGCAGTGATGGTATCTGTAGTAAGTTGGTTCATATGATCAAGTTCCTTGCCCCACTGCAGTGATGGTATCTGTAGTAAGTTGGTTCATATGATCAAGTTCCTTGCCCCACTGCAGTGATGGTATCTGTAGTAAGTTGGTTCATATGATCAAGTTCCTTGCCCCACTGCAGTGATGGTATCTGTAGTAAGTTGGTTCATATGATCAAGTTCCTTGCCCCACTGCAGTGATGGTATCTGTAGTAAGTTGGTTCATATGATCAAGTTCCTTGCCCCACTGCAGTGATGGTATCTGTAGTAAGTTGGTTCATATGATCAAGTTCCTTGCCCCACTGCAGTGATGGTATCTGTAGTAAGTTGGTTCATATGATCAAGTTCCTTGCCCCCACTGCAGTGATGGTATCTGTAGTAAGTTGGTTCATATGATCAAGTTCCTTGCCCCACTGCAGTGATGGTATCTGTAGTAAGTTGGTTCATATGATCAAGTTCCTTGCCCCACTGCAGTGATGGTATCTGTAGTAAGTTGGTTCATATGATCAAGTTCCTTGCCCCACTGCAGTGATGGTATCTGTAGTAAGTTGGTTCATATGATCAAGTTCCTTGCCCCACTGCAGTGATGGTATCTGTAGTAAGTTGGTTCATATGATCAAGTTCCTTGCCCCACTGCAGTGATGGTATCTGTAGTAAGTTGGTTCATATGATCAAGTTCCTTGCCCCACTGCAGTGATGGTATCTGTAGTAAGTTGGTTCATATGATCAAGTTCCTTGCCCCACTGCAGTGATGGTATCTGTAGTAAGTTGGTTCATATGATCAAGTTCCTTGCCCCACTGCAGTGATGGTATCTGTAGTAAGTTGGTTCATATGATCAAGTTCCTTGCCCCACTGCAGTGATGGTATCTGTAGTAAGTTGGTTCATATGATCAAGTTCCTTGCCCCACTGCAGTGATGGTATCTGTAGTAAGTTGGTTCATATGATCAAGTTCCTTGCCCCACTGCAGTGATGGTATCTGTAGTAAGTTGGTTCATATGATCAAGTTCCTTGCCCCACTGCAGTGATGGTATCTGTAGTAAGTTGGTTCATATGATCAAGTTCCTTGCCCCACTGCAGTGATGGTATCTGTAGTAAGTTGGTTCATATGATCAAGTTCCTTGCCCCACTGCAGTGATGGTATCTGTAGTAAGTTGGTTCATATGATCAAGTTGCTTGCCCCACTGCAGTGATGGTATCTGTAGTAAGTTGGTTCATATGATCAAGTTCCTTGCCCCACTGCAGTGATGGTATCTGTAGTAAGTTGGTTCATATGATCAAGTTCCTTGCCCCACTGCAGTGATGGTATCTGTAGTAAGTTGGTTCATATGATCAAGTTCCTTGCCCCACTGCAGTGATGGTATCTGTAGTAAGTTGGTTCATATGATCAAGTTCCTTGCCCCACTGCAGTGTTGGTATCTGTAGTAAGTTGGTTCATATGATCACGTTCCTTGCCCCACTGCAGTGATGGTACCTGTAGTAAGTTGGTTCATATGATCAAGTTCCTTGCCCCACTGCAGTGATGGTATCTGTAGTAAGTTGGTTCATATGATCAAGTTCCTTGCCCCACTGCAGTGATGGTATCTGTAGTATGTTGGTTCATATGATCAAGTTCCTTGCCCCACTGCAGTGATGGTATCTGTAGTAAGTTGGTTCATATGATCAAGTTCCTTGCCCCACTGCAGTGATGGTATCTGTAGTAAGTTGGTTCATATGATCAAGTTCCTTGCCCCACTGCAGTGATGGTATCTGTAGTAAGTTGGTTCATATGATCAAGTTCCTTGCCCCACTGCAGTGATGGTATCTGTAGTAAGTTGGTTCATATGATCAAGTTCCTTGCCCCACTGCAGTGATGGTATCTGTAGTAAGTTGGTTCATATGATCAAGTTCCTTGCCCCACTGCAGTGATGGTATCTGTAGTAAGTTGGTTCATATGATCAAGTTCCTTGCCCCACTGCAGTGATGGTATCTGTAGTAAGTTGGTTCATATGATCAAGTTCCTTGCCCCACTGCAGTGATGGTATCTGTAGTAAGTTGGTTCATATGATCAAGTTCCTTGCCCCACTGCAGTGATGGTATCTGTAGTAAGTTGGTTCATATGATCAAGTTCCTTGCCCCACTGCAGTGATGGTATCTGTAGTAAGTTGGTTCATATGATCAAGTTCCTTGCCCCACTGCAGTGATGGTACATGTAGTAAGTTGGTTCATATGATCAAGTTCCTTGCCCCACTGCAGTGATGGTATCTGTAGTAAGTTGGTTCATATGATCAAGTTCCTTGCCCCACTGCAGTGATGGTATCTGTAGTAAGTTGGTTCATATGATCAAGTTCCTTGCCCCACTGCAGTGATGGTATCTGTAGTAAGTTGGTTCATATGATCAAGTTCCTTGCCCCACTGCAGTGATGGTATCTGTAGTAAGTTGGTTCATATGATCAAGTTCCTTGCCCCACTGCAGTGATGGTATCTGTAGTAAGTTGGTTCATATGATCAAGTTCCTTGCCCCACTGCAGTGATGGTATCTGTAGTAAGTTGGTTCATATGATCAAGTTCCTTGCCCCACTGCAGTGATGGTATCTGTAGTAAGTTGGTTCATATGATCAAGTTCCTTGCCCCACTGCAGTGATGGTATCTGTAGTAAGTTGGTTCATATGATGATCATGTTCCTTGCCCCACTGCAGTGATGGTATCTGTAGTAAGTTGGTTCATATGATCAAGTTCCTTGCCCCACTGCAGTGATGGTATCTGTAGATAAGTTCCTTTGGTTCATATGATCAAGTTCCTTGCCCCACTGCAGTGATGGTATCTGTAGTAAGTTGGTTCATATGATCAAGTTCCTTGCCCCACTGCAGTGATGGTATCTGTAGTAAGTTGGTTCATATGATCAAGTTCCTTGCCCCACTGCAGTGATGGTATCTGTAGTAAGTTGGTTCATATGATCAAGTTCCTTGCCCCACTGCAGTGATGGTATCTGTAGTAAGTTGGTTCATATGATCAAGTTCCTTGCCCCACTGCAGTGATGGTATCTGTAGTAAGTTGGTTCATATGATCAAGTTCCTTGCCCCACTGCAGTGATGGTATCTGTAGTAAGTTGGTTCATATGATCAAGTTCCTTGCCCCACTGCAGTGATGGTATCTGTAGTAAGTTGGTTCATATGATCAAGTTCCTTGCCCCACTGCAGTGATGGTATCTGTAGTAAGTTGGTTCATATGATCAAGTTCCTTGCCCCACTGCAGTGATGGTATCTGTAGTAAGTTGGTTCATATGATCAAGTTCCTTGCCCACTGCAGTGATGGTATCTGTAGTAAGTTGGTTCATATGATCAAGTTCCTTGCCCCACTGCAGTGATGGTATCTGTAGTAAGTTGGTTCATATGATCAAGTTCCTTGCCCCACTGCAGTGATGGTATCTGTAGTAAGTTGGTTCATATGATCAAGTTCCTTGCCCCACTGCAGTGATGGTATCTGTAGTAAGTTGGTTCATATGATCAAGTTCCTTGCCCCACTGCAGTGATGGTATCTGTAGTAAGTTGGTTCATATGATCAAGTTCCTTGCCCCACTGCAGTGATGGTATCTGTAGTAAGTTGGTTCATATGATCAAGTTCCTTGCCCCACTGCAGTGATGGTATCTGTAGTAAGTTGGTTCATATGATCAAGTTCCTTGCCCCACTGCAGTGATGGTATCTGTAGTAAGTTGGTTCATATGATCAAGTTCCTTGCCCCACTGCAGTGATGATGGTAGTTGGTTCTGTAGTTCCTTTAAGTTGGTTCATATGATCAAGTTCCTTGCCCCCCACTGCAGTGATGGTATCTGTAGTAAGTTGGTTCATATGATCAAGTTCCTTGCCCCACTGCAGTGATGGTATCTGTAGTAAGTTGGTTCATATGATCAAGTTCCTTGCCCCACTGCAGTGATGGTATCTGTAGTAAGTTGGTTCATATGATCAAGTTCCTTGCCCCACTGCAGTGATGGTATCTGTAGTAAGTTGGTTCATATGATCAAGTTCCTTGCCCCACTGCAGTGATGGTATCTGTAGTAAGTTGGTTCATATGATCAAGTTCCTTGCCCCCACTGCAGTGATGGTATCTGTAGTAAGTTGGTTCATATGATCAAGTTCCTTGCCCCACTGCAGTGATGGTATCTGTAGTAAGTTGGTTCATATGATCAAGTTCCTTGCCCCACTGCAGTGATGGTATCTGTAGTAAGTTGGTTCATATGATCAAGTTCCTTGCCCCACTGCAGTGATGGTATCTGTAGTAAGTTGGTTCATATGATCAAGTTCCTTGCCCCACTGCAGTGATGGTATCTGTAGTAAGTTGGTTCATATGATCAAGTTCCTTGCCCCACTGCAGTGATGGTATCTGTAGTAAGTTGGTTCATATGATCAAGTTCCTTGCCCCACTGCAGTGATGGTATCTGTAGTAAGTTGGTTCATATGATCAAGTTCCTTGCCCCACTGCAGTGATGGTATCTGTAGTAAGTTGGTTCATATGATCAAGTTCCTTGCCCCACTGCAGTGATGGTATCTGTAGTAAGTTGGTTCATATGATCAAGTTCCTTGCCCCACTGCAGTGATGGTATCTGTAGTAAGTTGGTTCATATGATCAAGTTCCTTGCCCCACTGCAGTGATGGTATCTGTAGTAAGTTGGTTCATATGATCAAGTTCCTTGCCCCACTGCAGTGATGGTATCTGTAGTAAGTTGGTTCATATGATCAAGTTCCTTGCCCCACTGCAGTGATGGTATCTGTAGTAAGTTGGTTCATATGATCAAGTTCCTTGCCCCACTGCAGTGATGGTATCTGTAGTAAGTTGGTTCATATGATCTCGTTCCTTTCCCCGCAGCAGTGATGGTATCTGTAAGTTGGTTCATATGATCAAGTTCCTTGCCCCACTGCAGTGATGGTATCTGTAGTAAGTTGGTTCATATGATCAAGTTCCTTGCCCCACTGCAGTGATGGTATCTGTAGTAAGTTGGTTCATATGATCAAGTTCCTTGCCCCACTGCAGTGATGGTATCTGTAGTAAGTTGGTTCATATGATCAAGTTCCTTGCCCCACTGCAGTGATGGTATCTGTAGTAAGTTGGTTCATATGATCAAGTTCCTTGCCCCACTGCAGTGATGGTATCTGTAGTAAGTTGGTTCATATGATCAAGTTCCTTGCCCACTGCAGTGATGGTATCTGTAGTAAGTTGGTTCATATGATCAAGTTCCTTGCCCCACTGCAGTGATGGTATCTGTAGTAAGTTGGTTCATATGATCAAGTTCCTTGCCCACTGCAGTGATGGTATCTGTAGTAAGTTGGTTCATATGATCAAGTTCCTTGCCCCACTGCAGTGATGGTATCTGTAGTAAGTTGGTTCATATGATCAAGTTCCTTGCCCCACTGCAGTGATGGTATCTGTAGTAAGTTGGTTCATATGATCAAGTTCCTTGCCCCACTGCAGTGTGGTATCTGTTGTAAGTTGGTTCATATGGGTATGTGTAGTAAGTTGGTTCATATGATCAAGTTCCTTGCCCCACTGCAGTGATGGTATCTGTAGTAAGTTGGTTCATATGATCAAGTTCCTTGCCCCACTGCAGTGATGGTATCTGTAGTAAGTTGGTTCATATGATCAAGTTCCTTGCCCACTGCAGTGATGGTATCTGTAGTAAGTTGGTTCATATGATCAAGTTCCTTGCCCCACTGCAGTGATGGTATCTGTAGTAAGTTGGTTCATATGATCAAGTTCCTTGCCCCACTGCAGTGATGGTATCTGTAGTAAGTTGGTTCATATGATCAAGTTCCTTGCCCCACTGCAGTGATGGTATCTGTAGTAAGTTGGTTCATATGATCAAGTTCCTTGCCCACTGCAGTGATGGTATCTGTAGTAAGTTGGTTCATATGATCAAGTTCCTTGCCCCACTGCAGTGATGGTATCTGTAGTAAGTTGGTTCATATGATCAAGTTCCTTGCCCCACTGCAGTGATGGTATCTGTAGTAAGTTGGTTCATATGATCAAGTTCCTTGCCCCACTGCAGTGATGGTATCTGTAGTAAGTTGGTTCATATGATCAAGTTCCTTGCCCCACTGCAGTGATGGTATCTGTAGTAAGTTGTTAGTCAAGTTCCTTGGTTCTGTAGTAATATGATCAAGTTCCTTGCCCCACTGCAGTGATGGTATCTGTAGTAAGTTGGTTCATATGATCAAGTTCCTTGCCCCACTGCAGTGATGGTATCTGTAGTAAGTTGTGGTTCATATGATCAAGTTCCTTGCCCCACTGCAGTGATGGTATCTGTAGTAAGTTGGTTCATATGATCAAGTTCCTTGCCCCACTGCAGTGATGGTATCTGTAGTAAGTTGGTTCATATGATCAAGTTCCTTGCCCCACTGCAGTGATGGTATCTGTAGTAAGTTGGTTCATATGATCAAGTTCCTTGCCCCACTGCAGTGATGGTATCTGTAGTAAGTTGGTTCATATGATCAAGTTCCTTGCCCCACTGCAGTGATGGTATCTGTAGTAAGTTGGTTCATATGATCAAGTTCCTTGCCCCACTGCAGTGATGATCAAGTTCCTTGCCCCACTGCAGTGATGGTATCTGTAGTAAGTTGGTTCATATGATCAAGTTCCTTGCCCCACTGCAGTGATGGTATCTGTAGTAAGTTGGTTCATATGATCAAGTTCCTTGCCCCACTGCAGTGATGGTATCTGTAGTAAGTTGGTTCATATGATCAAGTTCCTTGCCCCACTGCAGTGATGGTATCTGTAGTAAGTTGGTTCATATGATCAAGTTCCTTGTCCCACTGCAGATGTATCTGTAGTAAGTTGGTATCAAGTTCCTTGTAGTAAGTCTGGTAAGTTGGTTCATATGATCAAGTTCCTTGCCCCACTGCAGTGATTGCAGTGATGGTATCTGTAGTAAGTTGGTTCATATGATCAAGTTCCTTGCCCCACTGCAGTGATGGTATCTGTAGTAAGTTGGTTCATATGATCAAGTTCCTTGCCCCACTGCAGTGATGGTATCTGTAGTAAGTGGTTCATGTAGTAAGTGTTGGTAAGTTGGTTCATATGATCAAGTTCCTTGCCCCACTGCAGTGATGGTATCTGTAGTAAGTTGGTTCATATGATCAAGTTCCTTGCCCCACTGCAGTGATGGTATCTGTAGTAAGTTGGTTCATATGATCAAGTTCCTTGCCCCACTGCAGTGATGGTATCTGTAGTAAGTTGGTTCATATGATCAAGTTCCTTGCCCCACTGCAGTGATGGTATCTGTAGTAAGTTGGTTCATATGATCAAGTTCCTTGCCCCACTGCAGTGATGTATCTGTAGTAAGTTGGTTCATATGATCAAGTTCCTTGCCCCACTGCAGTGATGGTATCTGTAGTAAGTTGGTTCATATGATCAAGTTCCTTGCCCCACTGCAGTGATGGTATCTGTAGTAAGTTGGTTCATATGATCAAGTTCCTTGCCCCACTGCAGTGATGGTATCTGTAGTAAGTTGGTTCATATGATCAAGTTCCTTGCCCCACTGCAGTGATGGCTGTAGTAAGTTGGTTCATATGATCAAGTTCTTGCCCCACCGCCGTGACGGGATCTGTAGGAAGTTGGTTCGTATGATCGAATTCCTTGCCCCACGGCAGTGATGGTATCTGTAGTAAGTTGGTTCATATGATCAAGTTCCTTGCCACTGCAGTGCAGTGATGGTATCCTTGCCCACTGCAGTGATGGTATCCGTAGTCAGTTGGTTCATATGATCGAGTTCGCTGACCCACTGAAGTGATGGTATCTGTAGTAAGTTGGTTCATATGATCAAGTTCCTTGCCCCACTGCAGTGATGGTATCTGTAGTAAGTTGGTTCATATGATCAAGTTCCTTGCCCCACTGCAGTGATGGTCTGTAGATGGTTCATATGATCAAGTTCCTTGCCCCATGCTGTATGGTATCTGTAGTAAGTTGGTTCATATGATCAAGTTCCTTGCCCCACTGCAGTGATGGTATCTGTAGTAAGTTGGTTCATATGATCAAGTTCCTTGCCCCACTGCAGTGATGGTATCTGTAGTAAGTTGGTTCATATGATCAAGTTCCTTGCCCCACTGCAGTGATGGTATCTGTAGTAAGTTGGTTCATATGATCAAGTTCATATCTGTAGTAAGTTGGTTCATATGATCAAGTTCCTTGCCCCACTGCAGTGATGGTATCTGTAGTAAGTTGGTTCATATGATCAAGTTCCTTGCCCCACTGCAGTGATGGTATCTGTAGTAAGCTGGTGATCTGTTCTTAGATCAAGTTCCTTGCCCTGCAGTTGGTATCTGTAGTATGTTGGTTCATATGATCAAGTTCCTTGACCCACTGCAGTGATGGTATATCTAGTAAGTTGGTTC
>JAMPIV010001188.1:0-94442 GCA_024509875.1 Oreohelix idahoensis
ACCAACACACTTACACTCCCTACCTTCTTCCCCCCATACACTCCCTGTGACTAATATAAATTTTAGCTACACACCTCCTATCCGTCCCTAGCTCCAGTTTGCAAGTTTGCATTTATGCAATTTTAGTCTCAAGGTACTTCAAAATGTAACTTTAGTGAAAATATGCACAAAATATGCTAGTCTGTTATTGAACAATACAGTCTTTCGTCAATATCTTCCGTGTTAATATCTGTCCGTCTGTGTATTAAAAGTATATTATATTCTCAGATTAAGATGGGCTATCAAACTAGGCTAGTTTTTTATTCTCCTAAAACTTTATTATTAAGAAAAAAAACCTACTTTTTTGAAGGTTAGTTTTGAAATTTGTTTTTGAACCTTCGTGTACGGCGTCTGCCGCTATATTCAAACGAAAACGACTAATTACCGTAAACCGTCCAAGACACGTCTGTTTCTAACAAGAGCTAAGGTCGTTTTTTTTTGTGTTAAGACCGTCATATTTTTTTTTCTTTTATCTCCGTTTCTACCCCGTCTAAAAGGATAGTTCGTTTAGTCTGCATGTTATGACTAGTTAGTTTCAATGGCGCTAGAAAACGCGGGCATGGGCGAGAATGTATCAGCGTATCTTACCTATATTTTTATCCCTACGTGTTATTTTACCTGTTTACTTTATAAATGGAGGAATTTTAACGTTGCATCACTGTAATTTCACCACATCCAGACATAGTGTCGTAAGTTGATATTGGTGTAGCTACAACAGTAGTTTTCGATGGGGATGGCCTATGAAATGTTACCAAGAAGATCTCCAGAAATTGGCTCGTTAATAAGGAAAGAGACCTATTCGAGAAAAGGACAAGAAGAAGAGAATGCGAATGCTTTCCACTAGACAGTGTGTTCTAGTAAATTATGGAAAGTGTTCTATTTCCTTACGATCTTAGCTTCTGTCCTCAGATCCTGTAAAGAAAGAAACAGCCCCCAATCTCTTCTAAATATAGAATTTTACCTACATGTAAATATTGAACACCGACAGCACGAGTGATACATTAACGAATTAGATAATGATCAAACTGTTACTATGTTTATTAATTAAATATTTACACATATAGGGTTAGTAGAAAAAATAAAAAGTGATGATGGTGAAATGCAATTTACACACACACACACACATACATACACAAACGTGAAAATTGAAGTAATGATGTGATAAATTGAGTGTTACCACACTAATGCCCAATCTCCTGCTTGGGAGTATGTACTCTTGACTCAGAGAATACGTTTTTTGAGTGAGCTGAACTTGATGTAAATAAGAGAATCGACTTCTGAGCATTGATAAGTAGGTGAATAAAATGCTGCGCAATCGCAGTGTAAATCGTGGGCGAGAAATCTTCCTTCTTGACTGAGGAAATGAAGGATGTCCAAAATTGCGAATTCTGCTACCCAGACGTACACTTTGCTAGTTTCTTTCTGGTAGACGCCAAACACTGTCACATGGTTAACCCAAGCATTAACCAGGGAGAGTTATCTTGGTTGCGTAGGCATTGTCAATGGCTCAGATTTGCCTTGCAACTGGGTAAAGATAGTCAGTAGGAGCAGAAGAGGGTGTATTTGGGACTTTGGGATAAGTTCCCAGCAGATAATCCCAGTGATTCTGAATCTCATGACACTGTCACTCCTACCAATCTATCTTGAGTGGACAGAAGAGTAAGAAAGAAAGAACTGTATGCCTCTCACACACTTTATTTCCTTATCTATAGATAAACTAACTAGTGTTGGTAACGAAAACCTGATTATCACATTTATTGAATTACTATATGTAGCACAACAACCAAATAAAATAATACAAATACAATGACACCTAATACTGACTATACATGGAAAAAGAAGGTAGTGATTAATACATAAAATACACAATCTAATCTTAAGTCTATACTAAGTGATGATGATGATGATTGTCACGAAGTGGATTTAAGTTTAGAGTGTTTCCAGTGTATAGACAAGAACCTAGTATGAGACAGACTGAGGAGATAGATTTAGATGTGAAAATTATAGTGAATGTGGACAGATGAGCCGATTGGCCCGAGAGATGAGAACCGAGATTGACTCTCCCTCGCCACTTGTGACTACTATAATAGCTATAGACTCACCACCTCTTACTGCCAATAAAGGAGATAAGGTATAAATCAGGACCACAGACACCACTATACAGACAACATAAAGGTACAGTATAGTTAGCTATAAATTAGAGAACCTGATCCAGTGAACATTTATATAGTTTTATTACAAAAAAATATAAGCAACATAATCAAATCACATAGAAACAAAATCAGTAATATGCAATGTTGCACAGACCTGAAAACAAGAAAAACAATTAAATTGGTAGATACTAGAAAACAACCACTTTCACTCCTTCTTTCACCCTGCTGGGGAAAAATAGAATGATTACTGAGTTAACCACAATTAATGGGTTGGGCCATCAACTTTAGCCACCACTCCCTACTATAATCTATTTCCTACTGTCACCGTTCTGCTGACACTGCCTAAACTAGTGTCTACACACACAGCTTCCAGCCTCTTTAGGCGATGGACACTCTGCTAAGTTAACACCACTGGACTGCTACCCTAGTAGACTTAGATTACAACTATGGCTCAGAGGCTATCCATCTAATGGATAATAAAAGACCCTACTGGTCCTGTCTATTTTCTTCCTCCTTCTCTCTCTCTCTCCGCCTGGTCTCAGTGTCTCTCTAACACTCGACGTCTGCTGATGTGGCGTCTCCGTTACGCCTCTTCTCTTGATAACGTTCAGAACCAGGAATGATATCCCTGTCTCCTGCTTCTGATTTCTGCACTGATGACTTGGGTTTCAAGCCAGCCAGAGTAGTAAGACTAAGGCTGAGTTATCTCAAAGAGTCTCAATCTGTCTCTACCAGTGAGATGGATAAAATAATAAAGCCTCATAAGTACCCCGTAAATCTATGCTAAGCATGTGGTGTGTAGGTGTTTTATTGTATGTGAAATCTTACCGATATAATGAATCTCTGCGCGGTGTTTAATGCACTGTTTACCGGGTATATAAGAAGTAATGGAAATGTATCTAGTATTTACCATGTTATGGTTATTGGAAACTGTGCAATCTTATAAATATAATAACTATCTGCACGGTGTTTATTGCAACCTGTACCTGATAGTGTAAAATGTAGTATTGTGGGGAAAAGTGACTGGTATTTACAGTGATATATTTATGAAAAATATGTATATAAATAACTGAAATTAAAATGGATGTATATTAATAATTTACAAATTATAGTACACTAACCTTGGTTTCCACATAAAGAATTGACTGGACACAGGTCCCTGAATTTCCCTCGTGAAGTAACGAACCAAGTCTGGCTGGCGGAATGCTTTCTGTAGCAATCCCGAAAGACGAATCTTCCTGGATTATATGATGAAAATATTGCCTCCAGCAATGTCGGTGTTCTCTCTCCTGATGTCTTGTGAAGGAGTTCTAATCCTATATAATGTTCCATTCGTCTTTACTTTAGTTCAGACAACCAGTCCCCATTACTCTGTAAAGTTTTCTGTAATATTTTGCTATGTTCGCTTTCATATTTAGCTTAGCCCAGACAGTCTGTCTACATTACTCTAATATTTAATCGCTGAGGACGTGAGAACTGTTTATCCAAGTTTTCGTTCCTCCAACATATTATGCTAATACCGTCTCAGATCTAGCATTGCGTTGATGTTTCTAAACAAAATATCACTTCGGTATTATAGCCAGTTTCTTCTTTTTTACTCTACTCGAGTACACAAACCTGCGCCATGTAGTCTGTCTCGCCGATGAAGTTTCATTGATACTTGGGGGTATTGTGTTTCCCTTTGGCGATCGCTTTGGTCTGAACAGTCTCTATGGTAAAGCGAGTAATTTCCTCAGGGGTTGAAGAATAACATGGCAAGTCATGACTCCATAAGTACACGGAATCGAATATTTACTCAAGCCCTGTGATGTTTCGGGGACTGTTCGACAATGGATATAGAAAGTCAAAATGCACTCCTAGAATCTTTCCCATGTCCTAATGAAAAGATTGACACGTGGCTAGAAAAAATTGAGAAAATGGCAACTCTGTACGGTTTAGAGAGGTCGCGTTGGTGTATGAAGCTTTCCCAGGCTTTAAAAAGTACTGCTTACGATGTGTATGCAAAACTGGAAAGCAGCCAACAAGACAACTACGATTTGTTGAAGAAAGCTTTACTTGAGCGCTTCGAAATAAATGCGCGAAATTTTTTGCATCTGTTTCGCAACAGCAGGAAGGAGAATTCTGAAACTTTTCAGCAGTTCTCTTCTCGTCTGAAGGGATACTTGTCAAAGTGTCTGGAGCTGTCACAGCTCGCCTCTACCTATGAAGGACTTGAGGAGTTCGTTATATGCGAACAGATAAAGAACACTTTGTCTGCTGACACCCGGAGTTTATAGCTGAGCAGGGGGCAGAAAAGCGTGAAGACATTTTGGAAAAGTCTGAGCGATATCATAATGCGCTGACCGAACTGCCGGCCACAAAACGTAAACCGACAGAAGAGCATTTTCGAAAGAATAATCTAGACCAATCTTCTCACCCTGCTCAACAGCATAACCACAGAGAAACTGGACCCCAAAACCCCCCTCCTGAAAAGTCTAAGTTCTACAAAAACAAATACCCCACCAATAACTAACAGACTGATAACCCCAACCGTCCTACATGGCAGCGCGGTCAGAAAGGACAAGGTGGCAAAGGGAAAACCCCTGAGCACGGGACAAATGATCAGAGTGAGCACACCGAGCCTAAACGCATCGGATGCTTGCTAACAGTCTCGCAAGGTGGAATTAATGTCAGTGATTCTCAACCTGTGGGGGATAGACCCTCAACGCGAGGTACTGTTATTTTGAACGGTTCTTCAACTTTTTGTTTATTTGACACGGGGCTTTCTTATGATTGCATTGTCGCCAGGCACCTGGTCAAACCCGGTCAAGAGACAGGAGAAACCGTCCAACTTTGTGGAGTTTTTAAGAGTGATGTACATACAGTGCTTCCCATTGCATTGGTTGAGATCCACTCTGATTTTGTCAGAGGTGTGATCAAAGCGGCTGTTATGTATGACCCGATCTACCCAGTCATACTTGGCGGTAGATATGTGTTTATTGGGAAACCGGAAGAGCCAATTGTGGCAGCAGTAACTACAAGAGGGCAAACCAAGAAGGAACGGGAGCCTGCGCCAAATTTGTTGCCTAAGGAACTTAAAGAGGCGCAACAAAAGGACCCTACCTTGGCACCCTGCTTTAGGAAACTGCCCATGGCTAAGGACCCTAGACAGCACGGGGACATTTTTTCTAAAGATGGCGTACTGTATCGCAGAACGGGCAAGCCTGAAAAAGGTTACAATCAGCTCCTACTACCGAAACAGTACAGAAACCAAATCTTAGAAATGGGGCACTCTGTTTCCTTTAGCGGACATATGGGACAGAACGCCACAAATCAACGTATATCTACTAATTATTGGTGGCCAGGAATAAACACTGATATTATCAGGTATGTGAAATCCTGTGCCCAGTGCCAACGTGTATCACCCAAGCAACGGACATCACCAGTTTCCATGGGTGAAATGCCAGTAATGGGGACACCATGTGAACGGGTTGTGATCGACATTTTAGGACCCTTAGAAAGGACTAAAAGAAGGAACAGGTTCATCCTGACCTTAGTTGACACATGCAATTTATGGGCAGAAGCTATACCGCTTACATGCGCTGATGCCAAGCATGTCGCAGAAGCCCTCATGCAGATTTTTACTCGGTTGGGATTCCCTCAACAAGTGTTGACGGATAACGGATCTCCATACCGAAACCTGTTAATGGATGAGATCGTTAAGATCTTGAGGAACCAGCACATCGCCTTATAATCCGGCCGGAAGTGGGTTAGTAGAACGTGTCAACGGAAACCTCAACATGATGTTAAGTAAACTGGGACAAGTGAAACCTGAAGATTTGGATCTTTGTATTCCTGCAGCTTTATTTGGCTACAGGGAATCCCCTCATAATTCCACAGGATTTCCCCCCAGCGACTCTTTTATTCGGCAGACCTATTAAGGGGCCGCTTGAAGCCTTACTTCAGTCGCTGACAGACCAGAAGGCTGATGAGACAGTTGTCTCAGCCAGTAAATATGTGTCGGATTTAAAGGAAAGGTTACAGCTAGGATGGGACCTAGCAATGACCAACTTTAAGCGAGCACGCGCAAAGCACGCAAACCGATACAGGAAAGCCGCAAAAGAAAGAGAATTGCAAGCAGGAGACAAAGTTTTGTTGTTACTCCCTACCGGGAACAACAAACTACGTATCGGATGGCAAGGGCCGTTTACCGTCCTTAAAAAGATCTCAAAGGCTAACTACCAGATCTCTATTCAAGGAAAGGAAAAGGTTTTCTATTTAAATCTGTTAAAGAGATACTTGGAAAGACCAGTGCCAACCTCCGAACATCTCCTGGCGATCGCCAAAATTGACGAAGATGACGATAGTGGCAGGGAATTTCCACTGCACACACACGAAATCTTGCAACGATGTAAAAAACGGCGACACTCTTTCAAGCGCACACAGAATGCATTCCAAAGAAAGAGAATACGTGGAGCAGATTTGAGGAATAGGATTTGAACAGAGAGGGGGACCCAAAGATGCAGCAATAGAGAATGCAGTCAGCGACCCATAGCTTGACTGCTTGCATCAGAGTCAGCGAACCAGAGCTGACTAAGACCCTACTCCACCTCCACGTGGTGGTCCTGGAAACAGTCTGCATCACTGCAGTCTGGCTGAGCGAGTAGGGATCGCAGAGGGAAGGCAAACCCGGTCCCAAAAACTGCCGTGCTGAAGTCGGATGTGTCGACCGAAAGGTGCAGATATCACAGCTCCGGCGTAAACAGACACAACGCAACCAACGTCCTTTTCAGGACGAACAAGGAAGAAGAAGAAGAAGAACAGAGAGGGAGGGGGAAGATGAGAGTGAAGATAATAGTCACCCAGACGCCACTGATATAGGAAATCTCTGTCCATAAAGTGGACATGGAATGGTTCCATATCTTAAGCGGGGACGTCTGTGGTAGATTATGATTAAGTGATTTCATATATCTTTTTCTTTGTCTTCATTTTTCTCTTCTACCTTCTCTGTCGCCTATGCCTGCAGGAATTTAACCCGCACATATTCAAACCTCTGTCTTTCTTATAATTTAGCAAGCAGTTTATGGCTGGTAGCATTTAACTGCATTCTCTTTGATGCAGGCTTGCGAGCAGACCTGGTCCCGCTCACCTGTAATTATCTCGGCAGCGATCATAAAAATCGCCGTAATGAGATCAGTCAGTGACGGAAAGGGGAGATAATTTGTCTATTACCTTTGCCTGGATTCGTTCGTTGTACGTTAGTTTACAAGATGCGAACCGCCATATCAAAGACTCTCGCTATAATTCATTTACGACCACTTCTGCAGATGGCGAGAGTGAGGCGATAATATATGTAGATTCTATTTCATCTAGATCTTAATATAGACTTGGCTTCGGCATGGGTGCGATAAAAGTTGTTTGATTCGCAGAATGAGATAGAATTTATGTAGATTTTCCGAAAAGGCGCCAACTTCTGGAAAGAGTCTGCTAGTTACAACTTTCCCTTTGATTCTTTGTCATTTTCAGACATTTATACCCCAGCAGTTTAGACTTCATTCATTCAGTACTGCCACAGCTTTAGAGAGACTTCTATCGCGAGTTCTAGAAAACACTGTAATAGTAGAGTCTTAGTTTCTCGTGGAGAAAATCTTAGAAGTTTGTGTGAAGGTAAATATATATATATGACTAGTATGGTCGAGTGATAGAATTGTTAGTTCGAATTATATCTTCACTAGATTGTGTGCAGAGTGATTTACTAGTTTAATCGTCAGTATAAATTCTCTAAGTTACTGTGTTACAATGAATAGCAGAATAAATTATAATTTCTAGCTAAAAACTCATTCAGCTATAAATAAATTAAATTAAATTGTTAGTAACCAGTCAGAGAACATTTTAACTAACTAGGTAAATGAACTGATTCATCATGAGTGTTGACGAGATATGTATTTATTTCTAATTCATGATGATTGATTTTTTTTAATGACTAGAATTTATTTCACGGGAGTTTTAAACGATAAGACAAGCTCTAAGTTTGCGGTTTATAATTTAAGATAAATGACCGAAGTGAACATATTCTATATACGCGTAGGATTGTGTATAATATTAGGGTTGAGTTTTTATGTTTTTTATCTTATTTATTTACTACCTGGACCAAAAATTGAAGTGACATTTATCAGCATCCTACGTACCATAGTGAAGCGAGCGCTTCCCAAGATTTGAATTTATTAGCATTGGAGAAGCTAGGGCTTGTTTTCGCCTAAACACACCACTGGATGGGCTGTATGTTCCTTAAACAATTGTTCCAGATGTGGTGAGAGTGCCTATTAGGTAAGAGAGCATGTCTTGTGATCACAAGTGTGTCAGAGCGAGAAAATGCAGGGATGATTAATTCTTTGATTCTATAATCCATACATCCATTGACTGTTTTTTCTTCTTAAAGATTACATATGCTATCTATTTCAGAGTAGATTACAGGAAAACCCTCTGTTATTTACGGTAGAGAGAAATCCTAGACCATAGTGTATAAATATGTGACTCTTTGGGCGAATAACTTCTCTTATAACGGGATCTTGGTTCAACAGAGGGGGAAAGGATTACACCTATGGGTCAACTCTGTTATTGATTCCTTAACCTATGTTTATTTGTGTATTGATTTGATAGTCTAAATTTATTTACTGTGTTGTGAGATTCTTTATGATAAATAAAATTTACATAAACTTATTCAGGTGTGTCGGTCAGCTCGTCCCAAAATATCTATATTCCATTGTTATATTTTTCACGTTTGTACGTCAAACTGTCGTCACTTATGTGAGTGTGTCGGTGAGTGGTTGATATACAAGGTATAGTACATCTATATAACTGAGTATCTGTCTGATAAATACTTTCTGTTGTAGAGATAGGCTGAGCGAAAGGATCTCCTCGAGTCTCAGGGACAGAATTACTTAGTTTCCACCATCTCACTCGTGAAAATCTATTTCTATTATTATCTTTCACTGAGTCACCTGTCACGGGACACGAGTAAATTCTGCATTTAAATTCCTAAATCCTATTGTCGATATTTTGTCGACAAATTTCTCAAGGTATGAAAAAGCAGTCGGTTGTCTATACCCATTGTCTGCACCAGACATCGTTTGTCAACAGCCATGGGAAATCCACCAATTTTACAGGAAATGTTTACATAACGATAGACAGCGCTCTGAGTAATCCCTGTAGAAAGCCACAAATGTCGCATGGAATGTTTTCACAACAAGGAGACATCAGGTAAACAGACTATCGAGGTACAATTAGGAGTAATCGACACTAAGTCTCGGTTGTGTTTACACAAAGGCAGGAATACCCATGGATTATTTTGGCTAGCAATCGAACATAATGTGCAGTCGGCGACAGAAGGCCAGGTAATTTTACAATGAGTATTGTGTTCAGTCAGATCTCACAGGACTTCACGGAACAATATTGGGATTAACGGCGACACAGAGTCCGAGCGTTGATCCACATAAAGGAGTAAAGAATACGGCATTAGAGAAAGACTATTAAACACTGCACAGACACCCAAAAGACGAACACAGACAGATTGTCTGGGAGAGGAAAAACAAGAAAGCGACCATATCAAAACATTGCAAAAACTTTACACAGTAATAGGGACTGGTTGTCTGACTAAAGTAGACGAACTAAACTTCCCACGATATCAGAAGCGAACACAAGAAATAACCAAGGGCCATGGGAACACTATATAACCCAACTAAATTGATCGCTCAGTATTGCAAGAGCCAGCATTCCGCCAACATACTTGCGGTCTAGATTTCAGGACGTGTGTCAGTGAATTCTTTATATGGACACCAAGGTTAGTGTAATACAGTTTGTACCTTATTATTATATCTTAACTTCAGTCAGATAATATATACATATTTTCCATAAATATAACACTGTAAATACCCGTCACGTTTTATTATAATATTATATTTCATACTAATAAGTACAGGTTGCAATAAACACCATGCAGAGAATTATTATATTTATAAGATTGCACAGTTTCCAGTAACTATAACGAAGTAAATACAAGACACTTTTATTTTGCCTCTTACATTACCTGTTAACCGTGCAGTAAACACCGCGCAGTCATTCATTATAGTGATAAGATTTCACATACAAGAACACACTACAGGCGTAACATAGATTACGGGGTACTTATAAGGGTTCGTTATTTTATCCATCGCAGTGGTAGAGACAGGGACCATTTGAGATAACTCAGCCTTCGTCTTACTACTTTGTTGGCGTTAATTACGGGACAAGCTAAAAGAGTAGGGCCGACCAGAGATACTGCGACGACACGCATCTCACAGATAATTAACGGCATGAAACCTACCCATACTCCACAGGGGTTAGAAAGGAATTTTCTAGGCGGTGAAGGAGCTTTCTGTCATCGACCACCCACACAGAAAAATAAGCAGAAAATACCCAGAAGGATTGCTGTATTACTAAGAGCTGTCCACGTGAATTTAATGATCAGAAGTTGCAGGAGCAAACGGACGATCTTTACAACGAGTGCCTTTGAGAAATCTGGATCAGACGTTGCAAGAGCAGACGGACGATCTTGTAAACCCAGTGCCTACAAAATTTATCGAGATCCTAAATTACCTGCAGTAATGGACAGATTCTCCCCGTAAAACTGATGCGCAAACAAATTCAACTATATACCATATTTCATCATCATCACCACCTGAGAAAACTATCTTCACCACAAAGGGACATCTGCACACCCGACGAAGACTATACAGAAAAACGTTGCGGTCTACATAACCTAAGAATAAGCCACCTCAGACGGTCGTGACAATGTCAACACTCGCATTGTGAAGAACAAAAGAACAAGCCATCGACACCTGACGAGATTAAGTGGACCGTCCAGTGCTATTGAATGCAGACAAAGACTTGTCCAGTGTTTACAACTACCCAGAGTTTTATTGACAGTCAGTCAGAGACCCGAAACAAGATATCCTTTTGTTAGTATTTAGGACTCGTTTACATCCATCATCATCATCGCCTAGTATAGTCTTAAGATTCATTTGTGTAATTTGCATTAACTAATATCTTTCTTCACAGGGAAAGTTAATGTCATTCCTAGTTGCATTTGTATTAGTGTAATTGAATGTTGTTATATTTCAGTAATTCAATAAATGTTGTAGTTGTGTTTGCATTACCAACACACGTTAATTACCTATATAGAGAAGGAAAGAAAGTGTGCGAAAGAGACATACATTTCTTCATTTCTTCCTCTTCTGTTCACTCAGTGTAATAGGGGAGGTGGGGGCTCGTTAACATTATAAGATAGAGAGGGGGAATAGAGTGGTAGGAGTGACAGTGTCACGAGATTCCGAATCACTGGGACTACCTGCTGGGAACTTATAACAGTCTTAAAATTCACCTTCTCCACTCCTGCTGCCTATCCTCAACCGGTTGCCAGGCAAATCAGAGCCATTGACAAAGCCGGCACCACACAGATAACTCTCCCTGGTTAATCTTCGGGTTAACCCTGTGACATCACCTCAGGTTCTAGTCTATTCAGAAGGGACCAATCTGTGTCTTAATTCCCCTATCATAAATACTACGACACATATGTTGAGGTTGCCAGCCTCATATATAACCACTTAGCAAGAAAACAAGTCAAATTCACATTTGTACAATAAATATTTACACTTACCCCAAAATTTAGGAAAACAATCTCCTCGCACAGTTTAGAATGGACGTAGCACTTGATGCTTTCGAATCACTTGGTCTGGGAAAATTTTGTATTCCTCTTATGACTCTGATTCCTTAGGACTCCAGTCTTTGTATTTATAAATGCGGGTTTGCTTTTTTCGGTTTTAAAGTTGCCCTAATACTTCGATCCTGGTCCTATAAGTTTCCAGTCTTGGAATTTATAAATGCGGGTTTACTTTTAAGTTTTAAAGTTGCCCAGACACTTTTGATCTGCCGCTTACAATTTTGGAATCCTTAATCCAATGGCTTTCTGGCTACTGGAAGTTGCAAATTTGACGTGGCGATGCAGTCTGATCTGTGACTCCGATTTCGTTAGGTTATATCTCTCATTTCCAGTTCAAATCCCAGATTGTGGTTCTGACGAATTTGCCAATGAGAACCATTGTGTATTCAGGCTCTTACTTTACACCAATCCAATCACATTTGCACTATATGGGTAGGGGTGTTTAAATCATAATACCCCCGCGTGTTTTAAAATATTACATTAAAAAATTCCATCGCGTGACCTCTTTTATTTCTTGTCTCTCTACAAACTCACGAACACATCTATGAACTAATTTCCTATCTAGATGCTATCTTCCAATATTGTCTCCCCCAGACAGGTTATCTGTAACAATTACACAGGGGTGGCCCGGCGAAAGCTATTATCTCATTATCGCCTGTGTTTTCGTGCCGCCGCCAGACGGATCTCTCAGACCAACAATATGGCATTCTATTCATCCCTCGTACGCGACCATTTTATCAATAAAGAGTGTCTCTAACAAAGGTGGCTAGGCGACTCAGGAGATGAACGTATCACCCGCTAACTGGTGTAATTAACCTGGTATTCCATCTACCACTTCAAATTCCTCATAAATGTTACCCTTCCTGGACGCTTATTTTAACCCAAGTGAGTCTGATGAAAGTGCTTTTGGACAGCGGAAGGCGACAAGTGAGGTATATATATATATATATATATATATATATATATATATATATATATATATATATTATATATATATATATATATATATATATATATATATATATATATATATATATATATATATATATATATTATATGTGTGTTTGTGTGTGTGTGTGTGCACTAGCAAATATACCCTGCGTTGCCCGAGTACATTTTTTTAAAAAGTAACTGAACTGTTAATATCGTCTTTCGTCTGTGAAAAAAGATGTTGGAAAACACAAGATAGAGTGAGTGGGGGTGGGGAAGAAATTACTGTTTTGTCTTGAATTTATTACACTATATTTCCTAATTATAACCCATCAAGGGTTGAACAGCTACTTTGTTTATTAAAAAAAAAGTGTTAGACTTGATTTCTTGTTTCCACCGGATTTCTTGTTTATATTTCCCAATGTTAAGAAAGCTTCTCTTTATTTTCTTACTTTGATATCAAATTTCAAAGTCGAAAACTTTACTTGGTTAAAAATTGTGCTGCGTAGGCTGACTCCTAGTAAACCATGTCATTAAAGCAGGAGATTAAGTCAAGCAATCCCTAACACACCCACTCTATCTTGTCTCCATAACAACGTCGCTAATTCGAGACGGTGTCTATACAAATCGTCTACAGTAATATCTAGTCTTGTCATTTCTCTTGAACGAGTGTCAGCAGATGTTGATAACACTGACCACTGGTCAAACTTCACTAACGGTCGTAGAACAATTCGTTGGCCGGAACTTTATCAGGCATCCCGTGACACTAACAGAAGTGTTGATCTGGAGCAGTATAGTTGCTGCGCACCTGGTTGCTCTTAGTGACACGGAGAGATACTTGATAAACCCTTCATTGCCACGAGGAACTGTTAGAATCACATATCAGTGAAACACACCGCATGCCCTTCTCTATTTTGATATTCGCCCTAATATAACCAACGACCCTGTATCTAGGTATCGCCAAAACGAGGCAAAAAAAAAAAAAGAAAACAAGAACTGTTAGCACAAGTTGTTGGGGGAAAAAAACAGTGTATCCGGACTTCGTATCTCATTCATTTAAATATGATTTTCATATTCCTGATTTAATGGACAGAGATAGAAAAGAGTAAACGCCGCTGAAGAATAAAAATGTTCTTTTTCCGATTTAAAAATGTCCAATTCGCCGGGGTTTTTTTTTAAAGTCTGCATGTATAAATAAAATGGTTAAAAAAAACTGTATACACCATTTATTTTAATACTCACTTTCATTCATTATTTTTACATTTTATGCAACATCGGTTTGTGTTTCCTCTTTCTGCACTAACGAGCAAGCAACCTGCTTAAAAAATAAAAATAGCGGGAATGAACTATGATGTGTTCTTTTTGCTGCATGTTCTATTGTCGACATTATTGGTCCTGTGATAACTTCATTCTTTTCCACTTCATTTCAACTTCATTGGATCTTTGCAGACAAACTAATCGTTACTTATTGCCAAAAGAAATGCGAGTTCTTTCAATGAGTGTTCAATTTATTTTTTTCGGTGCAACGCGCGCCTTCCCCGAAAAGTTGGTGGGAATGTTTCAAAGTTCGTTAAGTCAGACTTATTTCACTGTAACAATTCTTTGTAATGGGAATGATCAGCAATTTCAATTCATTGATCGTATACATCACCTTTTAAATCCCTACGGAGAATAGACTTTCAATAAGTTCACGCCAAGCCTCACAGTCCTGTGCCATCTTCTTCACCCATTTCATGTCTACCTCCAGTTCTCTTCTCCGTGTGTTTTTAGTGCTCACTCTTCTATTTTTACCATGGGAATTCTAGACGAATTAATGTCTTGTAAAACTATCAACGAGCTTCCTCAATGTTCGTTGCCAACGTTTGACCTCTTCATTTTTTTTTCTACTTGTTCCTTCTTCTTCCTCGTTCGCCTTCAGACTTCCACATTAATGACTCTTATAAAGGCAATAGTCAACTCAAGGTTCCTGACATCTCCAAACAATTTGTCGTTGACAGACGTGGGGTGTTACCATATGCTACTCCGCTTATTGATGTAGGTTGGGCAGGACTGCAGCAGGTGTTCGGCTGCCATCGGGCTGGTGCAGCAGGTGCAGACATCTGTTGCATCAATTTTTAACTTGTGGTATAGATAGTATCTCAATCTGTTGTGTCCAGTGCGTAGTCGAAAAATAGTGACCTGTTCTCTCCTATATATCTGATGATATGCATCATTTTTTAAATGGCCTGGACAAATGTACCTTTTATAGTAGTTTTTGCCATTTCATAAGTTATCTCTATATCATTTTGTTGTAAGGCTCATCCTTCCTTATCAAGTTTGTCTGCCTCTTCCTTTCCTGGTATGTTGCAATGGGCTGGTATCCACTGGATTATGCACTTGTTACAAGAGGTGCGCCTTTTTTTTCAATAAGTA
Organism: Oreohelix idahoensis; assembly: GCA_024509875.1. Taxonomy (NCBI): domain Eukaryota; kingdom Metazoa; phylum Mollusca; class Gastropoda; order Stylommatophora; family Oreohelicidae; genus Oreohelix; species Oreohelix idahoensis. Next base: position 15,271 of record JAMPIV010001188.1, read on the forward strand.
CCCACATCAAGGGCTTCAATTCTTTCTTCCAAGTGCTTGTTCATTATCCATGTTTCTACACTAACTGCAAAGAAGAATGTAAGTAATACTTGATGACTAATTTTTCTTAAATGTGTATGTTATTTGTTTAAATTTGTTAGTATCTGTTGGATATTGTTGAATGTAGCTTTGGCCATCCCTGTTTTCTTCTTGATTTACATTTCACATCTGGCATCTTCTGTTATGTGTCCAAAGTATGAGAAACTCTTTGACTTATTCCCATATCTTCCCATTTATTCTTGTTAATAGTGTTGGCATATCATTTGTTTTGATAATTATCATAGTTTTCGTTTTCTCAGCGCTAAAGTCTAATCTGTATTCATGATTTATTCTGTTTATTTGCTTCACTAGTTCTAGTAATTCCTGTTCACGTTCAGCTAACAAAACTATATCATCTGCATTTCTAAGGTTATTTATTAATCGTTCTGTCATTTCCTGTAGACTGAATTTTTTTAATGCGTAGATATTAAATAGGCAGGGGGTATTACCCAACCTCCACTCAAACCACTTTTTATGTCTATACATGGTGAGTAATGGTCACCAAGTGCCAGCGCCGGATTACTCATTAGGCCTAGCAGACATTGGCCTAGGGTCACATGCTTACAGGGGCCCCTGCGAAAAAACAATAGAGAAATTTTTTCGCGAGAAAATGTCTGGGCCCCTAAAGAATTCTTTTTATTTTTTATTTTTAAATTCAATGCATTAAATTTTTTTCCGTTCTAAAATAAATATTTTAAAGTTCGGTAATAATCAGTTTTTAAAAAGCAATTAGTTGAAATTTTTTTTAGTGCGTTTTAGTGCTATTCAAAACGTTCAAGTTGGCAACACTGTCCCAACTATTAGTTGTTGACGGTTTGAATCTAAAAAGAAAAAAAAAAAATACAGAAGATTTTGCAATTAAAAAAAAAAAAAAAATCAAGAAAACGGTAATTCTAAATATTTCTATATTATTTTCTGATTTTTGTATGGATTTATTCTTTGTATTTTTAACATATTATTATATATTTATAAAAACATTTATCTGAAATCCATTAGTGTTTTTCCTTGTTAGAGGATTGAAGAAGGGCCCCAAAATATCTTCATAGCCTAAGGCCTCCCGAGTTCTTAATCCGGTCCTGCCAAGAGCTGGCCTTCAGTGACAGTGGATCTACGTCAAGCCAAGTCTACGGTGAGTAATTCCTGCTAGATCTTACTATCGCAGTTTGTTCCCAATATAAGTTATTGCTTATTCTTTTGTCTTTTCCGTGAATAGGCCCCCCCCCCTTTTTTTTTTTTTTACATATTTCTTCAAAGCATTCAGTTAGCTTACACGGTTAAATAACAAGGTTTCAACCGGGCGTCATTGTAATAGTAACAAAACAAAGCAGACATCGTCCCTGCTGTTTAAAACATTTCAGTACATGACGGTGGGCAGAACCTAGGCATCCCGAATTTAGTAGAACTGTGTGTAACTAACTGCTCACTGAACAAAGGAGCCCAGCAGGGAACGTAGTTCTAGCCAGTGAGACGAAGACTCGGGAAAATTCAATCTGTCAGAGAAACGTTCTGATTGGCTGATCGAGAACTGTCAATAATACTATGTTGACAAAGCGATTTCCAGCAGACTTAAACTATCAGGCCCCGCTGATAGCGTCAGTTTTGATCAACACCCAGCGGCTATTACTGCCAGTGACTCCCGCCCGTGGGTATCTCAATGTGGACTTGACACACGAGAGGGAGAGTGATAATCATTCTGTAGAAGATAGTTGTCGCTTCTAGTGAGATCACTCGAGGAAATTCCTAGGACTGATTTATGATTTCTCCGTAAGTTTTGTTTTCCTACTGCTCAAATATCATTTCTGTTTTCAGTTGAAATTTGTATTATAAATAAAATAATGCAGTTCAGTAAATCTGTCTGATCGATATAATTGACCCCCGGGGGATCCCCGAGGGGACAAAGAAAGAATAGGGCGACTGATACCTCGAGGAAAATCCAATGAACTATTTATGAATTCTCTGTAAGTTTTATTGTCCTACTGGTTAAATATAATTTAGGTGCGCTTTCAGCTAACATTAGGATTATAAATAAAGTATCGTATTTCAGCTATTTTGTCTGTGTGATATAATCATTGCCCAAGGGTCATTGAGGAAACGAAGAAAGAATAGGTATATTGCTATAAGAGGTACGCTGTAATAACAGGGCCGGATTTAGACACGGGGAGTCCCTAAACTATAGGAAGCTGAGAAGGTCCTATTTGACAATAGGTAACAGAATAAGACCGTGTAACAGCTGAACTTGCCAAGAATACCACCAAGATGCATGCCAAATCCATGCGAGGTGGACGGAAGGGATGCTCCATTAGAGCTTTAAAAATATGCCTTTAATTTTTCTGTTTGAAGACATTTATTATAGCAAAAAATACTTCAAATATGTTCCTAGACAGTCAAGTGACTAAATGTATTTAATTCCTAGGAGTAAAATGCTCTTGTAAATTTGTAGGCCTAATTGCCAGAAAATGAAATTTAATTTGCAAACTATAACGTGATAAACACGTATAAAACACAAGAAGTTAGTCTGTTACAACATTTTCCTTCTTGCTTTTGTAAATGAAAAGTGATGACCTGCTATAATTATTTCTATAACTTGTTGTGCCGCTAAGGCCCCACCTACCTCGCTACATCACCGTTATATAGGTCCCTTCAGATTGTGAGTCCCTAAGCTGTAGCTTGTTAAGCTTGTGCCTAAATCCGGCTCTGTGTAAGAGGCAGTTAATCTGTGCATGGGGCTAGCAACCTCATCATGAAGAAAGAACTGCAACAGAAACCACTGCCGTGAAAGCACGTGAATGTTTGGGTGAAAGCACATGAATGTTTGGGTGAAAGCTGCCTTCAAGGAGATTAGCTGCAATGGTGGATCCGTGCGTTACAGACAGCAATAAACAAATTGATATAATTAGTCACAAAATAAGTTCATTACCGTATTATAATTACATATACAGAATATGGTATTGTTAAGTACGATCATGTGTCCATAATTAAGCAGTAACTAGTTATATTTTTTTATAACACAGTTTCTATCATTATATTCGCCCGACTTAAAAAGTGACTGATTACGCTTTTGATAAATACAAAGTACATATGTAATAAAATGTACGTTCACAAAACGTATTCATTATATTTGTATATACACATCTTTGCCAGTGAGGAAGTGGCAAAGCTGCATAATGAATGATTATATTTAGGCTTATATAACTTACGCAGTGACGAACTCTAAATAAGGTTACATAACACCTGTCTTCGTTGCCTGTTTGTAACTGTAGCTGACAATGGGTGAACCTCCAAACGTGCTATGTTTCCTGTGTACTGTTTATTTGCAAAACTGATCCATACCATTTTAGTGTTTAAATTTATATATATTAATTTCAAACAACTAGTATAGTTACCCACTAATTATACGTCTAATTATGTTTGTAGAGTTTACAGACGGACTAATTTATAACTATGTTTGCGCAAACAATGTTGCTATCAACATGGCTTTCCGACTTCTAACGCAAACAGTCTATTAAGAACCAGATGTGACAAATATTTAGTGTTGTTCATAGTTATTTATTTGCAATTTGTTTACGTGCAAGGGTTTTACGACATACAGTACGCACAAGTAGTCTAACAGCAGTTATTGTCGTACGGTAGTGAAGTGTTACAAACGTCACTATACTATATCTTAGCTTTATGAGGTGGGTTTGACCACTTCCTTTCCTCGCTGCCTTCCCTAACTCAAGAGTAGATCCAGGTGCCTATTTACAGCTGGGTAGACTGAAGCTCTTGGGAAAGGAAAAGGCAACGAGGAAGGAAACTGATCACACCCCCACCCCATAAAGTTGGGCCTAGTATAATGAAATGTATAACACCGATAACATTGCCTCGAGAAACAAGCGCTTTATCCACTCTACAAGTCGACGATTTTTTACGATATATAGTAAATACATTAGTATGGCCTTGATAGTACTCCACCAATGGCACGAAGAAAAAATCGGCGATGAAGTACACCCCCCCCCCCCCCCACACACACACACACATATCTGTGAAACACTGGCCAAAATTCTGTCTCATGTTGGTAAGTCAAATTTTTTATTTTTTTTTTTTAAAGAAAAAATAATCCGTTCAACCATTGATGAGTTATACTTAGGATAAATAGTGTACTCAAGACAATAATTTTTATTTCCGATATCTAAATAAGGCATCAAATACCCAAACCACTTAGTCGAGTAAATCAAAAAAGTACAATTGTGTGAATGTATGTGTATGTGCACTCCCTTTCCAAAAAGAAAAAAAAAGTCTCTCACATCAGCCATGCTGTTAAAAAGGGGGAGAAAGGTGGGAGTTTCGGGATGACATCTAATACACCAATCATCTGCCATCATCAACAAGCGTTACAAGACACCCAGCAAACTCCTACTTTCCTCTGACACCATCACTGATCATTATGTATTAATTTTAGTTCTTGTTGTATAATGTTTTACTATATTGCGCAATTCTCTAGGTCAGAGGTTTTCAAACTGTGCGTCGCGGCCCTCGGCTAAGGGCGTCGCAGTGGCTTGGGAAAAGTGTTGGGCTCGATATTATGAGCCAAGGTCCATCAATAAATATAGTATAGAGAGGAGCCGCGGTGATTTATGCACAGGTCAAGGGAGCCGCGGACCAAAAAAGTTTGAAAACCTCTGCTCTAGGTCTATCTATTCTCAACACCTGTTCCACATTTATGGATAAATTGCATGCCTGTGTCGCAGAAATCTGAATACGTGTTTCACTAAGTGGCAATTACAGCAATTAAAATTATCTCCTTCTTTTACATTTTCGCTATTTATAAAGTAAGTGACCACCACTGTAGCTATTGGCCTTGCAGTAAGCCTGCAACAAAACATGTATATGCCCCTGGATCTGGGAGTTTCTGTATCAATTTCTTTTACATGATGAGGTTGGCGCTGAGGTTATGGTGATGGAAAATTAACGTTCAGTCTTTTCAAATGATGCAGACCTCAAACTCAACAATAATTTTTTACGTATATTTGAAAGTTGTGACTTTTCTTGACATATCACTGGAGCGAAACTGACAAAGTGATTATCTTGGAACTTGACATTTCATTGTTTTCAACCATTTTAATTTTTTTTTGGGTAGCTAATTATCAAGTTTTAATAAAAGTCGCACTAGCGCGGAGCTCTCTTAGGAATAGCAAATTCTCAGTTAACCAAATGTTTTTTAAACCAAACACATGTAGCTTACACACATACACACACACACATGTTCGCATCCACAAGAGGCCCCCCCCCCCCCCCCCCCCCAAAAAAAAAAAAAAGCAATGAATGATTTAAGAATGCAGTTTTTCAAAATGTATTTTAAAATTAATAGTAACTTAATGAGAAAGTAAATTTACTCTGTCTGATTTGATAAATTAGGTACACATATTCAGAGTTATTAAAAAGTCCTTCTGTTCTTTTGATTTAAATTCTTCACGTAGTTTATATAGTATACACGTCAAAATAAACAGATTTCAGTGATAGTTTATTTCACAAAATGCTTAGTCACAGTAACATTATAATTAAACATGAAATCCTACCTGTTCAACAAATGGTTTCAATAAAGACAAACATAGTTTCTCTCTCTTGTGTCACGTCAGTTCATTGGTCATCTTATCCCGCCTGTTCCACACATGGTTTCATTGAAGACAAACATAGTTTCTCTTGTGTCACGTCAGTTCATTGGTCATCTTAAGCCGCCTGTTCAACAAATAGTTTCATTGAAGACAAACATAGTTTCTCTCTCTTGTGTCACATCAGTTCATTGGTCATCTTAAGCCGCCTGTTCCACAAATGTTTTCATTGAAGACAAACATAGTTTCTCTCTCTTGTGTCACGTCAGTTCATTGGTCATCTTATCCCGCCTGTTCCACACATGGTTTCATTGAAGACAAACATAGTTTCTCTTGTGTCACATCAGTTCATTGGTCATCTTAAGCCGCCTGTTCCACAAATGTTTTCATTGAAGACAAACATAGTTTCACTCTCTTGTGTCACGTCCGTTTATTGATCATCTTAAATTTTCGTTTTGTTGTGTCCAGAATACAAAATAAAAAAACAAAAACAAAAAACTTATGAATCAAATTGCTGTTATTGCTTTTTGTTTTGACATGGCGTCCGATAGACAGAGTGGTTACAGCTCTGGTCTCTCGCGGCAAAGGTGCCAGGTTCGATTCACTCCCCTTCGGCAGTATCTGCTATGAGACTACCTTGACCTTTCTAATCATGTATATATAATAGATACACGCCAGGATATAATAATTTTAAAAATAGGTAGTGACTTTTCAATTATCCTATGTAGTGCACTTTATTCTATACAGCGAATTTTATTTGTTGTTAATCTTTGTTAATTATTGCAGGCTGTCAATTTGGTAATTTACAAATTTTGGTCTGGTTTCGTTTTAAGGACTATCTTCATTGCATACGGACTACTCCATCAGTGCTCCAATCTCCTCCCTTTGATCACACAAGAAGGATCTCAGCACAGTGCGCGAACCCCGTAGCACCGTCGAGAATCCCAATGTGTGTATATATAGGAATCACATATTCTATAAATATCTTGTGAAATCTCATTTGTGGTAGAAGCGTCATTAACCTTCTATCTACATCTCTGCCAAGAGTAATCTTGTGCGAAGGCAGACACCTTTGAAGCCATATTAGACACTCTTGAGTTTTGGCAACTGTTGGACCACTACTGTAGAGCAGGGGAGGCAATACCGCCACATTAAGGAAGGAAAAGGCAGCGAGGAGGGGAACTGGTCACACCATATTTTTATGGTGGGTAGGTTTCTAATTTTTAAATTTTGGCAGGGCAGCGGCCTTATGGCCTACTCTTTACGATTTCCAACTGCCGTCGGATTTTTAGAGTGCGCAATTTGCACACGGGACCTCCTATTTTTTCGCCCTTATCCGACAAGGTTAGTCATCCGATCTCACTACCCAGGAGACGGGAGGGGGGAGGAGTTTGACATCATTAGGACCACTGGTTCAGAAAAAAAAAATTTCCATAAATTATATTCCTTCAACTGGGAATCGAACCCAGTACCTCTAGAACTCGAGGCGGACGCCATACCTCTTAGCCACTCCGAACCCTAAATTTCGAATAGCAGAAAGGTCACAAGAAAAGCCTAGACCTAGTATGTAGATAATGCTAAAGATTCTTCAACTTGGCATTGGCCGCAAAAGAGCGACAAGCATTGTGTTTTCAGTGACCGTATTTTGTGTGGCGTACTTCTTTCTATCTCTGCTACAATTTCCACTAAGTCTTTGTTTGTGGAACTTTCGTTTGTTAAATCTGATCTCAGGTTAGTGTGCTGTCTTTTTTAAAAAAACAATATGTTTAGTTTATAAGGGAAGCCATGAAAATCTTGTGACAACAGGGAATATTGAGAAGCAATGAAGCAAACCCAGTCTAGACTGGGTTATGAGAACATCGACAACACACAACAGAAATGGAATCCTGTGGACTCTGACTAAGCAGTTGGATGATCTGGATTTTGCTGATGACTTGGCTCTTCTGTCCCATAACCGTAATCAGATGCAGGACAAATTGAAAACACTCGATGAGAGGTCACAGCAATTGGGTCTGAAAAGACACAGGGAAAGACAAAAATAATGAGAATAAATGCAGGTAATGTTAACAGGGTTGAACTTGAAGAAACACCAATACAAGATGTAGAATCGTACACGTATCATGGCAGCAAATGATATCAAAATAAGAATACAAAAAGCAAGAGGAGCTTTCATTGCATTGGGAAATATATGGAGATCTAGAGGAATCGGATCCAACACGAAAATTTTTTTTTTTTTTTTTTTTTTTTTTTTTCTTAACCAGCGGCACTTGGGCTTTCAGCCCTTTGGCCCAATGACATGTCATTGCGAGGCTGGGGAACCTGAGGACTTTCCTTCCAACCCGGTCAGGAGCTTCGCTCCTTCCCATCCACAGAGGGTTTATCACAGGAGCCGTTCAGGCTATTCAGTCAAATTTCCGGCCGTAAACATTTCTTCAAACGCTGAAGCCCGGGTTTGAACCATGAACACCTGGTCGCCAGTACAACGCCGAAGCCATTACACCAGCGCGGCTCCCCCAACACGAAAATAAGAATCTTCAACTCAAATGTGAAGTCAGTACTATTATATGGCTCTGAAACATGGAGAACAACAAAGACAACAACCAAAAAGCTACAGACTTTCATAAATGGGTGCTTGCGTAGAATAGAGGGATTAAAATTGTATGTCAAGGTTCTTCTTCTTTGATCCTTAGCCGCCGACCGTCAAAGCAGTCAGTGGCCATCACGCCTAGTGGCGTCTTGTAGGGCAACAATAAATTGATTCCACTTTGCTCGGTCGGTGGCCATCCTTCGTACAGTGCCCAACTCTGGTTCATTCTTTGCATCTCAGCCTCCACAGTCCTCCGCCAGGTTGTTTTTGGACGGCCTCTCTTTCGTTTTCCTTCAGGGGTCCATAGCATAGCTGTTCTTGTGATGGCATCGGGGTCTCTTCTGAGGACATGGCCAACCCAGCTCCAGCGTCTGCCAGCTATGATGGTGTGCATGTCCTCTTGCTTGCTCCGAGTAAGCAGATCTTGGTTGGTGATGGTATTCGGCCAAAAGATTCGGTGAATTTTTCTTAGGCATGTTGTGTGAAAAGAGGACAATTTCGACATTTCCTTCTCTGTAACTCTCTAGCATTCCGCACCATAGAGAAGCACAGAAAGCACACAGCTCTGATATAATCTTAATTTTGTGCTTGTGCTGTATTGAGAGGACTTCCAGATGTTGTTTAGGCTAAAAAAGGCTGTTCTTCCCTTATTCATTCTGATGTTGATGTCTTTGCCTGCCCCGCCGTCTGGTGTTACTATGCATCCTAGTTATGTGAAGGTGTCTGTCTGTACCAGTTGCTGATTCCTTACTGATATGGGCTCAGGGTTGCTCACATTGAGCGTCATGACCTCTGACTTCTTTAAATTGATGTTCAAGCCCACCTGCTGGCTAAACTTATTAAGTCTATCCGTTTTTTCCTGGATGTGTTGATGTGAATGTGCTAGTAGTGCAATGTCATCTGCATATTCCAGATCTTCCAATGTAGAAAATGTAGTCCATCTTATTCCTCTTGGACTGCCGTCTGTTGTCTGGCGCATCACCCAATCTATGACTGTTAAAAATAGAGTGGTTGATAAGGGGCATCCCTATCGTACTCCTGTCTTCACCTCAAAGGTTAGGTTGCTCTGCCCAACACTACACGTAAAGTTGGCATACAGGCTTTTTATGATTGACACTATGCAGCTTGGAATTCCATAAGCCCTCAGTATTTTCCATAAACTGACCCTATGTATGCTGTCAAAAGCCTTTTCAAAATCAACGAAATTAATGTACAGCTGTCTTTGCCATTCTGAGCACTGCTCTATAATGTTCCTGAGAGTGAATATACGATCTACACATCTTCTGTTCTTTCTAAATCCTGCTTGTTCTTTCCTCAGTTTGTGGTCTACTGCTTTTGAAATTCTCTGTATAATTATCCTGCCTAGTATTTTGCTGGGAACTGAGAGAAGAGTGATTCCTCTCCAATTGCAGTCTGCAAGATCTCCCTTCTTGGGCAATTTTACAATTATTCCTTTGTTCCACTCTGATGGTGTTGTCCCCGTTTTCCAGACTTGTGCAAATAGTGGTTCTAATAGTTCTGCTGCTAGCTCAGGGTCTGTCTTAAATAGCTCTGCATTTAAGTTATCATGGCCAGGAGCTTTTCCGTGACAAGGTTACCAACGTGGAACTGATGACAAGAACCAGACAAGTGCCAGTGGAACAAGAGATGAGAAGAAGACGATGGCGATGGATAGGACACACACTGAGGAAATCTGTTGATAGCATTACAAGGCATTCCTTGTTCTGGAACTCCCAGGGCAAGAGAGGCAGAGGTAGACCAGGAAGCACATGGAGAAGAGAGCTGGAAACAGAGGTGAAAATGATGAGGAGAACGTGGAAAGAACTTGAGATGATGGCACGTGACAGGAGGACTTGGCATGTGTTTTTTGAAGGCCTATGCTCCTTTGGGAGTGGAGGGTTATGAATGAATGAATGAATGAAGCAAACCTAGACTAGGGGACAGAGCTGAGAATGAAGAAAAATCTTTAGAAAACAAGGAGAGACCCGAAGTACTGGAATTCTTAGACGTGAGAGTTGTGAAGGTAATTAATCGTCAGAAAACAAACTGTTTTTGAGGGAATTTATTGTAAGACAACATACTGTTGTGGAGGGAACTGATCACCAGAAGTAAGACCATTGATGAGGGGTCTGATCGTCAGAAAATAATTGTGGAAGGAATTTATCGTCAGAAGTCAGACAGTTGTGGAGGGTGCTGATCGTCAGCCTGTCGGAATTCAGACATTGTGCAGAGAATTAGTTGTCAACTCAACTAGATGGGATGAAAAGGAATGCACTCTGCTCTTGTGTGAAATACAGTGTTAGGTCTCTAAACATGTCACTGAATCATCTCCTCTTCGTGCATCCCGGAAACAGGCAAACTTCGAAGTTGTCTGATTAACGCTTCAGGGATCGACTAACCACATCAAAGTGGCCCAACATTACGATTCACCCTGTAGTGAAACTTGTTGAGATCCCAACATTGAACACTAAACTTGCGGGAATCATATGAGCCCCAGACTTAACTACAGCTTCTACTTGGTTGGCTGTGTGCAGGAGAATCTCACTATGAATGTGATGCTGTTGATGGGTAGCTATAATGCGACTCCGTGCAGCTAATGACTCCATCTCACCAAATTTCGGAATGGCAGAAAAGCCACAAGAAAAGCCTAGATCTAGTATGTACATAATGCCCAAGATTCTTCAACTTGGCATTTTTAGCAAAAGAGCGACAAGCTCAGCAGCTCTACTTAAATAATAACAACTGTACTCATCATCATCATCCGCTGCCATCTCCACAACGAAGGTTGGCTGTAATGGATCTCCAACGTCTTCTGTCTCTTGTCTTGGTGGTGCACTCTGATAGACTCCCTCCTGTCCATCTCTTGATGTTATCTTCCCACTTATAGCGCTGTCTTCCCCTTGTACGTTTGTCTTCAACTCTCCCTTCTATTACGGTCTTCTGCAAGGCCTTATGCCTTTATATGTGGCCAAAGTATTTTAGCTGCCGAACTTTGATCTCCCTCATTAGTTCTCTTTTCATACCTAGATTTTCTAGGACTTCCTTATTTGTTTTCTTCTCTTTCCATGAGATACGCCCCATGCTTCTATATATCCACATTTCAAGAGCCTCAATTCTTTCTTCCAATTGCTTATTCGTCGTCCATGTTTCTACACCATACAGTAATGCAGAATATATATATAACACTTTATGATTCTCAGTTTTAATCTGTGAGATAACTGTTTAGATGTCAGTATATGTTTAATGTTGTTGAATCTAGCTTTGGCCATTCCTATTCTCTTCTTGATTTCTGTTTCACATCTGCCATCCTCTGTTATTATATGACCAAGATATAAGTAGCTCTTGACTTGTTCCAGGATTTTCCCATTTATGCTTATCTTTAATGTGGGCTTATCGTCTGTTTTGCTAATTATCATAGTTTTTGTTTTCTCAATATTAATGTCGAGTCCATATTCATGACTTATACTGTTCACTTGCTTCACTAGTTCTTGTAACTCCTGTTCACTTTCAGCTAACAACATGGTATCATCTGCATATCTAAGGTTCTTAATTGACCTTCCACTGATGTTCAGTCCTAGTATTTCCTGTATCTGTTTGAAAATTTTTTCGATGTATAGATTAAATAAGCAGGGGAACAGCACACAACCTTGCCTGACACCTCTTTTTATGTCCACGTATGGTGAATAATTCCTTCCAGATCTTACTGTGGCAGTTTGCTCCCAATAAAGGTTACTGAGTATTCTTATACCTTTTCCATCAATACCTATGTCTTCGAGGCATTCAATTATTTTCTCATGATGGACTCTGTCAAAAGCCTTCTTATAGTCAATGAAGCACATGTACATACTTTTTTGGACCTCTGTATATTTTTCTGCTAATATTCTTAGGCAAAATATTGCCTCTCTTGTTCCGCTGTTCCGTCTAAAACCAAACTGTTCTTCTTGGATTTCGCTGTCTACCTTACTTTTTATTCTTTCCTGTATGATTTTGAGCAGTAACTTAATTGCATGACTCATCAGGTTGATTGTTCTGAAGTCTGAACATTCTGTTGCGTTAGATTTTTTGGGCAATGTTATAAAGACTGATGTCTTCATATCGTGTGGTATATATCCTGTATTGTATATATCGTTTCATAGATCTGTGATTGTATCTATACCAAAGCTCTGCAGGGCTTCTATCATTTCAATTTGTATGTTGTCCATGCCTGCTGATTTTCCTTCTAGTAATATGTGTTGCATTCTCTACTTCTGATCTGAGAATGTTAGGGCCTTTATTAGAATCTGATGATGGTTTTTCACGTCTGTTGTCCTGGAATAGTTCTTTTACGTACTCTGCCCATCTGTTTGATAACAACTTTACTAGATATGACAAATGTCGACGATTCTTTATAAGTTTGTTCTCCAGCTTGATTGTTGTCACCTTCACGTTCAGAATAAGCTCCAAGCTTTTAGATGTTTGTCACAAATAAGATGATGAGAAAAAGTAATTAAGCGTTAACACAATTGTTACGTGCAGTCTTTGATATCTTACAATATTATACATAGGTAATTTTTTGTGCTTAAGGGAAAGTCATTATTGAGTTACTTCCCTTGAAAGTTGTGCCATCTCTTCGATCAAACTCCGCGGATAAATCCATTTTACTGCGATTTATTCGTTGTTTGGGTAATAATAGATTGTTCTTGCTTCAGAATATCTATGGCCTGAATTTATGTGTATTGTTTGTCTGAGTAGGACGAGTCTGTCTTATATCTGTATATCTTTACATATCTAAGTCGAACTATATGTTCTGTTGTCTCTAGAGAGGTCAAAGGCTATTCGGCGGATGTGTCGCTAGAGTGTGGTGTGATTTGGCTTCGTCCTGATAGGGACTGTGTGTTTCCTATGTCGGCCTGTCGCCGGGAAAAAGTGATCTCAGTATTTGTGGGGAAAGTGATAGTCGTCTAGACCTATCGTGTATGCTTTACCCCAGTGTTTATTCATATTGCCAAGGAATGGCAGTTCCATATTTCCTCTACCAAGGTAATCAAAGACACTCTTATGAACTCTCGATCGAAGCCACCATTTTCGATAGTTACGATTTGAATGTCTAAGAGAATATATTTGACTCGATGAAAAACGACTTCGATTCCTAGCAGCACTATATTCTGTAGAGAATGCAGTCAATTGTTCATGATCAAATCTACAGAGCAATGCAATGTTTTATGAATGACTAACTTTAGGACAGATTCATTATCTGCATCCAAACGTGAGTGACAGTTCACGAGTGAAGCCATCTTGGAACCAAAACATGTAGCGACTTTCAAGAAGAGAAAAGGGGATGCCCGTATTATCGCTTGTTTAGTCCAGAGATCACTGCTACACATGAGAACCCTTTATCAGCGGTTCAATATTATTATATGAAAAAAATATGTGCTGAACATTAAGTTGGAGAATCGTCGCTAGACGAGATTAGGTCTAGAAGCCATCTGAAATATTATTTATAAGCTGACGTGCTCAGTCAGTGAAGTCAGATGATTTATATGTATGGGCGATGCTGAGGGCTTGGCTACTGACAGTCCATTATAATATTAATCTACATGAGTGCCCATGTAACATAACATTGCAAGACCATTTATCCACTGTACTATGATGTATTATGCCAACCTGTGATTTGTCACTATCTGTGCTGTCGAGTGTGTACGTCCAATTAAACTTTAGAAAAGGTACACAGTCGTTGGTGTCGATGACTTCCAGTCATACATGAGTGTGAGAAAAGAACATTTGTCAACAACACGAACCCTTATCATCATTCGCACATTGTACACTCAATCCATGTCTACACACCACTGCGTAGGTCAAGTTGACATTCCATACACTACAGTGGAGCAAACAACACCATAGAGATCTTATCAACTGATGATGATGATGATGTCTGCTTCCATCCACTTATATCTATCTTTTGGTGGATATCATTAACGGGAATAAAAATCCAACATTATCAACCTTATCAACTGGTGGCCAGCTTTCTGGGTTTGACCTCGCAGAAGTTCAGAAGTCAACAGATTACCGATACCAGACCGTTTCCTGTGGCTGATACGACACACTTGCAGTATTGGTTTGCTCTTTGTCAACACTTCGTCACGTGACCTGTCAAGTGAATGCAGTATGTAGGCCAGCGTTGTTGACAGTTTTACATTAGACATTACAGAGTTTCACAGAACAGTTGGATCAATTCTTGTCAATGTTAACAGGAAGACAGTATTTGTGTACTAAGAAGTCCTATTTTCATCGATGGATCTTCTTGTTTTCCATATATGAACTTTAATATTTAAGGCCAGAATGTTTAATTGAATAAAGTGGCAGTTTTGTTTTATGTTCATAAAAATAACTTTGCCATTACTGTAAAACTGAGCCTATTTTGCAACACATACTATCATACACATAATTTATATATATTTATGTTTACATGTTATTTGTTTGTATAGTATGTTAGTTTCTATGTCAGCGGGTTGTGTTTAAGGTTGGGCGGCGTCCTCACAACAGAATATCCCACGTCATAGAGGGTCCGTTGTGGGCGTTTTCTATAGGTGCAATTTTCTTGATTGAAAATTTGCTGCGACAACTGTTGCTTTTGTGTTAGCTGTGAAGACTGTAATTATTGTTATTTTTGTAATATTTCTTTGTTCTTTAGTTTTGTTTTGAGTTGTTTGTAATTTGTTGGTCTACTCTTTTCTATCTTTCAGTTCTATTCACAATTGGTATTCATATATTGTGACGTCATTTGTGTTGTTATTCTTTGCAGATTCAGTGATTATTTTCATTGATTTCCCTATTTGATTTATTTTGATTTCTGCAAACGTTCTTGTATTGTCAGTCCTATTTGTACTTTATGTATTCTGTTGGTTGACATATGTTTTATATAGGTATATTTCATAAGACACAATTGCCTGTGCACTGCACTTGGATTATGGTATAAACCAGTACCTGATTATTATTACTATTATACAAGACCTTATTAAAGGCTTGTGACCCACAGATATTGGGATAGTATACTGATTAATCAAGTCATTGAGAACTTGTGGTATTATTATTATTTCAGGTGATTAGTATTATTGTTAGACACCATGTCTACATTAGAATACTTCATTATACAAGGGAAAGCCCTTGATAAAACTGGTCAACAATTAGAACAATGGGCAGTTGCTCAATATGACAAAGCATTAGCTGCAGAAGAGAGAAGAGCTATGGCAGAAGAGAAAAGATTAGCTGCAGAAGAAAGAAAAGCTATGGCGGAAGAGAAAAGATTAGAAAGAGAAGCTGAGGCTGCTGCTGAACAAAAGAAATTGCAGATGCAGATGGAGGAAAGGAGATTTGAAGCTGAACAAAAAAAATTAGAAAGAGAAGCTGCGGCTGAACAAAAAAGATTAGACAGTGAAGCTGAACAAAAAAGATTGGACAGGGAAGCTGAACAAAAAAGATTAGACAGGGAGGCTGAACAAAAAAGATTAGATGCTGAAGAGAAAAAAAGCAATAAGAGAACATGAATTTGAGTTGGAGAAATTGAGATTGACAAGTATGAGTAATGTTAATCAGGCATCTAGTGGTAATGGTAAACCTTCTACTTACAAGGTTAAGGTTCCACCGTTCAATCAGTCCAGTGACGATATTACATTCTGGCTGGATAGATTTGAACGTTCTTGTCGTACACATAATGTGGATAAATCACAATACGCTAATCAATTATCAGAAAACTTGAAAGGTGAATCTTTGACTAGATTATGCCTTGTAGGAGAAGCAGATAAGGATAATTATGATGTCATTAGGGCGGCTTTGATAAAAAAATATCAGCTAAGTGAGGAAGGCTATCGCCTTTTATTTAAGACGATGGTACCTGAGACGGGTGTAGAATTCTCAGAATTCACTGCAAAGGCACGTCTCACAGTTGATCGTTGGATTGAGCTTTCCAAAACAGAAAAAACGTATGAAGGACTTATGGATTTGTTGCTCAGAGATAAGATTATGTCATGTGTGAACAAACCTTTCCTTGAATTTATACATGAGCGTAAACCCAAATCTCTAAAAGAAATGGAAGAATATTGTTCCCAATATGTCACTGCACACCCCGACGTGACTTTTGGCAACACTAAGATTAAGGAGAGTATGCCAGTTGCTTCAGCAACACCATACAATCCCAATTATTCACACAGATTTCAGGGACCTCAAAACAGATTTGATAAAAAAGGTAACCATAATAGTTATCAAAACCAAGGTAACCAATCATTTCAGGGTTCTTCTTCAAAGAACTGGAGACGACCTGATAGCTCTCGACACAGGGGTGGTCATAATTATAGGAATTTCCGTAGAGGAAGTAATTATAGAAACTATCAGGGTTATCCGTCTTGGAGTCAACAAGATCATAATTACAGAGATACTCATTATAATGAATATGATAATGGTAACCAAGGGAACTATGACTCAAACCCAAATAGGGGTTACAATAGAGGTAACAATAACTACAGAGGTGATAATAACCGAGGTAGATCTCAAAACAAAAGACATAAACCACATTTTCAGGCAAACTCTGTACAACAAGAGTCCCATGAAGCCTATAAACAGAGTAAAGATAATAATGATGCTAGTAATATGGCATGTGCCGCTTTTGATTTTGGGAGAGCATCTCAGTGCCCCCAATGCAAAACGTTATTTGAGCCAACCACAGTGTCTACTTTAAGCTGTGGCCATCCTCTTCCTGCTCTTCCGGCATCAGTCGCGCATGATGGAAGAGGTTCTCTTGTCTTACATAAGGGTTTAGTGAATAACAATCCAGTCTCTGTGCTATTTGATTCTGGATGCACCACAATTGGTGTTAGGCAGTCACTCGTAGATCCTTCCCGTGCCACTGGACAAGTAGTCAAATGTGTAACATTTGGCGGCACATTAGAGAAATACTCTACTGCTATCATTAGGATTGCTACTCCTTTCTTTACGGGAGATGTACACGCATGTCTTCTTCCGAATCCGATCGCTGACCTCATCATCGGTCGCATTCATGGAGTCAAGGAATGCACTCCGCAACAAATTTCCACGTGGGAAAGGCAAAACATGCAGATTGCTAACGCTGTAGTCACTAGAGCTCAGGCTCTTAATGTGCCTCAAACTTCATCTATTGAAGATAATGAAGTGCATAACCAAGATAATCCCTTGGTAATTTCTCGTGACTCGTTTATAAAACAGCAAGAAGATGATCCCACTCTGAAGAAATTCTTCATTCTTGCAACTAAAGGTGATCCGAATAAAGACACAAGTCGCAAATCGTGGATTACAAAGAAGAATGGCGTACTTGTACGTATGGTTCAAGACTCCATTACGTCAAGTCATTCTCAAATCCTGGTTCCCAAGAATTTGAGAGTTAAAATTTTGCAGCACGCTCACGACTCTCAGTGTGCTGGACACATGGGTTTTTCCCGTACTAAGTCAAGAGTCCTTGCGGCTTTCTTTTGGCCATTGGTAAACAAGGACATACGTATTTATTGTCGATCTTGTAAAGTATGTCAGGAAGTTAAATCCAAAGGTCCACGGCATGCTGCACCCATTCAGGCGGCGGACATTCCTATTCGGCCGTTCCAAAAAATGGCTATAGACATTATTGGTCCATTTAAGATCAAGTCTGCCAGAGGACATCAGTTTATCTTGACGTGTGTTGATATGTGCACACGTTGGCCAGAGGCTATTCCTCTGAAGAGCATTACTACTGCTGATATTGCAGATGCTCTTTGGCTTATATTTTCTCGTCTGGGGTTCCCCGGAGAGATATTGTCAGACCATGGCACCCAACTAATATCAGATACCATGTCTCAAGTAATGTCTACCCTGCAGATAGATAGATCTTTAAGTAGTATCTACCATCCAATGTCTAATGGTATGGTCGAACGCCTTAATAGAACACTTAAAAACTTACTGGGGAAGATAACTGAGGATCATCCTCAAGACTGGGACAGAGTTTTACCTGCGGCCCTCTTCGCTTACAGAGAGGTACCCAATGAACATACGGGATTTTCTCCCTTTGAACTCGTCTTTGGCGCGCGTCCGCGTGGCCCTATGTCGTTGCTTCACGATCTCATAACATCTGACAATATTGACGATGACACAAAGTCATCCTACGAATATGTCATCGCGTTGAGACAAAAAATTATCGAAGCATGCAAATTAGCAACTTCTTCTTCTGAATTTGCGAAACAGAAGGCAAGGCAATTTGCCAATAAGAAGAGATGCTTACGACAACTTTGTCCTGGTGACAAAGCATTTGTATTACTACCTTGTAGGGAAAACAGATTACTTATTTCTTGGAAAGGTCCGTACGATATAATATCGAAAATTTCCGATGTCGACTATATTGTCGATATTGATGGGAAGCATAAAACCTTCCACATCAATATGCTTACTGAATTCCATGAACGTCCGGATTATTTGCAACCCATTTTCCAAGCAACGGACAATTCTCCAGTACAACATGGTCATTACTCATCACTGTCCGTGATACAGGATGAGGAAACAAGTTTTTCAGATGTAAATCTTCCTCTTCCAATGATCCCACTTCATTCCAGTGAATCATGGAAGAACGTTACTGTCTCTCCTGATTTGTCTCTAGGAGAACAGCGACAAGTTTCAACTATGTTGCAAACATTTCAGGATGTACTCACTGACATCCCTGGACAAACGAATGTCATTCAACATGACATTGTTCTAACTGACCATACTCCTATTAGGGTTAGACCTTATCCTATACCTATACATTTTCAAGCACAGGTCGAGAAAGAGTTGGATGAGATGATAGATTTGAAAATAATCGAACCATCCACCTCTGCATATTCTTCGCCGATGGTTATTGTGCGTAAAAAAGACAATAACATACGTCTTTGCGTTGACTATCGAAAATTGAATCAAGTAACGAAGTTCGATGCCGAACCTATGCCTTTACTGGAAGAGCTACTTACTCGACTCTCCAAATCTCATTTTTTCACTAAACTTGATTTGTCTAAAGGATATTGGCAAGTTCCTTTATCTGAACGCGCCAAACCTCTCACGGCTTTTTCAACACCTAGAGGTTTGTTCCAATGGAATTTTATGCCTTTCGGTCTTATGAACGCACCAGCTACGTTCGTACGCATGATGCGCCGAATCCTATCTTATCGGTCAGATGTCATTGCATATCTAGACGACATCTGTCTTTTCAGCGATACTTGGGAAGATCACTATTCAGGGTTAGATGAATTGCTGTCTACTTTGCGTGAGCACAACCTGACAGCGAAACCCTCTAAAGCCTATATTGGTTTTAGCGAAATTTCTTTCCTAGGCCACCGAGTTGGTCATGGTTTCCTAAAGACAGAGGACCATAATACTAGTAAGATACTTAACATCTCAATCCCTAAGACTAAAAAACAGGTGAGAAGTCTGTTAGGTCTTATTCAATTTTATGGCAGATTCATTCAGAATCTATCCTCTATCATGGCACCTCTCTCAACACTTCTAAAGAAAGGTTCGCCTAATGTGGTCCACTGGTCTCAGGAATGCCAATGCTCTCTGGATAAGATTAAAACATTGTTTTCAACACCACCTATTTTAGTGCTACCCACTAAAGATAAGACATTCGTTCTTCGTAGTGACGCTTCATCCACTGGGATTGGAGCGGCACTAATGCAAGAGTACTCTGGAACTCTGCATCCTGTAATGTATATTTCCAGAAAACTTAATGCGGCAGAAAGGAATTATTCGGTTTTAGACCGTGAGCTATTAGCTATGGTTTGGTCGATCCTCAAACTACAGAGATTCCTTCTAGGCGCACATTTCATAGTAGAAACCGACCAAAAAGCTCTTACTGCTATACAGAGTAAGAATTTGAAGAGCTCGAGGTCTACTCGATATGCAATTGCTCTTCAACCTTTTCATTTCTCTGTGCGAGCTATTCGTGGATCAGATAATGTGATGGCAGACATTCTGTCAAGATGCCCACATGATTCCACATAACTATTAGGGCTTAGACTTCTTGATATGTCTAGTTCTATAGTAGTTCCTTTTCTATATCATGATAGATACACATTTGTAATTTAATAATATAATGATTGTATCACTACATAGCGGTTCATGGATGTTTATTCACCGCTGTGCTTTGATGATTTTTTCTTCATAAATCATAAATTTAAGATATCTAATACGAAATGATGATATGAATTTTTTAGGCATTGTGTAATTGCCAGAATTGTATTATACTTTGATGACACCTTCCTGGAAAAATATACTTGTAGAGAAATAATTTCTCTCAGTTTATGAGACACATTCTCACCAGTCGCTCCATAAGTCGACTTAGCCTCATATTAGGCGTTATAGGTATTCCTGATATTTTCATCTGCGCATTATTCATGCGTTGTGAGCCTATTGTACGTTGCTCCTAGATGTATTTCAAAAAAAAAAAAATGTTCCATTTTTTTTTTTTTTCCCGGGAGGTGTGGTAAGACTGTTACGTGCAGTCTTTGATATCTTACAATATTATACATAGGTAATTTTTTGTGCTTAAGGGAAAGTCATTATTGAGTTACTTCCCTTGAAAGTTGTGCCATCTCTTCGATCAAACTCCGCGGATAAATCCATTTTACTGCGATTTATTCGTTGTTTGGGTAATAATAGATTGTTCTTGCTTCAGAATATCTATGGCCTGAATTTATGTGTATTGTTTGTCTGAGTAGGACGAGTCTGTCTTATATCTGTATATCTTTACATATCTAAGTCGAACTATATGTTCTGTTGTCTCTAGAGAGGTCAAAGGCTATTCGGCGGATGTGTCGCTAGAGTGTGGTGTGATTTGGCTTCGTCCTGATAGGGACTGTGTGTGTTTCCTATGTCGGCCTGTCGCCGGGAAAAAGTGATCTCAGTATTTGTGGGGAAAGTGATAGTCGTCTAGACCTATCGTGTATGCTTTACCCCAGTGTTTATTCATATTGCCAAGGAATGGCAGTTTCCATATTTCCTCTACCAAGGTAATCAAAGACACTCTTATGAACTCTCGATCGAAGCCACCATTTTCGATAGTTACGATTTGAATGTCTAAGAGAATATATTTGACTCGATGAAAAACGACTTCGATTCCTAGCAGCACTATATTCTGTAGAATGCAGTCAATTGTTCATGATCAAATCTACAGAGCAATGCAATGTTTTATGAATGACTAACTTTAGGACAGATTCATTATCTGCATCCAAACGTGAGTGACAGTTCACGAGTGAAGCCATCTTGGAACCAAAACATGTAGCGACTTTCAAGAAGAGAAAAGGGGATGCCCGTATTATCGCTTGTTTAGTCCAGAGATCACTGCTACACATGAGAACCCTTTATTCAGCGGTTCAATATTATTATATGAAAAAAATATGTGCTGAACATTATGTTGGAGAATCGTCGCTAAACGAGATTAGGTTTAGAAGCCATCTGAAATATTGTTTATAAGCTGACGTGCTCAGTCAGTGAAGTCAGATGATTTATATGTATGGGCGATGCTGAGGGCTTGGCTACTGACAGTCCATTATAATATTAATCTACATGAGTGCCCATGTAACATAACATTGCAAGACCATTTATCCACTGTACTATGATGTATTATGCCAACCTGTGATTTGTCACTATCTGTGCTGTCGAGTGTGTACGTCCAATTAAACTTTAGAAAAGGTACACAGTCGTTGGTGTCGATGACTTCCAGTCATACATGAGTGTGAGAAAAGAACATTTGTCAACAACACGAACCCTTATCATCATTCGCACATTGTACACTCAATCCATGTCTACACACCACTGCGTAGGTCAAGTTGACATTCCATACACTACAGTGGAGCAAACAACACCATAGAGATCTTATCAACTGATGATGATGATGATGTCTGCTTCCATCCACTTATATCTATCTTTTGGTGGATATCATTAACGGGAATAAAAATCCAACATTTATTAGGCCTGAAGCTCTTATCTTTTTACTCAGGTAAAGTTCGCTCTCCGTGTCGCATGTTACGCATTGCCTAGTTAAATGTTTGAAGACCGAAAAGTGGGACACCAGTGTGCTGACCTGAACAAAGGAATGCAGGGGTATTTTCCTGTGTGTATCTAGGGCAGAGAAGGGTTTCCCACGGTCAGATAGAATGACTTCGCGTGTGTATAAGGAAGAATAAACGTCCGAAATCATGGTTAGATTTAGCCATCGGTAAGGAGAACGGAATGACAGACAATGCTGATAATAGTCTCCTTTTGACGGGAATATCTTCATTTATGTATAGGTACAAGGAAATCAGAAGGGAGTAAGTAGTTGTGAAGAATTTCGCAAGAATATTGTCCGTGCATTGAGAAATCCTGTGTTTTTCCTATTTATAATTCAATATAAAATCGTTAACACGACAGATATAGGAAAACAACATATGGATATAAAGGTCAACTCATGGAGAACGGAAATATATAACTCCAAAGGCTTGAACTGGGAAAGGTGAAATGCACGAGACCAAGGTTTGAAACACCTCTAGCACAAACCCCCCGAAGTTACAACTTTTTTTGGGAAGTTTGCTGGAGTTGCGAGCCTTGTTTCCTGTACGTCCGGTAGCTGCATATATAAGGGCGGACGTAAATGATTTCAAATTCACTTGTACAGCGAGGCAAGACAGAAGGACAACGGCTGGAGAGAGAGGAACGTGCAGAGGCCAATATCTTGTTATTTGCAGCCAGGCAGTTCTGTTACTCCACTAAAGCCAGTCTTTACTGATCTTAATTAGATCCTGCGAGGGTATGTAAAGTTACTATGTAAAATAATACAGTAATTACAACTTTATTTCAGGATTTGTTTAATCTTTATTTCAAGATTTGTTTAATCTATATGTTATGAAAGTATCATGTATATTAATTGATTAATTGGTATGATTGTTGAAGATTGGAACCCGAAATATAACCACCATGACTGAGTCCGTATCAGGGCTAGCACAATCCTTTTCAGGACTAATAACAATTCTTTTCAGGACTACCAACAATCATTATCAAAGCTTATTCATTCTGTCATCAAGTTACTGCACTTTACAGTATAACCTCATACCATATATGTGTGTACATATTATTTTGTATTATTTGATTTTATAAAATGTTCCACAGTAGACACCTGTCTTGTCACTGATCCATAATCATGCGTTTTCACGCATACATCTGAAAACAAATTCATCTCACCTACAATAGGAATGTGGTAATTGTTATCCACAAATAGCCACATACCCTACAATTATCTGCAGGTTCATACTTGTCAACCAAAAGTCAGAGGTCAATGATCAAGAATTGCTCGATGATCAATGCGAATCGCCCCGGCAGTGTCTGGATTGGTAGAAGCAAGACCTACTGAAGCTGTACATCTCATATGAACACTGATTAACCTAACAGATGAGTGATATTTGTGACAATCGTGCAACCAAGAAGTGATAATTGTCAAGCAGAGTTTTGTGATGACAATTTGCGTGATAAACTAGTGAAAGTTATAAAGTGAATAAGACAGTGAAGAAGTCTATTACCCAACTAATTGGAAGAGTCTAAAGAAATGACATTTTAGTTTAACTTGCAAAAAACTGTAATTGAATTCGCCAATTTGGTTTTGTATAAATATAACTTTTGTATCACCAGTCACACACAATCACCACAATTAGATAGATGTAAATAAAGAGGATATAAATTGTATTCACCAGCTTTATTCATTCAATATAGTTGATACTGAGTTTGGTTGAATTTTTATTATATCACAGGTGGTCACATAGCGGAGGTGGCGCAGTAAGGTCTGACTGTTCTCTGAATATTTTCAGTCCAGATACTTTCACAGCCGTGACTATCGAGTTTAGGTAAGTTTTCATACCCTACTTAACTTAATATAATGGCTGACTTAGTGAAGTTCAGAACTGCGATCATGCAGATGGGAAAAGAGCTGGGCTTGACAGGTGATGCTCTCGTCCAGTATGTCACAACTGAAGTGGACAAACATATGGATAGAGAGGAAAGGAAGCTGCAAGCAGAAGCTGAGAGAGAAGCCAAAAGACTAGAAGCTGAGAGAGAAGCCAAAAGAATGGAAGCTGAAGAAAAGAGGCTGCTGTTGGAAGTTGAGGCTCAAGCCAAGAAATTGGAGGCTGAAGAAAGAAGATTAACAGCTGAGGAAAGGAAGCTACAAGCTGATAGAGACCATGAACTGAGATTAAAAGAGCTTGAAATACAGGCAGCGGCTACCACTAATGGTAGTAGGTCATCTCATTCGGATACCAGCGCCAGCCAAAGCACCTCCATTGGAGCTATGAACTTCCACTTGGACCCATTTGTGGAGAAAGAAGAGGGAATAGAGGATTACCTTGACAGATATGAACGATTGGCCACTACTTATGGCCTAGAAAAAGAAAAGTGGAATTTGAAGTTGTCACAGGGATTGAGAGGTGTATCTTATAACGTCTACTTGAAAATGCAAAAAGAAGATCAGGAAAATTATGAAGCCTTGAAACAAGCATTGTTGGTGCGTTATGAACAAAACGCAGAAGCTTATAGAATGCGATTTAGAACTGCTAAGCTCCAGACAGGAGAAACGTATCAGCAGTTTTCAGCAAGGTTGGAAAGTTACTTGCTGAGGTGGTGTCAGTTAGGAAACTTCAATCAGGATTTTGAAGGGATCAAGGAGATGATGTTGATAGAACAACTCCTGGAGTCCATGTCTCCTGAGACGAAGACATTCCTGGTAGAACATAAAAGAGAGAGATTAGATGAAATAATCATCTATGCAGAAAGTCACAAACTGGCTCACCCCCTGACTCAAGGAAATAAGAGGAAGCAGGGAGATAGTTTCAAGTCACCACAAAACCAAAACGAGTTTGAACAAAAGGACAATACAACCAAGAACAACCAAAGATATAACTACAAAGACAAGAACCCTCCAGGATATAACAATAAACCCTCACGAAGGGAAGAAAAATGGTGTAAGTTCTGCAAAATGAACAACCACAACACTGATAATTGTGGAAGGAAAAAACCTCTTCATCATTCTGCATGTCTACAGGTGAGGACTTCGGATAGGAAGGAACTGACAGTGAGTCAGAATAGCCTCCATCACCCACCTACACAGGAGATAGTGACTGTGAATGGCAAACAAGTCACAGGAATGTATGACACAGGTTTGTCCTATGACGCAGTCGTGTGTGCATCTCTGGTGTGCCCTGAACAAATCACCACAGAAACAGTAGATATTCAAGGGCCACTAAAAGGAGCATTACCCCTCACTTTACCCATAGCAAAGATTCATGTCAGTTGTCGCTATGTGGAAGGGGAGATAAATGCAGCAGTGTTAGATGATCCCTTTTACCCCCTGATGTTGGGGCGTAGATATGTTTTCTTGGGAAACCCGGTGAAACCTATGGTTATGGCAGAAATCCAGACCAGGTCTGACTCCAGGAACATAGAGAGGGACACCAAATTAAAATTTCATTCTACTGAAATGAAACGGGCTCAAGTAGCTGACAGCACATTGAAGCCTTGTTTTGGCAAACTGTCAAAACCACATAACACTCCAAGGAAAGGAAATTTCTATATGGAACATGGACTCTTGCACAGGAAAGCTGGCAGAGGGACGAAAAGTCATGGTCAAATTGTTGTACCATCCACCTATAGAAATAAGGTTATAGGCTGGGGGCACATAACTTTGAGTGAACACCTGGGTAATGGTGCCACAAAACAAAGAATAGCCACCCAGTACTACTGGCCAGGTATTACGGAAGACATCAATTGGTATGTAAATTCCTGTCCAGAGTGCACTCATGTAGATTCAGAAAGTCGGCGGAAGAGTCTTCAAAAGTCTACAAGCAAACCAGCCATCATGGGTACTCCCGAGATTTGCACTGGAGGGGGAAAAGAAACATCCCACACAGGTTGAATTTCAGTCTGAAACCCATGCACTGGAAGAAAAGAACAAATCACGTAGCCAAAATCAAACACCTACGAATTTGCGAGGGAAAACCGCAACCAACTATCAACGAAAAGAGGGCGGTAAACTTCAAGGGAAACCTACCGACCCCATTTCACCAGCGGTAAGGGCCTGGATGAAAAGCCGAACTGGGAAAAGAGAGATAGCGAAGGATAAATCTATATCCATGAAAACAAAATGTAGGAGCAGATTTTCTTACTCGACACCCAACTGAGATAGAACGAGAGTAAGAAGAACATTAACTACGGCAAAGCTTACAGTTGTTAGCTGTAGAAATCTACAGCTTAAAAGAGAGGGAGGCTCTGTCGCATGTTACGCATTGCCTAGTTAAATGTTTGAAGACCGAAAAGTGGGACACCAGTGTGCTGACCTGAACAAAGGAATGCAGGGGTATTTTCCTGTGTGTATCTAGGGCAGCCAATCAGAGAAGGGGTTTCCCACGGTCAGATAGAATGACTTCGGCGTGTGTATAAGGAAGAATAAATCGTCCGAAATCATGGTTAGAATTAGACATCGGGAAGGAGAACGGAATGACAGACAAGGATGAGAATGGTCTCCTTTTGACGGGAATATCTTCATTTATGTATAGGTACAAGGAAATCAGAAGGGAGTAAGTAGTTGTGAAGAATTTCGCAAGAATAGTGTCCGTGCATTGAGAAATCCTGTGTTTTTCCTATTTATAATTCAATATAAAATCGTTAACACGACAGATATAGGAAAACAACATATGGATATAAAGGTCAACTCATGGAGAACGGAAATATATAACTCCAAAGGCTTGAACTGGGAAAGGTGAAATGCACGAGACCAAGGTTTGAAACACCTCTAGCACAAACCCCCCGAAGTTACAACTTTTTTGGGAAGTTTGCTGGAGTTGCGAGCCTTGTTTCCTGTACGTCCGGTAGCTGCATATATAAGGGCGGACGTAAATGATTTCAAATTCACTTGTACAGCGAGGCAAGACAGAAGGACAACGGCTGGAGAGAGAGGAATGTGCAGAGGCCAATATCTTGTTATTTGCAGCCAGGCAGTTCTGTTACTCCACTAAAGCCAGTCTTTACTGATCTTAATTAGATCCTGCGAGGGTATGTAAAGTTACTATGTAAAATAATACAGTAATTACAACTTTATTTCAGGATTTGTTTAATCTTTATTTCAAGATTTGTTTAATCTATATGTTATGAAAGTATCATGTATATTAATTGATTAATTGGTATGATTGTTGAAGATTGGAACCCGAAATATAACCACCATGACTGAGTCCGTATCAGGGCTAGCACAATCCTTTTCAGGACTAATAACAATTCTTTTCAGGACTACCAACAATCATTATCAAAGCTTATTCATTCTGTCATCAAGTTACTGCACTTTACAGAGCTAACGTGTCAGGCAGGGGGATACTATAACCTCATACCATATATGTGTGTACATATTATTTTGTATTATTTGATTTTATAAAATGTTCCACAGTAGACACCTGTCTTGTCACTGATCCATAATCATGCATTTTCACGCATACATCTGAAAACAAATTCATCTCACCTACAATAGGAATGTGGTAATTGTTATCCACAAATAGCCACATATCCTACAATTATCTGCAGGTTCATACTTGTCAACCAAAAGTCAGAGGTCAATGATCAAGAATTGCTCGATGATCAATGCGAATCGCCCCGGCAGTGTCTGGATTGGTAGAAGCAAGACCTACTGAAGCTGTACATCTCATATGAACACTGATTAACCTAACAGATGAGTGATATTTGTGACAATCGTGCAACCAAGAAGTGATAATTGTCAAGCAGAGTTTTGTGATGACAATTTGCGTGATAAACTAGTGAAAGTTATAAAGTGAATAAGACAGTGAAGAAGTCTATTACCCAACTAATTGGAAGAGTCTAAAGAAATGACATTTTAGTTTAACTTGCAAAAACTGTAATTGAATTCGCCAATTTGGTTTTGTATAAATATAACTTTTGTATCACCAGTCACACACAATCACCACAATTAGATAGATGTAAATAAAGAGGATATAAATTGTATTCACCAGCTTTATTCATTCAATATAGTTGATACTGAGTTTGGTTGAATTTTTATTATATCACAGGTGGTCACATAGCGGAGGTGGCGCAGTAAGGTCTGACTGTTCTCTGAATATCTTCAGTCCAGATACTTTCACAGCCGTGACTATCGAGTGATACCAGTGTACTTCTCTGTCACTGGGACCTCACACATTCTGGAGAGAATACTATTTCTACTCTAGCACTATCATCTCACACATATAAAACCTTCCGCTACACTCCGAAGGCATTTAAATTGATTAGAATAGTTTTAAAATGTTTGTTCCATTCAAGTGGTGGATTTGTTAAAGATCATTAGTTCTAGGAAAGTGATGAGTGGTACACTAAACTTGGTTCTTTGTGAGTGGTGCATTTATTTATTATGTGAGTGTATCTGTAAAATCTTGCGTTCATCACAGAAAGGTGATTCTTTAAATGTGCTGCGTTTATTAATAGAATGTAAAGTCTTGCATTTATTAGAGAAAGTCGATTTTATAAAAGTGAGACAGAGTTATACTGGAAAGTTTGGCCTGTTAAATCTTGAATTTATAAAAGTGATGCATTGATAATAGAAAGTTTGGTCTGTAAAATGTTCTATTTGCCAGAGAAAGTTGAGTCTTTCAAAATTTGATCATTTATAAGAGAAAGTTTATTTTGTAAAATCTTGTAGTTGTCAGGGCAAGTTGACTGTGTTAAAGAGGAAGCTGCATAAACTCGCAATGTTGAGAGCGCATCATGGGGCGAAGCAGTCTTGGAAAAGATATATTTAGAGAGATTGCTATGCACCATGATGTGCCTCACCAAAACGCGAAAACTGTAGTCATCGGCTATGACTAAGCACGGTAGCTAAGAAAAGAAGAGGGTCCGTAGTTACTCCGAAGGGCATTGAGCAGTGTCGGCTTATGTGGCATAGTCCACTCAAGATGTGTAGAAAACTATAAGTATAATAAGTGTCAGAGTCTAGAATTTTACTCAGAAATCAAGTGAAATTATAATTCCATATGGGATAAACCTATCCCGTCAGGATTTGTGTAATTCATGGAAAGAATGGACAAACAATTTAGAATTGTATTGCGAGACATGTCAAGGTTAGTATAACCTACGCGTATAATTTAAACTTTTGAGAAAAGATATAAGAGGTCAGTAAGTACCATAAGAATATATTTATTAGCCGACAATGAAGGAAGTGTGTACGAAAGCACCAAACTTAGGATATTATGGACAATGATTAAAATTGATAAAGTGTCAAAAATGACTGGAAAAGAAGAAAATAAACGGACAAAATTATAAATGTGTAATAGAAGCACAGGGATAGAAATGTGATTATCGGAAGGAAAATTATAGAAGCATTAAAATTATGCCGTTACGATATTTGTGGTAGTGTGGCTCGTGATAGTGGTAGTAGGTAGAGGAAACTTTGATGGCCGTTAGTTAATCTGAGCTTTTATAAACCAACAACAGGTTCTTGATTGTGGTAGTAGGTAGAGGAAATTTTGATGGCGTTAGTTAATCTAAGCTTTTACAAACCAGCAACAGGTTCTCACATCACAGGATTGATTTAATCAGTAACGATTATACGTTTCAAGATGTTTATTTCAGTATGGGATATCTTGTGAAGTAATATGACTGGGAACATCGACTTGTACTCAAAATACATTCAGTCAGACTCAAAAGATACCCTTGTTCTCCAAGTCTTGGGCGGATGTTATCCTTTTTAATCGTTGACCAGAAACTAACTAATGATTGGTCTTTTGGTCAACAGTCAGTTAATTTAATCTCTAAACCAACTAACTACAAAATCTCTCTACCACATTTATTATTACCAAGGGACGTTGACCAATCATAGTTCCAGTTTATGGACTTTCCGGTATATCTTGTATGAAAATCCACACAAGATTTAATGACATCATGTACATAGTGTATCTGACTTGCTAAAGTACTTTCTATCCTAAGGGTGGCCTAGTAGGCCACACGGCTACATACGCCCAGGGGCCACCAAAGGGTATCCCGTAGGGAGACACTTTAGTCCCTAAAAAAAAAGACTAATCCCTAAAATATGGGGGTTCAGGTATCCCACCAGAAATCATGTCTGAAGGAATACCACAAACAATGGATGGGAATAATGGATGAAACAATATCATGAACATTTCACGAAGTAATTATGAAGGGGTAGGGACTGATGGACATAGTCAAGGGGCACATGGAAGGACAGGGGAGGATATGGTATGAACAACTAGCACTAATAATGAGCAAAAAATGTATCAGTACTGGAACAATTTTCAACCAACTAGCCAACCGCTTTTATGGGTTGATAGTCATCAATATTTTCCAAAACATATGCGAATTATAAAACATGATAGAACATGAGAAGCGAGTTAACGTCGCAAATGAAAACTGAGAAAGAAAGAAAAAAAATGGCGGGTACCCATAAAATAGGGCGGACGCCCAAAATGGCGGATGTACAACATGGCCGTCATAATGAAAATAAACCACAAAACTCGGTGGTAATACAAAAGGCAAAACATTAAGTAAATCATAAAAATATCGTAAACATAATAGCAATAAATGGGCATGAACATAAAATAAAGTCAATGGGGATGGACATCAAATGGGCATGGATAAGTAACTATGTAATGGAGATGGGTAACCGATTTAAACATATCTAATAATTCGGGTTAAATAACCGAAAACTCGAACTAGAGGAACAATCATAAAGGCATGCAATATGTGACTACAATTTTTGCATGTAAAAACCAACACTAGTGGCTGATGAAATGGAAAGTAGTGAAACATGGAAACAAAAATGGAATCATCAAGACATGGATGATATCTACATGAGGGGCATGTGAAATGATAAAAAAACAAGTAATAAAATCTTTACTCATTAAAAAAATGCTGAGTAGGTGTATCGCTATCACCAGCGGCCTGAGGAATGTCATAAGTGTCACGGTCTAGGTACTAGGAGAATCAATAAATTCTGTGGACGGTTCAAGCAAGGAACGTTCACACGAGAGGTGTAGGGATCGGTCAGTTCAACATGCGGAGTGTAGAATAAATATGCTTGAGTGGAGGAAGGAAGAATCATGTCTCCGTATGTATTAGAGATAACCGCTGCAAGGAGCTTGAAACATCTGATATAACATCTGGAAGGAGGCAAAAGTTCATGTTGTCAACGTCTGGAGTAAACGGTTGAGGGAATCAATGAGTGCTATGGTCGTGGGTGATGACGTATTGGCATCACGCAACAATCGAGGCGGAGGTAATATGTCTTTCCGTTTGCGTCGGGGGAGACAAATGTCATTGGCCCGCAGGAGGGGATGGAACATAATGATGGGATCTAAAGGCAGGAGGTGTATATGGCAGTGAAACGCGAACTGGAATACGGGATGTACGGAACTTTGCAGGGGTGGCGGAGGAGTCGGATGGGACTGACGAAATCGTGGGATACATGAAAAACGGGGACGGACATGAGCAGTGGGCTGAAGGAGGTATTTGGGAAGGGGAGCAGAATCACAGGAGGAAGGAGAGTGGTGTCGTTTGGTGGGAAAACGAGTAGGGTGTGAAGGAATATCAGATTCCATGTCAGAAGACACGGAGGGGAGGGTGGAATCTGCATAAGAAGTAGGGGAAGGAAACCAATCAGAAGAAGTAAGAGCGGGGTTAGAGGAGAGGTGTACAGGGGGAGGAGGAGAGGTATGTGTCGTAGCATCAGCTGAGGAGGGAGCGACTGCATGATCGTGCAGACCCATGGTGTGGGTGGGTACCGGATGAAAGGGGGGGGGGGGGACACTAGAAGCAGGAGACAATCTAGCTGCACGAAAACGAACACGTGCATCCAGTTCCGGTAGGGGTATATCATTTTCAGGGGTGGAACTAGAACGGTATGGTCTACATCTATTCTTCATCATGGGACTATCAACGACCTTACGGACTGTACGGGACCTTAGGTTGTGAACATCTTCACCAGGGAGGGAATCAAGATCAGAAGAGGAGGATGATGCATCAGGAAAAAGACCTAATGGAGAAGGAACAGGAAAAGGAGAGGATGAAGTAACTGCTGGGGGAGGTTGAGGTGGATCACCGGACAAGGAAGAGGAAGAAGGAGAAGAAGAAGGGAGAAGAGAAGAAGTAGAGGAAAAATTGTAGTGAAGGGTAGCCTTACGAAGGGGACGGCTGGACTGTGGGAGTGTGATAGCGCAGGGGTGTTGTTCGTCTTTCCTAAGTTGGGTTGCATGGGCTTTAGTATGGTGTTGAGTCTCTTCATTCCAGACATCAAATTGAACTGGAGAATTTTGAGACACAATCTTATAGCCTGGTATCCAATGATGGTCCAGTTTGCCATTGCGAGCATTCTTTTTAAACCAAACAAGGTCTCCAAGAGCGAAGGATGGCATTCGAGACCTTTTATCTGTAACTCGCTGGCGCTTTTTAAAAGCCTTTGTGATGTTGTAGTGGACCATCTGGTGGGCTAGACACTTATTGCGGAGGATAATTTCTATGGGATCATCACCCATATATCTCCTTTGAAGAGTGAGAAGGTTATCCATTGGTAACCGCGGTTCTAGACCATACAACAAGTAAAAGGGCGAGAAACCAGTGGTGTCGTTCACGTTAACACGCAAAGCTTCGAGAGCTTGGGGAAGGTAGTAATCCCAGTACTGTGTGTTATTAGCAGTGAACTTTGAAAGGATGTCATGTAAAGTTTTATGCATTCTTTCGTTACGGCCGTTTGACTGGGGCCTATAGAAACTAGTCATCTTATGAGTGATGTTCAATCTAGCAAGGGTAGAAGAGAAGGGCTTGCCAGTGAACTGTTAACCATTATCGGAAATGACAGACTTTGGATATCCATGTCGAGGAACGAACTCTGTAAGGAAGATGTTAGTAACGTCCTCAGCGGAAGAACCACGGAGAGGAAAACATTCTGGCCAGACAGAATACATGTCAACAAAGTGAAGAACATGTGTATTGCCAGACTGAGAAGTAGGATAAGGCCCGGAAATATCAACACTGACGTATTCCATGGGGTAATGTGTCAGAGACATTTGTTGCGTAGGAACACGCAGAGGACGCATGTTGCGTTGCTTGCATGTTCTAGAAGAATCAACATACAGAGCAACGTCCTTATAAAGAGTAGGCCAGAAGTAACGACGGCGAATGATATCGCGAGTTTTGTCTCGGCCCATGTGACCATTGTCATCATGAAATGCACGGAGCACACGGGGAACTAGTTGAGAAGGAAGACATACACGTAAATCATCTGGTTTCTTAGGATCAATCCAGTGGAGGACATTTGTTGAAGGGAGTAAGATATAATTGGGATGTAACTTAGGATCACTTTGAAGCTGAGTTTGCATTTTCAAAAGCTCAGCATCCTTAAGTTGTTCCTGTAAGGTGAAGGAAGAATGAAGAAACTCATCAGAAGAGCTAGAAGAAGAAACACCAGGAGAAGAAAGAACAGGAGGTGGACGGTTAGTATTTATAACCAAAATCTCTTTAGCATTGTCATCCAAATCTGATGATGCTTTGGGGTCTGCCGGAAAAGAATAAGAGACATCCGTACATGCTTCATACGGTTTCCTAGAGAGGAGATCAGCCACAGTATTATGTTCACCTGGGATATGTTCAATAGTGACATCGTAACTCTGTAAATTCAGAGCCCAGGTCTGCAGTTTGCGAGGCTGTTCAGAAGTCTTAGACAGCCATGTAAGGAGAGGTTTATGGTCAGTCCTAATCAACACTTTAGTACCTCGAAGGTAAAAATCAAGCTTTTGAAGCGCATAGTGAATGGCGAATGCTTCCTTTTCAGTTACTGTCCATCGCTGTTGGGACCGACTGAGTGAGTGAGAAAGAAAAGCAATAGGAATCTCATTAGGGTCATTGTGAAAAACAGGAGGAGCATTAGAAACGTTGGATTGAACTAAACAAGCACCAACTGCTCGATAAGAGGCATCAGTGTATAAGATCATTGGACGTGTGGTATCAGGGTATGCCAACCGAGGAATGTCAGAAAGAGCTGATTTAAGGTAGTTGAAAGCTTGTTGGCATGCCTCAGTCCAATGAAAACGAGCATATTTCTTGGTAAGAGAGATAAGAGGTTCAGCAGCTCGAGAAAAATTGGGGATGTGTTTTCGATAGTAGGAACAAGAACCAAGAAAACCACGAACATGGCGGACAGAGGTAAGGGGAGACATATCTCGGATAGCTTAAATCTTAGCATCATCCGGACGGACGCCATCTTGGTTGATGATGAAGCCTAAATACTTGGCTTCGGTCCGAAGGAACGAGCATTTGCTCAGCTTGAGCATTACATTATGTGTTCTCAAACGAGTGAAAACTTTCTCAACATGGAGCAAATGATCCTCAAGGGTTCCCGGAGTGTGGATCAGAATGTCATCAATATAAGCCAGGGCGTAAAACTGCATGCCCTTCAATACCTCGTCCATAAAGGACATATATGTAGCAGGACTGTTCTTTAGGCCGAAAGGCATAACGTTCCACGCGTAACTCCCAATGTGTGTAGAAAATGAGGACTTGATCTTAGCTTCTGGAGACATTGGTATGCACCAAAATCCTGAACGGGCATCAAGGGTGATAAACCACTTGGATTTTCCAATCGTGGACAAGATATCATCAACCCTTGGAAGAGGGTATGAGATGGTCTTGGTGATAGCATTCAGTGCACGGTAATCACAACAGAAGCGATGTGAACCGTCCTTCTTGGTGACTATCACGATTGGAGAGGACCATGAGGATCTTGACCGTTCGATAATGCCTGCTGCCAACATTTCTGTAATGGATTTTCCCACTATCTCCCGATTCTTTAGTGGAGTGTGGTATGGTTTTAAAGACACAGGCACTTCGGTAGTAGTATCAATGGTCATCTCAAAGGTATGAGTTTTCTTCAACTCCATATCAGAGAGTGCAAAAATATCACTATGCTTTCGCACAAACTGACTAATGCGATTAGCATAAGGAGAGTCAATCGGTATTTGCTCTAACAACTGAGCTATTCTCACAGACGATGCAGAGGAGGTGGAGGCAGGAGTAAGGTGTGGAAGGAGAGATGGAGGAGAAGATGTCGTTTCCTTCATCCAATGTGAAGGAGGGGGTGGCGTAGAAAATGTAGGAGAGGAAGATAAGTAGGGCTGAGGAGGGTAATTACCATGTGGTAAACGCGCATGTGAAACAGCACTAATGGTATTCAAACTCCAAGGAGAAGACTTCTTGAAGGAAGAAGATCGTCTATCATTCCCCAGGGGAGGACAGGTATGCAGACGGGAGGGAACATTGAGAGAACATGTATGGGGGGTTGGGAGTTTAGAAGACAGTTGGGAGTGGTTGGTGACACGGGCAACAATAGTACCTCTGGGTATTGTAAGAGGTTTTCCTGAAGAATTTAGGAGCATAAGGGGAAAGTCACGTGACGTGGACACAGTGACAATGCCATCGATGACATGGATACAGGGATCATCAATGATATCGGAGTCAGGCAGAGGTTCCACGTAAACAGAATGACCTGAGGGTATATAGTCGGACCGTTTGACCCGACCAGTAATGATAGTAAGACAATGAGGTTTTAAGGTAACAGGGGCAATAACTCTAACAAGAGACGCAATGTGAATATCATCCTGAAGAGGGATGTATTCATTATTGACACGGATCTGTTTCAAGTCAAAGTAAATGCGCACTTTGTGATTAAGAAAGAAGTCACGACCAAGAATGAAATTCCTAGTCATCCCACTAGCAACAATAAAAGGATGCGCAAGAGATTGAGATCCAATCTGGAGGCGAATGATAGCCGTTCCAATAGAACGCAAAGGTTGTCCAGTGACAGAAGTTAAAGAAGTGGAAGAAGGAAAGAACTGGACGTGTTTGCGGATCTGGCGAAATATCTGTTCTCTTATTAAACTAACAGTAGCACCAGTATCCACAAGAGCGCGATAATTCTTTTTATTAATGGCAATTAGAGAAGAAGAAGGGTCAGGAGTGACCGAAGGAGGAGAGATATAAGAGATGGAAGTCGGAGAGACCGTAGAAGAGGAAGAACAATTTTTCGGACTATCACAGGACTTGTGAAAGTGACGAAATGTGTTTGCTTTGCGAGAGGATCTAATGCCCAAAAGAGGTGGGTTAAAGCCACACGACGCGATCCTATCTACCGAGTGGCGGAATGGTTTCCTGATATCCTGGGTCCACCGTCGTCTAGGTCGACCCCTTCCCCTTTTTCCAGGGACCATGCCTTCCATCACTGTTTTTTCCAGACTATCATGTCTTTTTATATGACCGAAAAATTTCAGCTTCCTTATTGCGATGGTATTTAGGAGCCAATGTTCCTGTACGTTTAGTGAGTGCAGTACTTCTCTGTTGGTCTTTTTTTCTGTCCAGGGTATTCTCAACATCCTTCTGTAGCATTTCATTTTGAATAATGTAACCTTTTTTGCAACTGTTTTATTGAGTGTCCAAGTCTCGCAGCCGTATGTTTCTACTGGGAATATACATGCTCTGATCAGTTGTAACTTTGTTTCTTTGCTTGTGCCTTGCCATAGGTTTTTCATCTGTATTAGTTTATGTGAAGCAATTGCAAGTCTTCTTTTAATTTCTACTGCACAGTCGCCAGAGCTGTTGATGATTGATCCTAAGTATTCGAATTCATTAACACTTTCCAGTTCTTCGTTATCAATTTCAATTTCTGGTTTGGTCTTTACTTTGTCTGTTGTCAATACTTTGGTCTTCTTGGTGTTTAGGTATAGATTCTGGGCATCGCTGTGTTTTTTGGTGGACAGAATTAATTGTTCAAGTCCTTCTGGGTTGGTTGATAGGAGGACATTGTCTTCACATTGTCTTCATTTATTGCTAGTTGAATGGCATCAAGGATTGTCTGTGGGTCTTTCCTTATTAAATGGAGTTTCAGCGCATCTGACTGGAGACCATCTATAAAAATGCCAACAAGTTGGTTTTCCGTATCAGTAGACGCAGAGGAAGGTTCCACTAAAGCATCTTCAGCTAGGTTTAACAACCTATCGGCAAAAAATTGAACCGACTCGTGACGGTACTGATGGAGTCCGCGAAGCAAAGTCCAAGCATGTTGGTGATCCTTAACGGAAGAGTAACGGCGGATGAGCTCCTTCTGTAGAGAGGTTAAGGTCTCGTCTGGAAATAACTGTGCACGGCGACGTAGATAGTCAGTGACAAGTGACTGAGATGATAAGAAGGCAACACGTTTGCGATCGGCATCAGTGGCTGATGGAATCAATGAA
Source organism: Oreohelix idahoensis (assembly GCA_024509875.1). Classification (NCBI taxonomy): domain Eukaryota; kingdom Metazoa; phylum Mollusca; class Gastropoda; order Stylommatophora; family Oreohelicidae; genus Oreohelix; species Oreohelix idahoensis. Next base: position 52,830 of record JAMPIV010001188.1, read on the forward strand.
GAAAATTTCTCAATGTCACGTAACCACTGCCGAAAAGTGGACGGATCGCCACAAAAAGGCTTAACAATGTTATTGATGTTGTGCAGATTTGCACTCTGTGTAACCAAGCTAAGGGTGGTAGCAATAGCTTGTAGAGAACTATTAGGAACTTCAGCGTTATCTGGCAATGGCTGACTTAACGCATGCTGTTGTTGCATGTCATGTATCTGCTGTTGTAACAACAGATTTTGTTGTTGGAGCAACTGTATTTAATTTTCAAACTGCTGGTGTAGGTTTGGATCCATCATGCATAAGCTGTACCACACCAAAAATGACAATCTCTGGTGTGTGAAAGGTCACGGCACCAAATAATTATATATGTGGTAGTGTGGCTCGTGATAGTGGTAGTAGGTAGAGGAAACTTTGATGGCCGTTAGTTAATCTGAGCTTTTATAAACCAACAACAGGTTCTTGATAGTGGTAGTAGGTAGAGGAAACTTTGATGACCGTTAGTTAATCTAAGCTTTTACAAACCAGCAACAGGTTCTCACATCACAGGATTGATTTAATCAGTAACGATTATACGTTTCAAGATGTTTATTTCAGTATGGGATATCTTGTGAAGTAATATGACTGGGAACATCGACTTGTACTCAAAATACATTCAGTCAGACTCAAAAGATACCCTTGTTCTCCAAGTCTTGGGCGGATGTTATCCTTTTTAATTGTTGACCGGAAACTAACTAATGATTGGTCTTTTGGTCAACAGTCAGTTAATTTAATCTCTAAACCAACTAACTACAAAATCTCTCTACCAAATTTATTATTACCAAGGGACGTTGACCAATCATAGTTCCAGTTTATGGACTTTCCGGTATATCTTGTATGAAAATCCACACAAGATTTAATGACATCATGTACATAGTGTATCTGACTTGCTAAAGTACTTTCTATCCTAAGGGTGGCCTAGTAGGCCACACGGCTACATATTGGAGAAAGTGATTGTGCCAATGACAATTTATTGTAATTCATGTTGGAGCAGTGTTATACATGGAAGTCGTATGTTTCAATAAATGTTGAGAGTCGTGAAACAGATGCTTTCGGAGAGTCTATAAACATTTCCTGAATTCTTAATTTGTTCAAGTTTGAGAAGTTGTATGTTTTGCAGTTGATAAATCCTATTTTCTATTTAAACATTAACGAGTACATAGAAAAATTTAAGCCAGTTTTTTCAGAACAAGTTACATGAAAACATTAAAAGCCAAGTCGACAACTCAGAAAACAAGTTTAATGAGCAAACATGACAATAAAACAGGAAAATAAAGACATCCCTAGACAAACAGCCTAGAAAATAAAAATTGGTCCTTAACAGATGAACCCGGACGAATTTATGGGGGCTCGTCCGGTAGCCACCCCAAAGAATCTCTGCCACCACATTCAAGACTTTTTATAAACTTTTTGTCCGGCACTATTCGGGGTTGGTAATTCAGATACACAATGTATAAAAGGAGATTTGTCCGAGAACAGTATTTCTATGAACATTCAAACAAATATTAAATTTCAAACGGTTATCACGACCAAGGAGGAGACTCGACCTTGAAAAATCAATTATCAATGTTCAAGATTTCAAATAGTACAATATCAGGGAATATTAATGTACCCAGGAACTTTTATCGAACAAGAAAGGGTCCAGAATAGATTGATTTTCAAAACTATATTACTTTAACCGTCAAACGTCTATCCGGCAACGCAAAACAGAGTGACGTCATACACAACTTTTCCAACCGTCATCGTCATTCAATCGTCAAGGGAGGAACTCATCTTTTATTCAAGATAATTCTACAATTCTACAATTATACAATCAACACATCGAGGATGCATTAATTTGCCGTCAAAATTCTTGATGCCTGTTCCGCATGAGAATTTTACACGCAGGGATCCAGTTGATGTCATCCTTCGGTTGCTCAAACAGTCCGAGGCCACGTCTGGAAAAAAAAATTTTCATGGCATTTACAGATGATTTACAATAATTGATGTCTATTTGTTGTCTGACCATTTAGTCACCTTGTTCGTCACCTTTTCTTTGCCGATCATAATTTATTTGTTTCACTTTATGCCTCTATATTTACTGTATTTGTAAGCGGGTGGTTGGTGGTGCTTGTTATTTGTAAGAATTCTTAGGAAATTTAACAAATGACTACGGTCTGTTAGAGTTTTTGTTTGTTGTACTGTCAGAGAATCCAAGAAGTACCAGTCTCTAATTGTATTTCAAACTTTATTCAATATCTGGTTAGTTGTTTCGTTAACGTGTCTCGACCTTTCTTTCAGAAATACCTCATTTATGTAAGTAGGTCACTGTTTCTACGTTTGTCAACTATCCTTCTCTTGTCTTACTGTAGTATTTATTAACGACTTTCTGTTTTGGTCCGCCAATTTTCTGTCTTCTTAATGTACCCAGGAACTTTTATCGATAAAGAAAGGGACAAAATAGATGGATTTTCGAAACTATATTACTTTAACCGTCAAATGTCTATCCGGCAATGCAAAACAGAGTGACGTCATACACAACTTTTCCAACCGTCATCACCACGTGGAGGTGGAGTGCGGTCTTGATCAGCTCTGATTCGCTGGTCCTGACGCAGGCAGTCAAGCTATGAGTCGCTGATTCAATCGTCAAGGGTGTTTTATATTTGGACATGCGCCCTAATATAATCGACCAGTTAAATGGGACGCGCCTCGCCAAAACGAGGCAAAATTTGATTTAAAAAAAAAAAAGAAAAAATCGCAGATAGCGGCGGTTTCTGGTTTACTATCTGGTACACGCACTGCGGCCTGGCATGCTGTCATGTTATGATTCGGAAAGATCTCTCTCCCTATCTATATGTCTTCTCTTACGTCCTTCTCTAGTTCTAGTTTTTCATACTGCAGGTTAGATCGAGATTTATCCTGACGAGGTTTTGAAGTCATCTGATCCTGTGCTTAACAATATAATTCGTCACAGGTCCCTACAATGTCCTTGACATGTTGAAAAAAAAATGTTTCCAAGACAAGCATGTATATGTACATGTTCAGGCTTTAAAAATAGTTAATTAATTTAATAAATATTAGAGTGTTAACTTTGTTTAGTTTAAAGCCATTTTTCTTAAAGATAATCTGACCGTTATTTCGTTGTCACGTTTTAAAATGTTTGACACTCAAAATCTCTTACTTACTTACTTACTTAGTCGTTCCCCTTCTACCGTGAGGTGTAGAGGTTTGGAAGAGAGAGCGCCAGACTATTCTATCAGCTGTCTTCTTCCTGGCCTGGTTCCATTCTAGTCCTCGGTCCTTCAAAGATTGTCTAATGTTGTCCTCCCAGCGGACTCTGGGTCGTCCTGGAGGTCTGGATCCCTGGCTCTTTGTTTCCCATGCTTGTCGTGGTAGCCGATCTTCTCCCATTCTGCAGACATGGCCAAACCATCTTAGTTGGGACTGTTCTATTTGGGTCTGCAGCGGATGGGATTTTAGGCCTTGACGGATCGTCTGGTTGCGGACCATGTCTCTTCTTGTTACTTCAACCACTTTCCTCAGATACCTCATTTCTGAGGTTTGGATCTGGCTTTTGTGGGTTGTAGTCATTGCCCACGACTCGCATCCATATGTCAAGACTGGGACATAGGTGGAGCGGTATACAGCCATCTTCGTTTTCTTACCAACCTCTTTCTTGCTGAGGAATCCACGATTTATGGCCTGAAAAAGTCTCCCAGCCGCTGCTTTTCGAGTGGCCAACTCTTCTTTGATGCCTCCCTTTCGGTCTATAATAGCTCCGAGATATTTAAAGTGGTCGACCTGCTCCAGGACCTGTTCTCCCAACTTAATCTGATGTTTTCTTTCTTCTCATGATATCACCATGGATTTTGTTTTAGAGCTGCTTATGACCATCCCTCTCTTCTCCAGCTCTTCCTTCCAGACTTGCAGGTTGAATTGGAGATGTGCCTCTGATTTAGCAATCAGGGCAACATCATCAGCAAATGCCAGCTCCGAAATATAGACCTGTCTCATCTTCCAGTACCCCACTGAATACTTTCTTGTTCTCTCCTTACATGCCTTGATGACATCGTCCATAAGGAGTATGAAGAGGTAAGGTGATAGGATATCACCTTGTCTTACACCAGTGGTGGTCCTGAACTCTTCTGACTTATGGTTTGCTGTCCTCACATAATTTCTGCAAGACTTGTAGAAGCTCTGTATAGCATGAATCAGAGGTGCTGGAATATTCTTCCTTGCCAAACAGTCCCAAAGTTTGCTCCAGGGGACCCTGTCAAACGCCTTTTCCAGATCTATGAAACAAAGATGGATCTCACTCTTATACTCAAGGGCCTTTTCACTCAGCTGTCTGAGTGTAAAGATTAGGTCTTGAGTACTTCGGTTTGCTCGGAATCCGCACTGGACCTCATCCAATTGTGGCTCAGCTAGGCGTCGGAGTCTCTGCTCTAGGATTCTAGAGTAGATTTTACCAGGGACACTGAGAAGGGATATGCCTCTATGGTTTCCAAAGTTGTCGATTGTCACCCTTTTTGAAAATTGGTGTTATGATGGCAATCTCCCAATCCTTTGGTATGGTCTTGTTGCACCATGCTGCCTGTAGGACCTTTAAGAGTAACAGGTCGCCTGATGTTCCCATGTACTTAACCATTTCTGGTGTTATACCATCATGCCCTGCTGCTTTGCCCATCTTGATTTTCTCTAGTGCTGCCCTCAGTTCTTCCATCTTTATGTCATCTTCACCATCATTGGTTTCCTCTTCTGTGTCAGTGGTTATCATTTCTGATGCTTCATCATGCTCACCATCCAATAGTTCTGAGAAATATTCTTTCCATCTTTCCATTACTTCCTTCGGGGCAGTAAGCAATTTGCCTTGCTTGTCCTTTATAAATTTGAGAGGGCATTGTTTTTCTTTCCTCATGTTCTTTAGGGTCTTATAGAACAATTTCTGGTTTTCTTGTGCATCTTTTTCTAGCTTTTCTCCAAATTCTTCCCAGGACTTCTGTTTTGCTGCTAGCACTTTGTTCTTTGCATCTGTTCTGAGTGTCACATATTCTCTATATTTTTCCATTTGTCCTGTTGTGTTTTTAGCTACTAAGTATTGTTTCCATGCCATTTTCTTCTCTCTTATTTTCTCTTTGACTTCCTCTGTCCACCAAGGTGTCCTCTTTCTCTGGTTCCCAAGTCGGACTTCACCGCATGCTTCTGCAGCAGCTGTCTTTATGATATCCTTGAATTTATTCCAGAGGGTTTCCAAGTCATCAGGTCGTTCTTCTGTGTTGCTCACTGCTGTAGCAATAAGCCCCTGATATCTGGTCTTAATTTCTGGCTCTCTCAGCTTGTAGGTCCTAATGCTCATTTCTCCTGCTCGTTTACTTGGTTTCTTGCGTGATGTTGGGCAGTTCCTAGGCTGAGCAACTCTTTCAGTTGTTCGTTTGATTGTTAGCAGGTAGTGATCACTTCCAATCTCTGGCCCCCTCCAGACTCTTGCATCTCGGACATATCTGAATGAGCTTCTCCGAACAATGGCATAGTCGATCACTGACTTCTCATTCTTGGTTGGTTCACATCTAGTGTATGCATGTATGCGCTTATGAGGGAACTTTGTGTTTGTAATGATCAGATTCTGCTCACTGCAGAATCTAAGGAGTCGCTTTCCATTGTCATTGAGAGTATCTTCTCCATATCTTCCGATAACTCCACCCCATCTAGCATGGTCATTTCCAACTCTGGCATTAAAATCTCCGAGCATAATAACTTCATCTAGGCAGTCATCCACTGTCCTTTGAAGCAGCTCGAAGAATTCCTCCTTGACCTCTGCTCTCTCATCCTCATTTGGCCCATACACTATAACCAGGTTGACTATGGTTTCTCCTTCTTTTAGTTTTACAACCATAATGCGCTCCGAGACAAAGTTCCATCCCTTGATACTATCTTTTTGATTTTGGGCCACAATGCAACCCACGCCCCCTTTAGCTCTTTCAGATATGGGTACACCACTGTAGAGCAACGTGTTGCCATCGAGATCCATGACTCCTTGTCCTTTTTTCTTCGTTTCCGTTATAGCCAGGATTTCTAGTTTTGCTTTCCTCATCTCTTCCACCAGCTCCTCTTCCTTCCCATTTATACTTCTTGTGTTCCAAGTTCCATAAGTCGTAGTCCGTAGTCCGTTCCAGTTCGTCGCCTTTAGAATCAGTCCGGTTTTCTCTCTTGTAGTTCTCGTAATCATGATTTAAAGCAAACAGGTGATTGGCCTGTTGTGCCTTTGCATGGTGGAGGGGCTGCCTCCTTACGGCCTCCATGCAGGCCGCCCTCCTCCTTTTTCATCCGGGCTTGGGACCGGCATTGGCGGAGTTCTCAAAATCTCTACATTCCTGTAATTGTAGAGTGCTGGAACTTTGCATACAGCACCCTTTCTTTGAAAACTTTAATCTTCAAAGTTTAGATTAACACTGGCTCTGCCATTTTAAAATAATAATAATAATGAACTTACTACTTACTTACTTAGTCATTCCTCTTCTACCATGGGGTGTAGATGTTTGACAGAGAGGGCGCCATATTACCCTATTTCTCCTGGCCTGGTTCCAATCTAGTCCTCGGTCCTTCAGAGATAGTCTAATGTTGTCCTTACAGCGGACTCTAGGTCATCTTGGAGGTCTGGATCCCTGGCTATTAGTTCCCCATACTTGTCGTGGTAGCCGAACATCTCTCACTGTGCAGACATGGCCAAACCATCGTAGTTGGCCCTATTCTACATGGGTCTGCGGGGGCTGGGTTTTGAGGAGTTGCCGTATCGTCTTGTTGAGGACCTTGTCTCTTCTTGTTACTTCAATCACCTTCCTCAGATACCTAATTTCTGAGGTTTGGAGCTGGCTTTTGTGGGCTGTTGTCAGTACCCATGACTCACATCCATAAGTCAAGGCTGGAACATAGGTGGCGTGGTATACAACCATTTTCGTCTTCTTGCTAACTTCTCTTTTAGTAAGGAATCCTCGATTTATGGCCTGTAAAATTCTTCCAACTGCTGCTCTTCAGGTAGCCAACTCTTCTTTGATACCTCTCTTCCAGTCTATGACAGCTCCAATGTATTTAAAATGGTTGACCTGCTCCAGGACCTGCACTCCCAGCATAATCTGATGCCTTGTTCCCTCTCCTGATATCACTATGGTTTTTATTTTGGAGCTGCTGATGACCATCCCTCTCGTCTCCAGCTCTTCCAGGTTGGAGTGAAGATGTGTCTCTGATTTAGTAATTAGGGCAACATCATCGGCAAATGCTAGCTCTGAAATACAAACATTTCACATCTTTCACCACCCCTCTGGATACTTTCTTGTCCTCTTCTTACATGCTTTGATGGCATCGTCCATGAGAAGTATGAAAACATAGGGTGACAGAATATTACCTTATCTTACACCAGTGGTGGTCCTGAACTCTTCTGACATATGGTTTGTCGTTCTCACATAATTTCTACTAGTCTTGTAGAAGCTCTCTACAGCATGGTTCAGCGGTACTGTAATGTTTTTCTTTGCCAAGTAGTCCCAAAGTTTGCTCCAGGGGACCTTGTCAAACACCTTCTCCAGATCCAAGAAACAAAGATGCATCTCACCTTTTTACTCAAGGGCCTTTCACTCAGCTGTCTGAGCGTGAAGATAAGATCTTGAGTACTTCGGTTTTCTCGGAAGCCACGTTGGACCTCATTCATTTGTAATAAAAATGAACAATGTAAAAATAATGTAAAATAAGGCGGAAATAACTCCATTCTGTAAAAACATTCTTAGTAAGGGAAATAATGAATTGCGAATATAGATTGTGTTTTGTATTTAAAGGTTCGGGTTTCAAATACTGAATGGGTATATGCTGATTAAATCATTGTCGTAAATTAATGTGAATCGCTGTCCCTTTTAGCTGAGTGGTCCGCCTCAGTCTTATTCTCTAATTTTTTTCTCCTCTCATTTTTCTTTGTGATAGCTGTAGCAAGATCTATTTCTGGTGTTAGTGATGTCCCTCTTATGTTGGACAGGCTAAATTCCACCCCTTGCACGTGTGCATCGGCACCGAGCTAAACGTCTTTTCATTTCTCATTTATTGTGGGTAGCAGCAGAGTTAACTGACTATTTGATTCAGACAGAAGCCGGTCACACAGGAAAGTGACCTTTGCCTTTGATATGAATGAGCGCATCTAGAATCGCGAACTCTAGTCGTTCGAATGACCGCCAGAGTGTCGCTACAGCTTACGTAACCCCTTTCGTCACGAGACGTCAGGGAGATAACTTCCAGAGGTCCTTTCGTCGTTGTTACGCTGCCATCAATGCACGTGCAACCCACGCCCGAATACCTGCTACTAAATTTGACTTTATATGCAAGGTGTCTCTAACACTCCTTGCCATTGTCTCCAGAGAGATTTTACTACCTTACAAAGTGATATCTGCGGCAGAGCTAATACCCGTTGTATTGTGTTAGAAATTTCTGCTTATTTGGGGCAATTGGACCATTCCTGTATCTGCTTCCGTCAGCACCTACTTACTACAGGCACACACTGTCAGTTCCTTCATCATCCACGTACTACGACACATACTGCTAGACCCATTGACATCCCATTACTACTGCATATACTGACAGGACACCATAGATCCTTGTTAGTTGGTCGTACGCTATATCGATCTGGTTGATCCACGATTCATCTCTAACCATTACAGGAGGTGCATCCTTGACCCCCCTCATGGTTACTTGTTTTCATTCAGACGTCATTGTCAAATCGATCATCTGGAGTATCTCAATCGGGACTTAACCTCGTCACTCCCTCAACTGATATTTCTACCACACGCCTAGGGCACTAGTAATATATTAATTGGTTGCAGAGTTCTCTACGTTGAGTGCCTTAATCTACAGCAATACCACTAGCAGCCTTTGGGATAGGTTTGTCTTTCCACAGTCTACAGATAGGCCTACAGTGACGGAGTATACATTTTCCCTAATTTTGTTGAGTATTTAGGCGGAAACGTGGGATCCTATTTTAGTAAACTTGAGTTTCATTAGTTAGTGGTTTATCCAGCCAAAGAGGTGTATCCGAATTAATTTAACCAAACAATAGCAGCCATCTTTACATAGAGGACTAACCCTGTTACTTAGATTTTCTTTTGTTATACGTGTATGTGCACTTGGTGGTTTGGAATCAATACGATTCGTCTTTGCTCTTTATTGCATTGTTGTGATATAAGATCACTAGCCCATCAACGCTAGTGAGGTTATTATTTAATTTCTATGTGGATTTATTTAATGAATTTATTTATATGTTCTAAGCGGTCAGAATTCACTTTAAATCCTACTCCGCTTAGGCCGGTCCCAAGCCCGGCTGAAAAAGGAGGAGGGCAGCCTGCAAAGAGGCCGTAAGGAGGCAGCCCCTCCGCCATGCAGAGGCACAACAGGCCAATCACCTGTTTGCTTTAAATCATGATTACGAGAACTACAAGAGAGAAAACCGGACTGATTATAAAGGCGACGAACTGGAACGGACTACGACTTATGGAACTTGGAACACAAGAAGTATAAATGAGAAAGAAGAGGAGCTTGTGGAAGAGATGAGGTAAGTAAAACTAGAAATCCTGGCTATAATGGAAACAAAGAAAAAAGGACAAGGAGTCATGGATCTCGATGGCAACACGCTGCTCTACAGTGGTGTACCCACATATGAAAGAGCTAAAGGGGGCGTAGGTTACATTGTGGCCAAAAACCAAAAATATAGTATCAAGGAATGGAACTTTGTCTCGGAGCGCATTATGGTTGTAAAACTAAAAGAAGGAGAAACCATAGTCAACCTGGTTATAGTGTATGGGCCAATTGTGGATAAGAGAGCAGAGAAGTCAAGGAGGAATTCTTCGAGCTGTTTCAAAGGACAGCGGATGACTGTCTAGATGAAATTATCATGATTGGAGATTTCAATGCCAGAGTTGGAAATGACCATGCTAGATGGGGTGGAGTTATCGGAAGATATGGAGAAGATACTCTCAATGACAATGGAAAGCGACCCCTTAGATTCTGCAGTGAGCAGAATCTGATCATTACAAACACAAAGTTCCCCCATAAGCGCATACATGCATACACTAGATGTGAACCAACAAAGAATGAGAAGTCAGTGATCGACTATGCCATTGTTAGGAGGAGCTCATTCAAATATGTCCGGGATGCTAGAGTCCGGAGGGGGCCAGAGATTGGAAGTGATCACTACCTGCTTACAATCAAAAGAACAACTGAAAGAGTTGCTCATCCTAGGAACTGCCCAACATCACGCAAGAAACTAAGTAAACGAACGGTTAAAATAAGCATTAAGACCTACAAGCTGAGAGAGCCAGAAATTAAGACCAGATATCATGGGCTTATAGCTGCAGCGGTGAGCAACACAGAACAACCTGATGACTTGGAAACACTCTGGCTTAAATTCAAGGACATCATAAAGACAGCTGCTGCAGAAGACCCTAAAGAACATGAGGAAGGAAAAACAAAGCTCTCTCAAGTGACAAGCAAGGCAAATTGCTTACTGCCCCGAAGGAAGTAATGGAAAGAATATTTCTCAGAACTCCTGGATGGTGAGCATGGTGAAGCATCAGAAATGATAACCACTAGCACAGAAGAGAAAACCAATGATGGTAAAGATGACATAAAGATGGAAGAACTGAAGGCATCACTGGAGAAAATCAAGATGGGCAAAGCAGCAGGACATGATGGTATAACACCAAAAATGGTTAAGTACATGTGAGCATCAGGCGACCTATTACTCTTAAGGGTCCTACAGGCAGCGTGGTGCAACAAGACCATACCAAAGGATTGGGAGATTGCCATCTTAACACCAATTTTCAAAAAGGGTGACAATCGAGAATGTGGAAACCATAGAGGCATATCCCTTCTCAGTGTCCCTGGTAAAATCTACTATAGAATCCTAGAGCAGAGACTCCGACGCCTAGCTGAGCCACAATTGGATAAGGTCCAGTGCGGATTCCGAGCAAACCGAAGTACTCAAGACCTAATCTTCACACTCAGACAGCTGAGTGAAAAGGCCCTTGAGTATAAGAGTGAGATCCATCTTTGTTTCATAGATCTGGAAAAGGCGTTTGACAGGGTCCCCTGGAGCAAACTTTGGGACTGTTTGGCAAGGAAGAACATTCCAGCATCTCTGATTCATGCTATACAGAGCTTCTACAAGTCTTGAAGAAATTATGTGAGAACAGCAAACCATAAGTCAGAAGAGTTCAGGACCACCACTGGTGTAACACAAGGTGATATCCTGTTACCTTATCTTTTCATACTCTTCATGGACAATGTCATCAAGGCATGTAAGGAGAGAACAAGAAAGTATTCAGTGGGGTACTGGAAGATGAGACAGGTCTATATTTCAGAGCTGGCATTTGCTGATGATGTTGTCCTGATTGCTAAATCAGAGGCACATATCCAATCCAACCAGCAAGTCTGGAAGGAAGAACTGGAGAAGAGAGGGATGGCATAAGCAGCTCTAAACCATGGTGATATCACGAGAAGAAAGAAGACATCGGATTAAGCTGGGAGAACAGGTCCTGAAGTAGGTCGACCTATTTAAATACCTCGGAGCTATTATTTACCGAAAGGGGGGGGGGCATCAAAAGAAGAGTTGGCCAATCGAAAAGCAGCAGCTGGGAGACTTTTTCAGGCCATAAATCGAGGATTCCTCAGCAACAGAGAGGTTGGTAAGAAAACGAAGATGGCTGTATACCGCTCCACCTATGTCCCAGTCTTGACATATGGATGCGAGTCATGGGCAATGACTTCAACCCACAAGAGCCAGATCCAAACCTCAGAAATGAGGTATCTGAGGAAGGTGGTTGAAGTAACAAGAAGAGACATGGTCCGCAACTAGACGATACGTCGTCTACAATCCCACCATCTTCAGACCCAAGTAGAACAGTCCCAACTAAGATGGTTTGGCCATGTTTGCAGAATGGGAGACCCAGTATGACCCAGAATCCGCTAGGAGGACAACATTAGACAATCTTTGAAGGACCGAGGACTAGAATGGAACCAGGCCAGGAGGAAGACAGCCGATAGGATAGTCTGGCGCTCTCTCTTCCAAACCTCTACACCTCTCGGTAGAAGGGGAACGACTAAGTAAGAATTTATTTATATGTTCTAAGCGGCCAGAATTCACTTTAAATTCTACTAGTCACTTGATGTTAACTTTTGTTTCCTTACTGTGATATATTAATCTATTTAGCAGAGACGACGGAAGAGGTGCATGCCATTCTAAACATTGTCTCGAGTGTGGCTGAAAGAAGACATTAGATACCTAATTCCATATCTCTTCTCTCCAGAAGTCATACCTCACTCCCTATTTTTTTCATTAGTGACTCTATCCATATCAACTTTCACATTATCCATTCATACTCTGTCTGAACTCAGACATAATCTACTTCCATACTCGTAACAATCATTATGTTTCGCCAAACAACAAAACCTGTGAGTCTTTTGTTTAATATTCATCTCTAGTAAAAACCATCTTTCATGCAATCTATACATTAGGTGTTAAACTCACAATTTTTTTTTCATATAAAGTTAATCTACGGCAAAAAAGGGTAACCACCTGTCCTCTGTTCCCCGGTTTTGTCCCCCTTTTCACCTAAAGATTGGGCGTCCGGGCGGCTGTCTTCAACAGTGCAATTTGTCCGGCGTTTTCCTCTCGGAGATTGAACATGAATTTTATCTATTCTGATTAATATGTAACAAGTTCATTTTTGATGTTAAAAGGGTTTTAAAACATACATTTTAAAGGGCATTTTATTTCAATTTTGTTTTCATAACCTTTATAAAATTAGAACTATCTCTAGTCATCACAATCATGCATTAACATATTGAAATTAATAAGTTTTCTTTTTTTTTGTCTTGTATTGTCCTTTTTGTTACGCCAGGAAGTCCGAAAATTTCATCTTTTTCTGCAAAAACGATATGGTCACCCTATAATTATGACTTAAAATCATAAAACATTGAGGAAAAAATTGCTGTTTACAAATGTATAATTTTTTAAAATGTATTAATTATTTTTACTTTTTTGGGTTTGTGAGTGTGTGCGTGCGTGTTAAAAAAAATCTATATGGAGAATTATGAATTATAGATTAACGATAACTGGTCATCCACTTTTGTTCTATACAGTGGAATGTATTGCAAATTTATTAACTGTTTTTCAGTACATTTAGTACCAGTAATACAAGCGGTTACCTCTACACCTCACGGTAGAAGGGGAACGACTAAGTAAGTAAGTAAGTAAGTAATACAAGCGGTTCCTAAAACTTGTTTTTTTTCCTTTAATTGTTTAATATATATATATTTTTTCCTTCACTGTAATACCAAATTACATTTATTATCACAGGATATCGTACTTTGATAAAGAAACACGCATGCGAGCGCACACACACACAAACACTTATGTATAGCAATATCTAAATATTCAATATTAGTAACACGAACAAATACCTTGTATATTTTCAGAGATTTAGTTTGTCCGCATGTACTGCATAAAACGTACTAAATTATTTTCCAGGCCACAAAGTCTTTTATGTATGTACATGCGCATTAATATAACCGATGTACCTTGTGTCTGTGTTGAACGGAGCGCGCCTCACCAAAACGAGGCAAAACGTTTTTTTTTTAAATGTAATAAAGAAAAACACGTTCACACTTTAATTTGCATGAGTCGAGGTGTTGTCATTTCTACAGAAGTCGGCCATCCAGAAATAGCTTTGCTGCGAATAATAAATCGCACTTTTGTAACATACTGTAGTTTCATTTTATTTGAAAGTGCTTAGTGATTTTTCACATTAATAAACCACCTGTCTATGGTCCCTTATAAATACATCCAGCCACCTTGTATTTTTAACTTTCTCCAAGGTTCGGAACAATATGTTAAACGCAAGGGTGAGGTAGAACCTTTACTTAGGAGACATAGCGACTTAGTTTCCCAATGAATAGGAGAAAAATCAACTACCCCATCTCTCCTCCACCCCTAGAATACCATTCACATCTATGAATGTGGTGTGAAATGCCAGCACGAAATCCAGACAAATATTCCGGCTTATAATGTCCAACCATTCTCTCCCCCATGCTCTAATCAAACTAAGTCTGAAGGAATAATGTTTGAACCCTTGAAATCCAGATTCAGCGGGTAAAGTCTATCCCAGCAGCACGAAGCTCTGGCAGCCATCAGGTGTCACCGCAAGATAAATAATAGAAGTGACTGTCAAAACTTTGGAGTCTCTGTTTACTGTTTGTGTTCTGATAGGAAACTTTATGTAAATGACACATTCATTTCGGTGTGCGTGAGGGGGGAGGGAAGGAGAGGAGAAATAGAAATGTTTGATTATAACTGCAGCAGGAGGGAGGATGTAAAGTGCAAAGATTTTAATCTGCCTTCGTGTGGGGTAGGGGTATCTAAAATAGAAATGTGCGAGTGTTCCAGCTGTGGAAGAAGGTAAGATAAACGTGTTTGAATGTGTTATATGCAGCGTTATAGCTAAAGGTGGGGGCCATGGCAGATACTGTCGAAGGTGAGTGAAGTGCTAGAGACTGAACTAGTCAAGCTTAAACGAGGTGGGGTGGCTGGTTCCATTCCTCGCTTCACTAGCCAACCCTTGGGGTAAAGGGCAGAGACAGATACCCATTTTACCGCGACGTTACCAGGTTTCGAACCCGGTAAACTTTCCCTGCAAACCAACCACTCTTATCACTCTGTCATTTGAGACCCAGAGTTGGAAACACATGTCAAATTAAGTGCATTTTGTACGTGCAGCGTTTTTTCGGCTGGGAAGAAACATGTAAACATAAACACGTTAATGAACGTGAAAATAGTGTCATTTTATTATGTCTTTGCGCTCCTTACAGAGCACTGGGCAGCTGATTCTCTTGTATGAAACCTGCAGCAAGCAGCCACAAGCTCCTGCTTCGGTGGTTACTGTGGCGATTTATTTTACATGACCAACCTTATATTAATCGCCTGGTACGACATGCCCGAGGGTACTGTAGTCGTATTCTTTCTTTGTATTTTCAGGCCCCCCCCCCCCCCCCCGGAACTACACGGGACGTTGCGGGGGATAATAAATACCATTTTGGAAATTACATATTGGGTTTAATTTGTGACTAAAGGGGCTCTAGCAAAAGCTAACACAGGCTCAATAATCCGGTAGTGGATTTGCGTTAGCTCATGTACAGCAGATAACAAGAAACCGGATAGATCACACGGATATCTGGACTGGAACAAGTTCAAGGAATAAGACAAATAATCCAAACAGCTGCGTGGAATTGTATATTCCTTTATATTTAAGGAACCAGAAACAATTAAATTCACGAACGAATGCTAGTATTATTTATTGGAATATCAGAATATGTCAGTACAGGTTCAAAGAAGATAAATAACAGCCACGTGCTAACATGAGTCGGGTCAAAAAAGAGCAGAGGTCACCACAAGGCGTTAGCTTCTTTCATTTAAGACCCTTCTGTTTCCTGCGGACCACAGATCTTCAATCAGTTCAGAACGACCACAAACTCTCGCAGCGGTGGGTTATGTAATAATTGTTTTATATGATGAAGTTTCCAGCCCCATGGTCACCTTCTACCTTTTATGACGTGCCTGAGGAAACAGCAGCCATTTTCTTTCCTTGTCTCTTCAGACTACACGGGGCACTGTCATAGAAGACCTTAACGAATACGTCTGACGGAGACCACCTGTGCCCACACCCTGATAACGATACATGTTGCAGCAACAGTTGGAGTCATTCTAAAAACTAAGTGTAGAATTTGTTTACACAGCGCCGACAGCTTCTACAAAGTCGGATACCTTGGTACACTAATGCAGATCTGACGTCACCGACAGACTTCGTACTGCCACTTGTATAAAATAAAAGGAAGGATGTGGGAGACGCCGAAGTAATCCGAAAAACCGCCATAGCCACAGACCACCGCCCTGTTGTTGCTTATCTTACGGAATGAAAAGTTTGCAAATATTTGACGAATCAAAGGTTGAAAATACAAACACAAGGGAGATAAAGGCGCCAGACATTAAAGCAAATGTACACAATGAAATGACTAAATGTACGCGTAATCTATCACAGAATAATGATAACAATGAAGAAGTGTGTCAGAATTTCAAGAAGACCTTACTTCATAGTTTAACAATCAAGCTTAGCGTCACATAAATCCTAGTAGCTATCATTAAAAGAAACACATAGTGGAAAGAAACAATAAATTGAACAGCACGAATTAAGTAACACATATATACCAGGCGGTCATTGTTTAGAATGGACAAGGATTATTCCATAAATTTATAGTAAAATATTTTCTCATATCTTGATCATATCATAACAGAAGATGGTAGATGCGAAACAGAAAGCAAGAAGAGAATAGGAATAGCCAAAACTACATTCAACAACATGAGTCAAATACTGATATTTAAACAACTAACTAACAAATTCAAACTGAGAATCATCAAATGCTATATATTTCTTCAGTACTGTATGGTGTAGAAACATGGATAATGAACAAGCAATTAGAAGAAAGAATTGGGGCCCTATAGATGTGGATATAAATAAGAATGGGGCATGTCTCAAAGAAAAAAGAGAAGAAAACAAATAAAGAGGTCCTAGAAAACCTAGGGATGAAAAGAGAATTAAGGAGATCAAAATTAGACAGCTCAATATTTTGGCCATGTCAAAAGATGAACCCTTAACTGAAGACCATAATAGAAGGCACATTTGACGGCAAAGTGCAAAGAGGAAGACAGCGCTATAAATAGATAGAACAGCTCATTCTCCTTCAATGGCTTCTTTATACCTTTCACATCTGTCTCCAGTTCTCTTCTCCGTGCATCTTCCGATCCTCCTGAAAGCTCTTACCCTGGGGATTCCAGAAAAAGGACCGCCCTTCAGTGCCATCAACCGGCTTTCCCAACGCGTCCCACTCAACACCAGCGTCATGTCCCCGCTCTCGCTCCACCGTCGCCTGTATAGCTCTCTCCACCAGCTCCGCATCAGCGATTCTGCCACACCATCATTATACTCCGTAACGAGCATGCATCTGGTTATGGAAATCTGTATCTCTGTGGCCGTCATTCCCGCCGTTGACTTCTCTGTCTTGTGTGAGTTGAATTTTCATTAGCTGACCGTCCCTATAGTCGTTAAAGTCCTTGGGGCCTACAGTTTCCATAGGATGTGGTAGCCAACCTCATGCCCAACAAGATATCGATTGTCTTTCTATACTATTAAATAATTAATTAATTATTGATAAGATTCACCCACGCTGGCTGACAAGAATATCTTTACGGCCTTATCAACCAAATGGCGTAATGGGGCCACTGTATACAGGTCAAATTATCTAGTATGACAACGTAACCGATTGTAAAAAGTCATGTAAATATTGAATTTTCATTGAAAAGAGTGAAAAAATTATTGAATAAATATCAATTTTTCATTATTGAAGCCACGTGGAAGCACCAGGTAAGTTTGGCCCCTATACAGGTGGCCAGTACTAACACTTTTCTAGTGCTTTATATGTGGTAGTAATAGTTTCTGTGGCTGTCTGTTCTACATAATAGGATTGCCAACCTTATGCTCATCCACATATTAGTGGCCTCTTTACGACATGCTTCGTCGGGTAAACTTCAACCCCATAAATTATGATATATTACAAATGTGAACGCCATATACAACATATTTTCTGAGTGTTTTTAAAAAGCATATTGAATAACCTATGTCACAATGCATGGAGGCATATCTGAAGTCATCTTTATTTGACCACCAGCTATGCATAATGCTAAAGTATACATATGTGCAAGTGAACCTCTGTCTGTGAAGCTAATTACACTCTAATTGACTCTTGAAATCATCCACGCACTTCCAATTACTAACAATTTAATGTAATCCACTACTCTTGACAACACTGTGACACTCACATACATATAACACTCTATGAGAATATCTTAAAGGAGGCACTGATAACTTTCAAATAACAATATGTATTCATTACTGGCATGAATGAATATGTGTCCTGATTCAACTACAAGGGAACCAGGAATCACAATCAATTTAAATTACAAGTTATGTACAGAATGTATTTAATATGAATATTGTAGTGACATATATTATTACAAATGTTCTATGTGTGTCAGTTGTGTAGTAGTAAAATGAGGTAATACTGGTTTTGTTTTGTTCAAGCTCTGTTGGTATTTGTCATCATGACTTCAATAGTTTGTCTTTAGGGACTAGTATTGGAGATGTTCACAGTTCCTGATTTTAAGACAAGTAAATTCCCCTCTTAATGTTAATTTTACAAATTCAGTTCAAGATGAGGGGACATAATGTTGAGCTCAGCTGGCCAAGTAGCTTATCTGGCGTGATGGCGGCAGGAAAGGACTCCTCTGCTCGAATTCTCCTCTGGGCTCTGGAGACACCTCACTGATAGCTAAAAGGACCAAGGAGTATGCTGTCCGACACTGGATTCAGCAAAGCTCTGACTAGGGTGCTGCTCAGTACCATCAAGACCACTGTCCCACAATTTCATGGAAATAAACACAGATACGTTGATTAGCAATGAATTCTGGCACAAACTGGCACAAATTTCCATCTGCTTATCTTCCAGGCTTTTATTTAGCCAAATATATGCTGGCTTCAACGCACTGATGCTTTATCAAGCTATTTTAAACAAGTGGTTTCGAACTAACGCTCCCAAGTGTGTATATCAGCGAGACTGGCCAATGAGCCACGTTTCGACAAGTGTTTGAAAAAATGTTACCTTTTCCCGTTTCCCCTAACAACGAAAGATAGTATTTATAGTTCGACCAATCGTGGTTAGGCTTTCATTTGTTGCGCTCCAATCAATTTGGAGTTTACATGGTAGGCTATTTATGTAACGTAAGGTTTTTTTTTCAAACACGTTATAAAAAATTTTATGAGCAGAAATGATTTCATGCTGTCAGGCAGCCTCACTATTTTATTTTGGGTATAATTTATTAATTCCTGGACTATTGGCGTAACGTTTTACATATTATTTGTCAGCAAGCCCTAAGGAACCCAATTTTCCCACTTTAAAAGAGCTACGTGGCTGCGTTCAAAATATGTATTTTCTACCTCCTGTTTCGAAGATATGCTGTCTGGGTACTGTTATGTTTTCAACCGTAAACCCATCTAATGTTATCTTTTCTAATAAGAGTTTTTTATGATTTATAAACCTAACTCTGGGAAAGGGTAGTGTATTTTATCACTGTCCGTCTGAAAAAAAAAAGTTAGTGCTTGTAGCCTAACACGCGTGATAGTAGTAATTGTGTATCGCGCGACGCGTGTTTAATGTTCGGCTTTCTGCCTCTCCCTTCTCGCTATCCTTTTGTCCAACTGTTCGTTCGTTTTGGTAACGCAGTATAATTAATGTTAGGATTAATTTAGGTCATTACGCAGTACGTCTCAATGTTTTTCTTAGAAATGCAGCACACGTTTCATTGAAGAAGGCGGGTAATAATACAGTAAGCTTTTATATCAACGTGAAAGCGTTACAATTTGCAGACGAAGCAGAAAACAAGGGGGATTTCGAGTACATTCTTTGTGACAGCACTGTTATTTTCCCATTGCTCTTCTCTTTATTAATTTTATTTGTTAGGCTTTATATTTACCTAATAATTTATATATGTGGATTAGAATATTTCATGACACCTCCCCTCTTAAAACAGACATTATATGTCAGTCCTTTATTCTATATACACATAGAGAAATTTATTATTATTTCTGGGGTTTACGGTGATTCTCATCACACGGATGGCGGCTTAAAAAATCCGCTCCCAGATTTGTTTTTCCAGATATATACTCAATGCTAAAATTATATGGAGCCAGAAGCAAAGACCATCGGAGTAACCTAGAGTTCTCATGCTTAGCCTGTGCTAAAAACGATAAAGGTTTGTGATCTGTTTGCAACTTAAATGCCTTCCCATATAGATAAATATTGAATTTCTTTATCGCCCATATTACTGCAAGACATTCTTTTTCGCTAGTTGAGTAGTTGATTTCAGCTTTATTCAACTTTCTGCTAGCATATGCCACTGGGCTTAATTCCCCATCCAATGCATCTGATTTCTGTAGAAGAGTTGCACCCAGCCCAATATTACTTGCATCCGTCCTTACTATGAATTCTTGACTTAAGTCAGGTAATTTCAAAATGGGTTTACTTGTGAGCTTTTCCTTCAATTCTTGGTAAGTCATTTCACATTGTGGAGTCCATGTAATGCGATCTGGATGTCCTTTACGTGTCAATTCAGTTAACGGTGCACATATAGAATTAAAGTTTTTGATATACTTCTGGTAGAAACCACATAATGAGACAAAGGATCTCACGTCCTTCTTGGTTTGTGGTCTCGGGGCTTTCTGTAGTTTCTCTAAATTCTTTGGGTCAGGGGTCATGTTTCCCTGATAAACTGTGTGTCCCAAAAATTCCAATTCTTTACATCCAACGCAACATTTGGTTGGTCGGGCTGTTAAATTTGCCTCCCTAAGTCGATCAAACAGCATGTTCAGAGAGTCAATGTGTTCCTCAAATGTTTCTGTTGCTATAAGGATATCATCCATAAAATTTGTTATACAGGGATTATTCAGAGGATCCAATAATTTTCTCATCATTCTAGAGAAGACACTAGGCGCATTCTTCAATCCAAATGGCAATCTATTAAACTCATAGTGTCCTTCTGAGGTACTAAAAGCTAGGTATGGTCTAACCTCAGGCTTTACTGGAATCTGATAGTATCCTTTACTCAGATCCACTTTTGAGAAATATTTAGCTTTATTTAGTCTGGCAAACAGCTGATTTGTATCCGGCAATGGATCCACCTGTCCTTCTGTAATAGCATTCAGTCTCCTGTAATCTATACAGAGTCTATGTTCTCCAGAGGGCTTCCTTAAGAGTACCAACCCGGAACTATACGAAGACTCACTGTGCGAAATAATTCCTTCCTTCAACAGATAGTCTATCTCTTCCTTCAAAGCTTTTTCCTTAGCAAACGGAATCGAATATGGTTTCATACAGACAGGTGTGGAGTCTATGAGTTTCATATCATATTCCAATAGGTTTGTATGCCCTGGTCGGTCTGTTAACACCTCTGCATGATTATTTAGAACCTGTTGCACTCTCTCTTTCTGAGTTTTCGTTAAATGTGTACTGATTTTCACCTGTGCTGCTGTCTCACAGGGGTGTAATGGATATTCAAATGATGAAAGTGGTTCCTTTTTCATCTCCATGGCGATGGACAAGGTCAACAAGTGTGTCTCTTCCTGATGTTCTCTTTCCAAATATTTCTTCAGGAGATTCACATGATAGATTTTTTCTTTCCCCTTCTTATCTATCTTATAATTTGTTCTAGACACCTTCTCTAGAACTGTATATGGACCCTGCCATCCAATTTGTAACTTATTCTGACTCCCGGGCAAAAGAAGCAGTACTTTCTCTCCCACAGCCAAATTTCTGTCTTTCGCCTTCCTGTTATAATAGGCAGCATGTTTCTTCCTGGCTTGTTTCAAATTTTCATTGGCAAGTTTCCAGCCAGTTTTCAACCGAGTGGTCAGCTCATTCACATATTGGTATGAAGATGTAATGTTTTCCTCTGCCTTTTCATCAGTCCACGTTCTTAACATAGCTTCGAGTGGACCTTTTATTGTGTGGACCTATTTGTCCATGCACCGGTATGGTCTCTTCCACTTGAAGCTTTATAGTGATGATTTTTCCTCCCAGAATTATCATTCACAAAACGACCGCTACCAATTTTTTCTTTTGGGGCTGTCTCCCCTCTTAAAATTCTTGATGAGAGATTTCCTCTCTACATCTTCTTCCTCCAGTTTGTTTAAGTCCGATTGAGGGATTTTCGGCTTATCCTGGGGTAAGACATCTCTTTGCACTCTCCGCATAGTGGCCATTGTAAAACAGTTAAGTGAAGCTTGTCCGTGAAAAGGGGCTTCCCATTCCATTTGGTCCACTTTATCAAATTTATTTTTCCTTTTATTGTCAGGCCTGATTTTGCCCCATGGCGTGTCCAGGTCCTGATCCATGTTCCCACTTGTGGGTGTTCCCTCATGTGCTATACTACACCTTTCTACAAAGTTCTCAATGTCCCATCTTGCTTTGGGCCAATAATAATTGTGAGCCACCTTTTGAATAATGGTACCTATCTTCTCATGGTCCCCATCTGGTTTCACATGTAGGCTCCTTATTAATTCTGTCCTATATCTCTTTGGAAGAACCAGCTGTCCGTGACCATGGGATCTAGTTCCAGTCTTCCTATACATCAACTTGTTTTTCATGTAAAAATCTCCCTTGCCTGGAGTTGTATGACAAGTTGACAATTTTCTGAAACAAGGCTTGAGTGTTTTATCCCCAGCCTGTGCCTTCCTCATCTCTTCTGGAGTGGTATCTAACATAATATCCTCCTCCTGTCTTGAGGTCGACCTGACCTGAAGGGTTGCCATATACACAGGTTTCCTTCTGCAACGGTCAGTGTCATGATTGTCCATCTGACAATTCTTACACCACCTTTTTCCTTGGTTGAAAGATTTTCTTTCATTATATTTCCTTTCATCGAATTGTGGGAATTTATTTTTATTGTCATACCGTGGCCTATCAAATTGGTGCTTACCTTTATTTTGATCCCTAGGATCAAATTTATTAAAGTTCTGTGGTGCCCTAAAGTTATCCACCTGTTTCTTTTTATTACCTGTTACCTCTGCTTGAGCTGCTTGATACCTTTCAGCAACATTTAGCAACTCTTCCAGCCTCTCTGCACCTTGTTCCATGAGAAACTTTCTCAGGTCTGGAGCCATGGACTCTCTTAATTGCTCTATAAGGACCATTTCCTTAAGATCTTGGGTTTTCCCCAGAGAAGTCCATTTCTCCAAGTATGTCTCTATTCGTGCAGAGAACTGGTGATAGGTTTCACCTGACAGTAGTTTAGCATTCCTAAATTTTTTTCTATAGAATTCTGCATTCTTTTCATACCTTAACAAAAGAGCTTGCTTTAGCATGTCATAATTTTCCTGATCACCTCTGCTCATTTTTGCAAAAACTTCATAAGCTGCCCCACGAAGTCCCTGAGATAACTTTAAGCTCCACCTTTCTCTCTCTAACCCATACGTGGTAGCTAATAGTTCGTACCTATTTAGGTAGCTCTCTATATCATCGTCTTTCTCAACAAAATGATCTAAATGAAAATTCATAGCTGAGGTTGAGGCTCCTTGAGTAACCGTAGCATCAGAGGCAAAGGGACTGGCACCATTTTCAGGAGCATGGCCTTGAAACTCAAACTCCCTTAGTCGTAACTCATGTTCCCTTTGTAATCTTTTCTCCTCCTTTTCTGCTTCCCTCTCTGCAGTCAATCTTCTTTCTTCTGCAGCTAATTTCTTCTCTTCTGCAGCTAATCTTTTGTCTTCTCTTTCTGCTTCCAATTTCTTAGCCTCTTTGTCAGCCTCAATCTGCAACCTCTTAGTCTCAGCCTCAGCTTCAAATTGTAACTTCTTAATTTCCCTTTCAGCCTCTAACCTTCTTTCGGCTTCTTTTTCTAATCTTCTTTCTTCGCGTTCAATAAATTTGTCACATTCCGTTGTGACATAGGCAACCATAACTTGCCCATCTAATCCTAACTCTTTTGCAGTCTGAACCGCAGCAGATCGAAATTTGGCCAGGTCCGCCATTGTCTATCAGGTAAATTTTTATAATGTCTACCCAACAATTCAATTTCTAACTATATATCTAATGGACAACACAGGCACCGTGAGCTCAACCTTATTTAATTCCACCCAAGGATACCTTTTAATTCTTATATTCCCTGAAGTGAATTACCCCCAATATTTTTAATAGTTAAAGATTCAAAATCCCAAGAGCGAGACCCCAATATATGTGGTGAAGTGGGATGTTATAAATATTTATAGGGGACTTAGTGTACTGACTGAGATCAGCTGTGAAGGTATCTATATCTATTAAGAGTAGTGTATTATAGATAACCTTACTTGCTACCACATATCTCTATATCTCAGTCAGAATTATTCTGGAATAGTGTGATGCTACGTTATGTGTCTAGGGTATGTGTATGATGAAGTGTAAGTCACAACAACAGACAGATAAACAATTTAATGTAATCCACTACTCTTGACAACACTGTGACACTCACATACATATAACACTCTATGAGAATATCTTAAAGGAGGCACTGATAACTTTCAAATAACAATATGTATTCATTACTGGCATGAATGAATATGTGTCCTGATTCAACTACAAGGGAACCAGGAATCACAATCAATTTAAATTACAAGTTATGTACAGAATGTATTTAATATGAATATTGTAGTGACATATATTATTACAAATGTTCTATGTGTGTCAGGTGTGTAGTAGTAAAATGAGGTAATACTGGTTTTGTTTTGTTCAAGCTCTGTTGGTATTTGTCATCATGACTTCAATAGTTTGTCTTTAGGGACTAGTATTGGAGATGTTCACAGTTCCTGATTTTAAGACAAGTAAATTCCCCTCTTAATGTTAATTTTACAAATTCAGTTCAAGATGAGGGGACATAATGTTGAGCTCAGCTGGCCAAGTAGCTTATCTGGCGTGATGGCGGCAGGAAAGGACTCCTCTGCTCGAATTCTCCTCTGGGCTCTGGAGACACCTCACTGATAGCTAAAAGGACCAAGGAGTATGCTGTCCGACACTGGATTCAGCAAAGCTCTGACTAGGTGCTGCTCAGTACCATCAAGACCACTGTCCCACAATTTCATGGAAATAAACACAGATACGTTGATTAGCAATGAATTCTGGCACAAACTGGCACAAATTTCCATCTGCTTATCTTCCAGGCTTTTATTTAGCCAAATATATGCTGGCTTCAACGCACTGATGCTTTATCAAGCTATTTTAAACAAGTGGTTTCGAACTAACGCTCCCAAGTGTGTATATCAGCGAGACTGGCCAATGAGCCACGTTTCGACAAGTGTTTGAAAAAATGTTACCTTTTCCCGTTTCCCCTAACAACGAAAGATAGTATTTATAGTTCGACCAATCGTGGTTAGGCTTTCATTTGTTGCGCTCCAATCAATTTGGAGTTTACATGGTAGGCTATTTATGTAACGTAAGGTTTTTTTCAAACACGTTATAAAAAATTTTATGAGCAGAAATGATTTCATGCTGTCAGGCAGCCTCACTATTTTATTTTGGGTATAATTTATTAATTCCTGGACTATTGGCGTAACGTTTTACATATTATTTGTCAGCAAGCCCTAAGGAACCCAATTTTCCCACTTTAAAAGAGCTACGTGGCTGCGTTCAAAATATGTATTTTCTACCTCCTGTTTCGAAGATATGCTGTCTGGGTACTGTTATGTTTTCAACCGTAAACCCATCTAATGTTATCTTTTCTAATAAGAGTTTTTTATGATTTATAAACCTAACTCTGGGAAAGGGTAGTGTATTTTATCACTGTCCGTCTGAAAAAAAAAGTTAGTGCTTGTAGCCTAACACGCGTGATAGTAGTAATTGTGTATCGCGCGACGCGTGTTTAATGTTCGGCTTTCTGCCTCTCCCTTCTCGCTATCCTTTTGTCCAACTGTTCGTTCGTTTTGGTAACGCAGTATAATTAATGTTAGGATTAATTTAGGTCATTACGCAGTACGTCTCAATGTTTTTCTTAGAAATGCAGCACACGTTTCATTGAAGAAGGCGGGTAATAATACAGTAAGCTTTTATATCAACGTGAAAGCGTTACAATTTGCAGACGAAGCAGAAAACAAGGGGGATTTCGAGTACATTCTTTGTGACAGCACTGTTATTTTCCCATTGCTCTTCTCTTTATTAATTTTATTTGTTAGGCTTTATATTTACCTAACGTAGTTCTTTCAATCTCTGTTGTTCACGAGTAATTTATTGTATTAGAATTCGCCTATATTTTCTTCTTCATATTTGTTACGGGAGATTTGATCCCGAGTTGTCTAGGCATATTTTGTTGGTCTCAGGTTTTATAAAGTACAACCCCAGATTCCCATTGTAACTGGTCATTTGAAGTGTGTAGTGCCAACGTATAAAATTTTGATTTGATTCTTGAATAAAGTCCAATTGGAACAGGCAAATAACTTCTTATACTGAAATAACGCTTCATTTGACGACTTGTAATTTATTACACAATAGCAATAACCCGTCAAAATTGACAGGTTTTAAATTATAGTGTATTACAGACGGTATTATTACTACTGTGGTCATTTCAATACAGGCGACCGTCATTAGATATTTGTAGTGAAAATTATTTGGATGTATTAAATATGAAGACATGGAGTAACCTTCCTAAATGACATGTGGAGAAGTGATAATTAACTTATGGACCGGAAATTGACTAAATAACTAACATTTCTTTTATGACAATGTGTCATGTCTTGAAGAAACAATCAAAAACTTATATTTCAAGGTTATTTTTAAGAAAATGATGAGTTAAATCCGTTTCCCGAATGAAACTAGACAGAAGAGTATCTTGATTGTCTGTTGATTTAATTTGCATCTCCGCACCTTCCTGTCTCCAGTTCATGTACTGTTGATCAATTGTGTTGTTGGCTTCTTTCCATAATCAAACTGTTCATGCACACCGTCGTTTGCGCACTTTTCTATTTTCGGGAGATTACATATAAGGGGAAACAATACAATTATTGTCTAACTTTCAAACACAGTTGCACCCCTTAGCTGTGGTTGAAAGTTAATGTGCTCTCTCGAAAATAGAAAAATGTGCAAATGGCGGTGTGCATGATGTGACCGACCGACGTACTTACGGCGGGAATTATGGTAAAAAAAGGTAAAGGAACCCGTTACACGCCCATTGAGGCATATTGGGAATATGGTGTTAGGCTCATATTATCTTGACCGTCGGCACACGAGGGGTGATGTGGTCGGCATCACGCCGGCCGCCTTAACCTTCCCAGAGTTGCTCTGGTACCCATTTGGGGCTGGGTCGACCCAGGAACCGTTTGTGGCCTAAAAAATTCCCACCTCATCTGGGGATCGAACCATAGACCTCTGCGCTAGGAAGCCAGTGCACTAACCACTATGCTACCGCGGCTCCCGGTACTGGACTAATACATACGACAATTTATCCTGGAACTTTTCTCTATATATTGTCAGTCATTGAAAGATAGTCATTCATTACAATTTTCGATCTATTCTGTTCCATTTGAAGCAACATGTATTATACTTCTGAATCGACAGTTTCTGCTTCAATTTATTCATATATCTCGATCAGTTGCTCCTGACATCTTCTCCACATGTCATTTAGGAAGGTTACTCCATGTATTCTTTGATTCACTTGTTAATTTCATCTTAATTTATTTTAAATCAGTAAGGTTAAAGAACCTGTTCCTTGGACTAGGCAATACATCTAGTCTATAAATCATTTATCTTCACATGTCGGAGAATTGACATCCCGAAAATATTACTTCTTATAGTTGGGGCAATTCCTACAGCCCATAAACACATTTGATTCACGAACATATTACTTATTTAGTACACTTGCCTAAACAGATGCTTTGAAAATACAAGTGGCAGTGCCACACTTTCTAAGTGGCAAAATAGCCACACCTCTAGACACAGATGGACGCTAAGACTGCGTTACACCAAAACTATTTGTTTCGTCATTCCTAGTTACCTTTCCTCAGCAATGCCACAACGCACCTTTCTATCTTTCATGCATTTAGTTGAGGTACGACATGATGTGTAAAAATCTCGATAATAATAATAAATTCACAGCGATTGAATACATACCATGAAGTGACCCCAACAATATTTTTCTTCCCGTTTTCATTTTGTGTGGACGTGAGGCCTCCGCTGCAGTAAGCCTGTGCTGAAGCACTGATATGTTCTTGCAGTGGCGGTGTCTGTAGTAATTTGTTTTACGTGATGAGGTTGCCAGCCCCATGCACAAGTTCCCCTTAGTCGCCTCTTAGAACAAACAAACAGTACAGCACGTCATCCAAGAATTTTGCCTCCATGAGAGGAGCAAAGTGGCGGCAAGGGCTTCTCTAACTGAAGGAGAAAATGTATAGTCTGAGACGGACTGCCAACTTTCTAAGAGAGGTAGATGTGATTATCTAAGAGCGAACGAAGAAGGAGTCTTACCTGTATACAGAAGGGGCCATGTTCTTTCTTTGTCTCATCAGAGACCAGTAAACCCTATGAAATGTATCCCCTCATTCACATCATCACATCATCATGTAGCATGTCCTTTGCAGAACGTCGCTCTCATCACAGCCCGCCTGAAAGACCTTCGATCTCTAGCCAGCCCTCCTGCCTCCTCCAATGTCATGTTCAATGTGTCTTCAATGTCCTGTGTCCACCGTCGTCTTGGTCGGCCCCTGCCTCGCCTTCCAGGTACCATACCCTCCATCACTGCTCTCTCTAAGCCACTTTGGCGTTTAATGTGGCCAAAATATTTCAGTTTCCGGGACATGATATTGTTTATGAGCCAGTTTTCCTCGATGTTCAGGTCGTGTAGGATGTCTATATTTTTCTTCTTCTTGGTCCACGATATTCTGAGAATTTTTCTGTAACGCTTTGCTTCGAAAGATTCGATTTTTTTTCTTTAATGTTTGAGTAATGGTCCATTTTTCACATCCATATGTTGCTACCGGAAAGATGCACGTTCTCAGAAGTTTTACTTTTATTAATTTGCTGTTGTTATGCCATAGGTTCTTCATTGTATTTAACCTCTGCATTGCTACCTCTTTTGAGCAGTCTCCATTGTTGTTAATTATGGAGCCAAGATATTCAAAATTTGTGACATTTTCAATTTCCTCATCATTGATGGTAATTTTAGGTTGGCATCTTGTTTTGTCTGTGGACATAATCTTTGTTTTTTTGTGTGTTCAGAAAAAGGTTCTGATCCTCACTGTGTGTTTTGACAGACAGGATTAACTGTTCTAGTCCCTTGGCACTGTTTGAAAGAATAACTGTGTCATCTGCGTACCTGAGGTCTGGGATCGCATTTCCACCAATTGTGAACGGATCGCAATGTTCACATTCTTGGTCACTCCGAACATTTCTCGTTATATTTTCTGCATAGATGTTAAACAAGTATGGCGAGAGGATGCAACCCTGTCTTACTCCCCTTTTCACCTCAAACCATCCTGCTGTTTCACCCGCTACTCTGACAGCTGCTTGTTGTTCATGGTATAGTGTTTCAATTAGGTGGATCAAATGCGCTGGAAATCCCATGTCTCTCATGATGTTCCACAATTTCTGATGTTGTACGCAGTCGAAGGCCTTGGTGTAATCTACAAAACAGGCATGAAGATCTACATTGTATTCTCTGCATTTCTCGATGTGACATATTATGATAATAGCTTTCATATATCTGTTTCATTATCTACATTTTGCTTTCACCTGGCTTTCACCTACACACGTTTTGTTAACATAAAACCCTCCTACACTCAGAGATCTGTCTCTTTTTCTAATTAAGCACGCCTATTTTATTTTATTTTCTCTATTTCCTTAGGAATGTTTACCAACAGACCTATTTAGCTAACGTTGAGCCGATTACCTGTAATTATAAAGCCAGCGATTGGAAATCGTCGTAATAGGATCAAACAGGGAGAGACGGAACGCGTAGAAAGGGGCGACTATTTCAAAAGAGTCGTAATTTTGACTCAGGGGAAGATAAGCTAATGTAGTTGTAACGTATTCTTCGTTAGACAGTGATCAGGGGAAATAATTTGAGTAGAAGGAGTAGATAATTTGGAACCAAGGGCAGATAATCACAGTTACTCCCCCCTGAATCAGTTCGTTTAGAAGGTAATTAAACACGGTGAGAATCGCCAGATCAAAGGACGGGCTTCGCTCGATTGCCAGAGTCTGCAAGCGGTAAAAGTGTCAATTTTCCCTCTGATTCGCAGATCGACCGAGGAAAAGCCCGAAATCTGAGCGAAGGCGTTAAAAGTAACAAGTCTGAGCGAAGTTCTTCAAATTTAATATATATATTTCTGCCTTTAAACTCAATTTATCTAGTACCGACAGAATTTCAGAGAACAACTAGCTTCGATTTTCTAGACCATTGTTATAGTGGATTTCTTAGTATTTTCGATTTGGAGTAGTTCTAATTCTGTGTTCGCGGTAATTATTTTATTCACTAAGAATTTTCTGTCTAGAGTGATTTAATTATTAAGTCCGTCATTTTTATTTCACTAGGAGTTTGTGCAAAGTGATTAGCGAATTAATATAATCTATAGCTAAAGTGTTTCGGCTGTAGCGTAAATCTAACTAACTGATATTAACCAGTAAGAGTTATTTTAATCGTCTAGTAAATGCACTATTCATTATGAGTACTGACGAAATATATATTTATTTCTAATTCATGATGATTAAAAATATAAATGACTAGCGCTTATTTTACGGAGACTTTTATTAAACGATTCAATACGAGATACTGTGACATAAACAGTAATCCTAAATAAAAGTAACAAAGTGAACGTTCCCGGAGAAGTGGATTTAATCTGTCTTTGAGGAGCTGGGGTTTTCTTTGCCAAAATAACACTAGATTTGCTGTGTGCGTGTGTCCTAAAGATTGTTCTAGAAGGTGCAAACCAAGTATTAGGTAAGAACGAATGCACGTGGCCACGGTTGTCTGAGAAGAGAGGAAGGGTGAATGACTAATTCCCATATATATATCTTGTAGAATCCATGTACTCACGTTGTTTATTTCTTTTAGTAAGTTTTGCTAATACTGTTCCTTTCAGAATAGATTAACGTATAAACTCTGTTCTTTACTGTAAAGGGAAATCCTAGACCATAGCGTATAAATCTTTGACTCTTTGTGGGTTAATAACTTTCTTCTAACGTGATCTTGTCTCAACAGAGGGAGGGAGGATTACACTTATGAGTCTATTTCTTTATTAATTTTATTAACCTATGTTTATTTGTATTTGATTGATATTCATAATATTGCTGTTGTAGAGAGTTTCTTTATAGTAAATAAAATTTACATAAAAACTTTATTTACATGTGTTGGTCAGCTCGTCCTAAAATATCCCTATTCCATAAATATAATTTGTCACGTCTGTGCGTCTAACTGTCGTCACTTATGTATGTGTTTATGTGAGTGGTTGATATATATATATATATATATATATATATATATATATATATATATATATATATATATATATATATATATATATATATATATATATATATATATATATATATTAATATATATGTAGGTATACTGTATGACTAACAAAGTTCTGTTGTAGAGATAGGCTGACCGAGAGGATCTTCTCGAGTCCAAGGACAGATTCTACCTATTTTTCCACCATTTCACTCTTGAAAATCTATTTCTTATCTTATCTCTCACTGAGTCACCACCTGTCTAGTTCTACTCAGAAGGGACCAAACTATGTCTTAATTCCCCTATCGAAAATCTACGACACTCGAGGATGTTTCTCACATTAAAGATGTGATCTCTCGTACCTCTGCCTTGTTTAAAACCCGCCTGTACTTCATGTATTTCATGTTCTAACTTTCTTTCTATCCTCTTCATGATAATCCGCAAGAGGATTTTGCTGGCATGACTTATTAAAGCAATAGTACGATAGTTGGTACATAGTTTTAAATTGCCTTTCTTTAGGAGAGGGATATACACAGATCTTTTTCATGCTTTGGGCCAGATTGCACTGTTCCAGATCTTAACACATAGTGCATGATAAACGAGGACACTGGCCTCTCCTCCTGCATGGATTAGTTCAGTTGGTATATCATCGCATCCTGGTGATTTCCCTTTCTTCGGGCTTTTGATTGCTGCACGTACTTCATCTAATATAGGTTCTGGCTCTCTCTCTCTCTCTCTCTCTCTTCACTTTCAATCGTCATGTCTGGGGTCTTTGTACTATCTTCATACATTTCTCTACAGTACTCTTTCCATCTCTCCAATATATCCTTACTTTCTGTTAATATGTTATGTAGCAGGTTTAATTTGCTGGGGAGGTTATGATGTTATACCTAAAAGGAAAGAAATCTGTGTCTACAGTGGTTAAGGTTTTTCTTTAAAATTCAATATTTTCTTTTTACAATTTAATCTGCCTGTCCTGCCATCTCTTTTGGACAGGTCTTTGAAAATAAGGAAAAGATAGTTTACATAAAAAGGATTAACTAAAATGTGTGGACACTTTGTCCAATAAGTGTAATGTCACTCTATTGTAACTGAAGTGTCAGATATACCCAGATGCTAACACATCACCTGGGATTCTTTGTAGAAGAATAATTCAGTATGTAGTTGCAGAAAATATAGATATATCAGCACACACAAGCTCCTCCAGCTATCTGCTGACAGCATAAACGTTTTACCGGAGACTTGTTGGCGTTACACTCACTCATCAGGTTTCCTGTCACCGGCTACTAACAGGAAATAAAACCTCTGCAATAAAAAGACACCCTGGCCTTTTTATATCTGATCACACTTTATTATTATTATTTACATATGGTGGTATGGGGTCAGCCTCGCATGCATACAGGTGCACTCGCCCCTAATTTTATATGACTCACACCTTGCTGTGACCACACCTCAGGTCCCTATGGCAGATACGCCACTGTACTTTTACATAGTTTTCCTCAATACAATAACGTGGAGTAACCACATTTCCTTTTGTATGATTTGCTCTCTTTTTTTAAAATTATAAACGCTCCAGGCATGTTGAACAGTGTTCATGGAACACGGAGGCTTACTAACATATTCTAATACAATAATATTAAAACAAAATCATGACAATATACAACAGTTAAATACAGTTCAATGTGAGGACTCAATAATGTCTGCTCCCGGCATGTCCTTCACTTTTCCCAATAGCAGTATCTAACTTTGGCAGTTGTAATAAACATATTAATACATAAAGCATTCTTACCACAATTTCAAGAAATATGTAACAATTAACGCTGACTTGCAAAGAATGGCCTCAGTTTTTCTCTGCCCTGCCCAGACTGCGAATTAATTCTTTATTTTACAAATTAACACAGCTGATCTCAGCGTATTTGATAGAAAAAGTTTTTGTCAACTGGCGATGAGCATTGAAAGCTTTTTGCTAATATCTATTAGTACTGGCCAATGAAAAGCTTGCGACTACCAGAATTCAAATGTAGTTTTTGAAAAACAAAAACAAATTTCCAAACAAACTCTGTGTCTGGTAGTCGATTGGTCAGTCTGCGTTAGTTATGCCCAATAGAAAAAGATGTTTCGTTTTTAGTTACATTTTTCCTATCTCTCCCCTTTCACTCCTATACCAACTAATAGAATTTGAATTACTACCATGCCTCTTTCTAAGCTGGCGTCCCCACTAACGCTATGAAAAAATAAGCAGGAACCACAGTCTGTCCGTCTTAGTGTTACTAGACATTTAGTATTTTCTCAATAACTTGGCTAATACTTGGACTACCATATTTTTTAAAACACATTTTTGCTCAGGGGACTCTAAGCTATACTACCATATGATTTTTATGGTCAGTTTCAGTATGGTTTAGATTTTAAATTTTGTCACTGTCAATCGTCAAATATAAATTTTACACAAGTCGGCCATCTTCCCCCTCTCATCTCTCTCTAGCATTTTTATTCAAATAACTAACTTGTTTGAGTGACGTCAGAAATACATTACTCGGCGAGAATTTAAACTGTCTGTGTGTATATATCATCTGCCAATCCCACAGCGTGGAAATATGCATGGCACAACGTGTCAAGCGAAGCGGGGTTTTGCGCAGCGGGTGTTAGAATTGGCGTTAATTATTACTGTTGTCTCGTGTTACCACGACAAGCATGGGAAACAAAGAGCCAAGGATCCAGACCCCGAGGACGACCCAGAGTCCGCTGGGAGGACAACATTAGACAATCTTTGAAGGACCGAGGACTAGAATGGAACCAGGCCAGGAGGAAGACAGCCGATAGAATAGTCTGGCGCTCTCTCTTCCAAACCTCTACACCTCACGGTAGAAGGGGAACGACTAAGTAAGTAGTAAGTAAGTCTCGTGTTACACTACCAAAAATGTAAGGATTACTACTATTAGAGGTGTTAAAGTTAAAGTATTACGTTAATTCAGACAGTAGTTTGGCGGCACATGTCTGGCAGATCGTTAATTATAAGGCTTGCCGCAGTCTGTAACAGATCGGGCAAAATGTTAAAAATGTTTATTGTACGTCACAAGGAAAGCGAGTAGGTTTATACGGCGGGGTCGTTTCTAAGCATTACCATGGCACAAAATTCAGCGCGATGCTGGCGTGTGAGATGCTTATAGTCAGACACATACGGGCGGGGTTATTTATTATCATAGGACTAAAATCTTACTGAAATGAGCGATTATCTCGCAGATTTTACTACACACCTCCCGTCCTAAAACATGCATTCATTTGCAGGTTATAATCTGCGAGATAACTTAGCTCAAATAAAGTCTTAAGCGTTTTTCTGATCTTCATCATAAGGATGTCTACTCAAAAAGTCTGCACCGACGTTCTGAGGGCCGGGAATATATTCAATCAGAAATGAGTATGGCTGTAATAATAATGACCATCTCAATAATCTGGAATTTTCATGCTTGGCTTGTGACAGGAATACGAGAGGTGAATGATCCGTTTGGACGACAAATGTCCTGCCATATAGATAAATCTGGAATTTTTTTATAGCCCATATCAAAGCTAGACATTCCTTTTCACTTGTTGAATATTTTTTTCCCGCTTTGTTCAACTTGCGGCTTGCATAAGCGACTGAGTTAAATTCTCCATCGTGTGAGGAGGACCTTTGCAACAATGTAGCGCCCAGGCCCACATTGCTTGCGTCACTTCTCACGATAAATTCTTGATTCAAGTCAGGCAATTGCAATACTGGCCTGCTTGTGAGTTTTTCTTTTAACTCCTGGTAAGCCAATTCACACTGTGCGGACCAATTTATTGTATCAGGTTGACCCTTGCGACACGAAAGATCGCACATCTTTCTTTGTTTGTGGCCTAGGTGCTCTTTTCAATTTTTCCAGATTCTTGGGATCATGGGTCATGCTACCCTGATGTACAGTATGTCCCAAGAATTCCAACTCTTTACAACCAATACAACATTTTGTTGGTCTAGCGGTCAAGTTAGCCTCTCTGAGTCTATCAAACAGCATATTCAAAGAGGTAACGTGTTCCTCAAATGTTTCCGTACCAATGAGGATATCATCCATAAAATTCGAAATACGTGGATTTTTCAGGGGATCCAACAATTTTCGCATCATCCTAGAAAACACACTCGGGGCATTTTTCAACCGAAACGGTAACATGTTGAACTCATAATGACCTTCCGAGGTGCTAAAGGCTAAATAAGGTCGAACCTCAGGCTTTACTGGAATTTGGTAATAGCCTTTGCTAAGATCCACCTTAGAAAAATATTTTGCCTTGTTCAGCCTGGCAAATAGTTGAGTAGTATCAGGTAATGGATCCACCTGACCTTCTGTGACAGCATTCAGTTTCCTGTAATCGATGCACAGTCTATGTTCTCCCGATGGTTTCCGCAACAAAACCACACAGGAACTATAAGGAGACTCACTGTGAGAAATAATCCCTTCTTGTAACAAATAATCTATCTCCTCTTTCAAAGCTTTTTCCTTAGCAAAAGGAATAGAATAGGGCCTCATACAGATGGGTGCTGGGTCTAGTAGTTTCATATCATATTCCAACAAATTTGTGTGCCCCGGTTTATCCGTTAACACATCTGTATGTTTCTCAAGGACCTGTTGAACCTTCTCCCTCTGTCCTTTTGACAGGTGATTACTGATCTTCACCTGTGCAAACGTTTCACTGGTTTTCAGTGGATATTCAAATGAGGTGAGACGGTCATTTTTCATTTCGGTTGCGATAGACAAGGCCATTAGGTATGTTCCTTCCTGGATTTGTCTGTCCAGATATTTCTTCATAAGGTTCACATGATAGACTTTTTCCTTTCCCTTTTTGTCTATCTTATAATTTGTTCTGGATACCTTTTCCGAAACTGTATATGGACCTTGCCATCCGATCTGAAGATTATTGCTGCTGCCGGGCAATAGAAGAAGCACCTTCTCCCCTACAGCAAGCTCCCTATCCTTCGCTTTCTTATTATAATAAGCAGCATGCTTTTTCCTGGCTTGTCTCAAATTATCATTTGCCAGTTTCCAACTAGTTTTTAAACGAGTGGTCAGTTCGTTCACATATTGATAGGATGAGGTAACAGTCTCCTCTGCCTTCTCATCTGTCCAAGTCCTTAACAAGTTACATATGGGCTTTTAATTTTTCTGACATATTTTTCATAACACTAGAAGCCTTGTGTTAAGGACGTTTCTTCCTTTTGTCATCACACAAAAATCTACCACTACCAATTCGTTTCTTGGGGTTTTCTCCCCACTTTAAATTCCTTGTGAGAGATCTTCTCTCTCTTTTTTCTTCCTCCAGTTCACATAAGTCCAACCGAGGGATTGTCGGCTTATTCTGGGGTAAAACCACTTTTGGCCCTCGACACAGAGTTGTCATTTTAACACATTCAAGTGAAGACTGTGTGTGAAAAAGGGGCTCCATTCCACGTTGTCTACTTTATTACAATTATTTTTATTTCCAGGCCTAAGTTTGCCCCGTGGCATGTCTAGGTCCTGCACAGTTTTCCCACTTGTGGGTGTTCCCTCATGAAATATGCCGCAGGATTCTACGAAATTTTCAATAACTATCTTTACATCTGGCCAGTAATATTTTTACGAAACCTTTTGGCAGATGGTACCTACTTTCTCGTGGTCCCCATCTTTTCCAACATGTAAACTCCTTATTACGTCTGCCCTAAACATCTTGGGAAGTACCAGTTGTCCGTGACCCTTTGAACCAGTTCCGGCCTTCCTATATAACAATTTATTCTTCAGATAAAATTCTCCTTTATTAGGAGGTGTATGGCAGGTACGCAATTTTTGAAAGCACTGCTTCAGTGACCTATCTTGAGCCTGTGCCTTCCTCATCTCCTCTGGATGAGTATTTATAGGTTCATCTGCTTCCTTTCTGGATTGTGATCGGGTCTGGACGGCTGTTAAGACCACATGTCTCTTGGGATTCCCCAAGTAGACATAACGACACCCCAATATCAGAGGGTAGATGGGTGCGTCGATCACTGCTGCTCTGATTACACCTTCCACATAGCGAGTTTTCACATTTATTCTTGCAATGGGGAGTGTCATGAGTTGTATGTCCTTGGTCGCCCCTTGTATCTCCACTGTTTCTGTGGTATACTGATCTGGGTTCACCAAGTGCGAGCTCACGACAGAATCAAAATCTAAACCGGTATCATAGAGGCACCTAATGGTGACATCATTGCATACAACATCCTCACAAACTGGGGGGTGATAAGGTTCCTGCTGTCCAGCAGGTTTGTCCGTTACTTCCTGGTTCCCCATTTTCATAGCAGCAAATCCAGCAGGTTTACTTTTACAAAATTTAATGTCATGTCCGTCCCTCTTACAATATCTACAATATAATCTACCTTGATGAAAAGGTTTTCTTTCATCATTCTTTCTGTCATTGAAATGTGAGTTTTTATTTTTATAATCATTTCGAGGCCTATCAAAGTTTTGCTTACCTCTATTGTCAAATTTATTATAGTTTTGTGGGGCCTTATAATGATCCACTGGTTTCTTTTTGGCGCCAGCTACCTCTGCCTGGGCTGCCTGATACCTCTCAGCGACATTAATTATCTCACCCAGCTTCTCCGTGCCCTGTTCCATGAGAAACTTTCTCATGTCTGGAGCCATGGACTCTCTCATCTGTTCTATGAGTATCATCTCTTTGAGATCTTGGGTTTTCCCCAAAGTAGCCCATTTCTCCATATACGTTTCTAACCGGGCGGAGAACTGGTGATAGGTCTTACCCGACAGTAGCCTGGCATTCCTAAATTTCTTTCTATAAAACTCTCCGTTCTTTTCGTATCTTAACAAAAGAGCCTGCTTCAACATGTCATAGTTGTCTTGGTCATCCCTGCTCATTTTGGAAAAAACTTCATAAGCTGTTCCCCGAAGATCTTGAGACAACTTTACACCCCATCTTTCTCTTTCTAACCCATAAGTAGTGGGTAATACTTCATATCTGCTCAAATATGACTCAATGTCATCATCTTTTTCTACAAAATAATCTAGATGGAACCCCATGGCTGAGTTGGAGGCCCCCTGACTAGCAGTAGCATCAGAGGTAGAGGGGCTGTGACCATTTGCCGGAGCAAGGCCTTGCAACTCTAACTCTCTTAGTCGCAACTCATGCTCCCTCTGTAATCTTTTATCTTCTGCTTCCCTCTCAGCAGTCAATCTCTTTTCTTCTGCCTCCAATTTTCTCTCCTCAAATTGGAGCCTCTTGATCTCAGCCTCTCTATCAGCTTCTAAGGCCCTGGCCTCCTTGTCAACCTCAATTTGTAACCTTTTAATTTCCCTAGCCTCTTCTAACTGTATTTTCTTTTCCTCCGCTAACCTATGTTCTTCCCTAGCAATAAATTTATCACATTCTGAGGTGACATAGTCAATCAAGACTTGACCCTCCATATTCATTTCCCTGGCAGTCTGCACAGCCGCAGAGCGAAACTTGGCCAAATCTGCCATCTGATAAATACAAAATGTTCTAACTAAATTTCTAAAATAAATGCAAATTTACTTAATTAATTCCAGGTTCTGACACTTCATTAAATTCCCAAATCTTGGGCAATAGTAATTATGGGGATTCCCTGGGAAAATAGAATTGTTGTTAATGCTAAAACCCGGACCCCAATGTATGTAGTACTAAGAGAAATTCAATTACCGGACAATCCTACCAATATATGTAGCAAGTTTAATTTGCTGGGGATGTTATGATGTTATACCTAAAAGGAAAGAAATCTGTATCTGTGTTAACCGTGTGAGGTCAAGCACATGTAGGCCCCTGACTATAATAGATGATGATGATGTATTTGCAGGGAACCTAACGCTACCTCCCTAGATCTCACACGGTCACTATTTTGGCTCTAGTGTCTGGTGTATGATGTACCTAATGTCTAGGGGAGAAATGAAAATAATGGTACATAAACACAAAACACTTTAACTCACTATAAGGAATTGAATAAAACAGTGGTTGAAGTTTTTCTTTAAAATTGAATATTTTCTTTTTACAATTTAATCTGCCTGTCCCGCCATCTCTTTTGGACATGTCTTTGAAAATGAGGAAAAGATAGTTTACATAAAAAGGATTAACTAAAATGTGTGGACACTTTGTCCAATAAGTATAATGTCACTCTATCTCTCCTGTTTGTGTATTCACAGATTACAACTTTATTATCTAATAGTGTTTGTCACTTGTTAGGAGGGGCTGTAGTTTCATCACGCCCCATAACATCCTGGGTAGGATTGAAAATACCAAAGTTTATTGTAACTGAAGTGTCAGATATACCCAGATGCTAACACATCACCTGGGATTCTTTGTAGAAGGATAATTCAGTATGTAGTTGCAGAAAATATAGATATATCAGCACACACAAGCTCCTCCAGCTATCTGCTGACAGCATAAACGTTTTACCGGAGACTTGTTGGCGTTACACTCACTCATCAGGTTTCCTGTCACCGGCTACTAACAGGAAATAAAACCTCTGCAATAAAAAGACACCCTGGCCTTTTTATATCTGATCACACTTTATTATTATTATTTACATATGGTGGTATGGAGTCAGCCTCTCGTGCATACAGGTACACTCGCTCCTAATTTTATATGACTCACACCTTGCTGTGACCACACCTCAGGTCCCTATGGCAGATACGCCACTGTACTTTTACATAGTTTTCCTCAATACAATAACGTGGATGTTACTATAAGGTATTTTGCCATCACTGATACAACTATGTTTGACGTTACTACTGATACGTCTGTTATTGGTCAACCATTGATAATTACTCACTTAATAGTTTAATGGCTATTTATGGTCATGCGTGACTATAATCACGCCTACTGTTCTCCTACCGTGTTAAATGTTGTAGTGAGTGTGCGTGGTGCATTCACACGCCACAGATACACACATCAGAGGCATGGAATGGTGTAACGGCAGGTGTACTGTTAATAACGTTTATTTACACCACAACACGTTCATGAAATACACAGAATACACAGTCACAATTAAGTACAAGTCATAGCAATACAATAATACAGTACTCCAGTCACATCTCCACTTCTCATAATCATGAGCGCTATATAATATTACTACTGTTCTCTCAGCAACGGTCGGCATCCCCGTGCTAATATAATAATATTAATACTGGATCCTCTCAGCAACGGTCGGCATCACCGTGCTTATATAATGAATTCCTCAAATATGCCTCATCAAAGACGCTCTCAACATTGGCGCTCTAATGTAAATAATAAATGACCTCTCCAGCGATGCCTCCAACATCAGCACCATAACAACCAGACAATGGATCCCTTTATCCCCCCCAGTAGACGGTTGTCCAATAAATAAGGGCTCCTCCTGTAAATAAGCCTTCATCAAAGACGCCCCCCCCCCCCCCTCTCAACCTTGGCGCTTTATAGCAACTGTAGGATCCTCTCAGGCAACGTTCAACCTCGCCGTGCTGACAATAATATAAATTCCGCAAAATATGCCTACATCAAAGACTCTCTCAACCTTGGCGCTTTTAACGTGAACTGTGGA
Source organism: Oreohelix idahoensis (assembly GCA_024509875.1). Lineage (NCBI taxonomy): Eukaryota > Metazoa > Mollusca > Gastropoda > Stylommatophora > Oreohelicidae > Oreohelix > Oreohelix idahoensis. Next base: position 93,548 of record JAMPIV010001188.1, read on the forward strand.
ACTTCATATCAATAAATAACGATGGCCTCTCAAATAACATAAATGATCCGGTTTAGCCAACGGGACCTCATCCTCGTCCGTGCTAACTACATCAAATGGTTAATACATTCTGGGGGCGAATTCTCTCGCAAGACAGCACTCCTGGCGCAATCTGCAAGTAATCTCGCCCTTCACTTCAAGTCTTGACATATGAAATATAATCCAATACAAATGTTCTGGATCCTTAACTCATCTTCAAAATGACTCACAAACACATGCTGCATCCAATCAACTTTCAGAAAAAATAGTGGCTCTAACACAGATATAATATGGCCATTTAATAAACTTTTGCACTTGCGCAGGCATACTCGAAACACACAGACTGTAGGTACCGACCTCTCGCACGTCGGTACCCAAAACAGAATGCAATTAGTTCACACACTAGAGCGACCCGCCAAAAAGAACACGATACTCGTTTGAGTGTAAAAAAACATCAACACAGTCTCGATAATTGCTAAGGGCTAGCACTACGCGCATTACACACAGCACAAGGACAGAATCCTGCAAAAACATCTCCGCGATATGAAGAACTGACCGATTGTTTCGCGCACTTGGAAGACATCTCGGATCGACGAAAATAGGGGGGAATTGGGGGGGCCCCAATGAGGGCAAAGGGGGTTTGATGGAGCGGTAGAGGAGCGATGGGCGGGGGGGGGGCATGGGGCGGTATAAGGCGGGCCAAGCCCCGTAACTCGTAATCGAATCCATTTGCAATAACATTTTCCAGATCGGACTACCGGGGGGGGGGGGGGGGGCGCTGGAGGGGTGGGAGGGTAGCACTGGGGGATAGGGGCGAGGGGCGAGGGGGGAGAACGATTTATCGGGGACGGACCGGGCGGGCGCGTTGGAAACGCAA